>VZTI01000538.1:1383386-1489538 GCA_013397865.1 Struthidea cinerea | reverse complement strand
TTTTTTTTGAAATGCCCGAGTTTAACCTCCTCAAGGAGCTTTTTTTTGCCAGACAAGCATTGAGGTTTCTGACAAAGGGGGTTATCCTGGGGTGTTTTGGGATGGATAACTCAGAGCACTCATCACTCCTCCAACTTTGCCCATGGAGCTGAGCCCTGGGAGCAGGACAGGCAGGGTTTGTGCACTGTGACTGCCACTCCAGAAGCAGTTTTTCCCTCGGAGGGATGTCTGAACTCCTGCTGGGAAGGGGGGCCTGGCTGCCTTTGGCAGCGGGAGGTGGAGGGCAGATGGGAAATGTGTGAGCGTGTCCAGAGGCACCAACCTGTTCTGCTGCAGCTCAGGGCACTTGTGACACAGATCTGTAGAGATACAAAGCAAGGGGAAATTAAAATTAAAAATGAGAAAATGGTTCAGGGAGATCTATGTGGTCTTTTACCAACTCATCCATAACTGGCTGTTTTTGAAGAACTAGCACCATTTGGGGACTGATTCATTGGTGTGCTAATTGTTATGATAGTGATAACTGGGCAGCCACTGAACCCTGCATTTTTCACCCTAAAACCCTTGTTTGGCAGGCTGGAACAAATGGGCTGCTGGAATCAAATGCAGGTCAATCTTGGTTTATTATTTTTACAGTCTTCCTTGCAAACTCTATTGCTGTAGATTTAATAATTGGAGCAAGAGGGACGAATCTGTGGGATGCTCAAGTCAGGAAAGGTGGGGTTTCACCTCAGGTTTAAAAGAGGATGGAGCCAATGCAGAAGAAAGGTGCTAAGAAAGGTGGTGTGGATGTAAAGATCCACAGGAATTGAGGGGTGATAGGAAAGGTCAATGCTTGGAAAACAGGATATAAAACTGTAGGAGAAGGGGTTTCACCAGCACTGCTGCCTGTTGATAGCACTGTACCTCCCTTCTGACTGTTATCAGGAGAAATAAAAGTTCCTGGATTAGTCTCAAAGTGTATAAATAAAAAATGCACAAGTCGATGTCAGAAACCTTCTGGCAGCAGTGGTGCTTGTGGCATTATTGAAGGATAAGCAAAGGCTCTGAGATTTCACACCTAACTTCTCTTTTATTTTATCTTTCAGCAAATTTTATCAAGGAGAGGAAACCCAAACTGCTGATTCCTCCTGAATCTGCTGGCAGTAGCTCATCAGTCACTGTCATCAAGGGAGGTGTCCTGCTCCTCGAGTGTATTGCTGAAGGGCTGTGAGTAATGAAAATGCTGCACAAACTTAATCACCTTTGGAGGGAGAAATGAGCAAAAAAAACCGGGGTGTTACCAATTAGGCAACAGTTTGAAACTGAACTCCTGTGCAGAGCTTTTTGTACCTGTAAAGCAGCACAGAGTACCTGCAACAGTGCTGTGTTGGTCATTGCTATAGCTTGTAAACAAGTAATTAAAAGCATAGGGTGGTAAGTATGGAATTTTTTGTACTATTTATTAAAAAAATGGAAATTTTTTCAGTAGTGCTGCTTTTGAGATGTTGAGAAACTAAATAACGTCAGCATCAGCTTCTGTGCTTTGGTGCACAACCTGCAAAGTTTCTGTTCTGATTTTGCCAGTTCAGTTTTGCTTCAGTGCTCAAAATTACTTAAGGTTTTCCAGGTGTGAGATCTCAGGTTTTCAGGAGCAGAGTTCTTGAGTGATGTAATACAAGACATCCTTTGAGGAGTGGTTGGGCCGTTGAGGGAAAAATCATCCGTTTTGGTTACAGCAGGAGGTGCTGGCTCAGGTGGGAACGTGAGCCTGGCTGCTGTCTGTGTCCGTTCCCCAGCATCCAGGATTTCCATAAAGGATGTTCATTCCATGGTGTCCTCACAGAGGACAGGATATCAAGGAGCAAATCCGTGGCTCTGTAGGAGTACAGTGAACCAGAATCAGCTGTATTGGTTTGATCCTGCTAAATCCAACAGCAAAGGGCAAACCTCAGAGCTGGGACGCTTCCAGGGGTGGGGCAGCCACAGCTTCTCTGGACAGCCTGTGCCAGGGCCTCACCACCCTCACAGGGAAGAGTTTTTTCCTAATATCCCATCCAAACCTTCTCTTAGTTTGAAGCCATTCCCTCTTGTCCTGCCACTCCAAGCTCTTTTAAATAATCTCTTTCCACCTTGCTGGCTCCCTTCAGGTAGTGAAAGAATTCATACAGGGAAGGGTTAAAATAGATGGGAAATTGTGACAATGTTGTCCTTGTTGTAAATAGCACAGGGTAAACTAAGGGTAAGCAAGGAGAGGAATGGGAAATAACAAATGTTGAGTGCCACCCTCACAAGGAGCTGTGATTCCCTTCTCAGACCTTTTCCTGCTGCTCCGGCTCACTCACACACAAGCCCTGCTTTGCTCTTCCAGTTTCCCAGTTTCTCCCATGTGCCTGTCAGTGCAATGGTGGAGCTGCCACCAGAGAAACAGAAAATCTGTGCACCCACTAAACCCCCAGTGAGAGCAGAGTCCTTCTGGTTTGGCTGTGGCAGAGCTTTGTGTGGAGCAGAGCCTTAAATCACCGGCCCCTCGTGCTGGACGTGGGGCTGCAGACTCCGCTTCACACGGAGATAATTCCTATTAAAGGCTCTGCAATTGTATTCCCTCCATAATTCCAAAGTCAGGATATTTATCTGCCTGCACATGTTTAGGGTATTTTGTTTTTCCATATGGGCTTGAAAGGGCATTGCTGGTGGAAGCTGGCAAGGAGCTGAGTTGGCATTCCCAAAAGGCGGTGCATTGCTTGTCTCTGTTGGACTCACTCCAGGTATCTGCAGTGAGTTTTGCTTCCCTCTTGCAACACTTCCTGGTCTAATTCACTCCCCATCAGGCAAATCTGCCAGCCCACAAACCTTCCCAAATCCACAGCTCTGATTTTAGAGGGTTTTCAAGGGGTTTTAATAGGGAAATCACCTTGGAAATACTCAAATACGAATTTTGATGTGCAAGCATGAATATCAGATACAAGAAGAGAAAGCTGGAAAAGTCTTTCTGTCCCTTTGGAAAAAGGTGAAAAGAAAGAAATATTTTTGTTTCACTCAAAATTTTTCCAGAAAACTTTTAAAAATTCATTTTTTTAACTAAAAGGGTTTTTTTTTAAGCAGTCACTTTTGAAAGACCACAAAGTACTTCTTTGCCTTATCACCAAGCACGTCTTTTCATTGAAATCCTTCGAAAACGCAACTTTTCGAACCAAATGTTACTTTTACGTGCTAAAATTCCCCTTTTCAGCAGAAAAATGATCGGCTTTGCCTGCATCTCTGCCAACCCATGCTGCCAAATGTCCACAGACCATGGAAGCGGATTTCAAGGAACTCAGAGCGGGGGCACCCAACTGCAAAATAGGGAATTAAGGACATTTCCAATCTGTCATTTTTTGAAGATTTATACCCTGAGCAGTGGCAGTGGCAGGAGGGCATGGCCTCGGTGCAGAATGGAGCTGGCTTTGGGACAAGAGCGGGACGAGGGCCCTTGCAGGGAATAATGGGATGTTCGCAGGGCTGTGCTCAGAGCTGGTGGAACACCAGAATTTCTGGGTACCTGGGGCTCTGTGCCTCCTGCCTGGGCACTGAGCCACAGGGACAGATGGGCACAGGAGGAAGCAGCTCTGGCACTGTGGCCGAGCGTCCTGTGTGGTGTCGGGGTCACCGAGCCCGGCTGGGGACGTGCAGACAACGTCTGTCCCCAGTTCTGTGTCACTGTCGGCGCTTTCTGAGGGTGGGAAGAGCATTTCGGCCACCTCCAAGAGGCAGGCGGGGAGGGAGGCCCTGCAATGAAGTCTGGCCCTCCTTGGCTGTCCTCAGGTGCCCTTTTGGAGGAGGATGGAATGAGCTCCAGCCCCTTTCCCACTGTCCATGCCAAGACACATCCAAGGAATGCAGCCTCATGCTTTGGCCTGGTGAAAATCCCACTCACAGGGGTTCTGCAGGTCAAGGAGCAGTAGGGCAGCTGTACGGTATAAACCTTAGGTAGCCCCAGAGTTTTAAAAGGGCTCAAAATCCTCTAAAAACACCTCCCAAACCCCAGGCGTGAGCTCCAGCGGCTCTGCCACGTGAAGCATCACAGCAGCTTCTTGTGTTCAACTCAAAATCTTGGTTTTTTCCTTTGTTCTCAGCCCAACTCCTCATCTCAGCTGGGTCAAGGTCACGGGAAACATGCCCAAGGATGAGCCAGAGACAGAGAATTTCGGGAAGATCCTGAAGATCGACCAAGTGACAGCGGCTGATGAGGGGACGTACCAGTGCACGGCCAGCAACCCCATGGGCAGGGCCAGGCACGAGTTCCACGTGCACGTGGAAGGTGCTCAGTACTCTTTACTAAAATTACTGTTTTGGGACAAAAAGGTGGGAAAAGGGAAGTGAAAGAGGCTCTTTGTTAATATGACTCAGGCAACCGCATCAGTTTATGCCGGCCTCTCGAATTTGGGAAGGTTTGCACAAAGTAGCACCTCTAAAACAAACAAAAAGATACATAAATAATGCTTTTTTCTTTCCCCTGAACCATGAAGGCCTTACAAAGCAGTGAACAATACAAATATGTGGGCAGGTTCAATACTCTAAAGATGGGAGGGAGTCAAGCAGAGATATTGATGAAATGTCTCATACTATGCTGAATGTCAGATAAAAGATCTGATTGTTCTTTTTGCTGTTAAACTCTGTGAAAATGGCCATACTGGGCTGGATCACAGGGGCATTTAGCTCAAGTAATTTCTTTTGGTTTCCACCGCAAGTGGGCTCTTAGGGAGGGCTGTGAAAATTCAGTGAGCAGACAAGGTACCACTCCTTACCTCCTTCACCTGTCCCTTTGCTGGGATTTCTGTATAGGCACAACCTGAGCTGAGAGTGTTTTCTGTAATCCCTGAAAAGTATTATAAAAACTTGGGAAACAAAGTAAAAAACTACTTTCAACTGGTTTTAGTGGTTTAAAAAATGGAAATATGACCCTTTTTGCACCTCACTGTGTATCCAAGGCTCCTTTCTCCCTTCTGCCCAAACCTTAAGGTGTGCACCAGGTTGAGGTGCCCTTTCCTAGGACCCAGGCAGAGCTCTGAGGAGCCTTTGCAGAGCCAAGAACTCTCCCTGCCCAAAATCTGAATCCTGAGACCCAGCTGAAAAACTTCCTGAAAACATTTCCCTGATGAAAAATGCTCCAACCTCTGCTCTGCACTTAAAATATAAAATCCCAGGCAGTTTTATCCTGTTAGAGTCTTCCAGCTGCTTCATTTTCATCTGGGCTCCTCATCTCTCCATGCTCACCGGGTTTCTGATGGGAGAAGAGCACTTTGGGCCCCCTGCTCTGTATTTGCTCATCAGCTGAGGAAAAGCTTTTTCTCCCCGTGGCTGATGAACCGTCTCCATTCACTCAACTCAACCTTGTCCCTTGCACTCCTCTTTTCCTGTGCTGGGAGTGTGGCAGAGGAGGATCCCAGGGCATGGCAAGTTCTCAGCTGCGATGGAGGGGAAGTGCTGACTCCTAGAAATCCTTCCAGATGGTGTGGAGCATCTCTGCTGTAGCAGAATATTTTAACAATCTGGCTATGATTTTCTCGGCTGCAAAAATCGATCCCTTCAAAGAAATTGCAGGAGCTGCAGAAACTAAAATACCAGAGAAATAACGTTAATTTTGCAGTTTAGAATATTGACCTTCTCCCACTGTCTCCAGAGGAAGGAAAACTTCCTGGCAAATTGTTAGTCCTGCTTATTAACAAACAAGTGCTTTGGAAAAGAGAAAACAAGGAAATAATCTCACTCCAGCCATTGCAACGTAAAAAATTCTTTTGCAGTTTCTGTTAAATCCATTTTCCATGTGTGTAACTAATGGTGGCTCCTGTCACCAGCTGGGACTCTTCCCATCAGGAGTCACCTCACATCCAAGGTATCAAGGTAAAACTGAGCCCAAACACTGTTGTCTTCTGCAGTTTCTGAGCAGCAGACGTCGCTGTCATTAATCAGAGATGGACACGTTCATCATTCTTGCAGGAGCTCCTGTGAGCACACTCAAGGGCAGATCCTGAGCTCTGCCATGAGCATTAATTTCAGGAGGCTTCAGGGAGCTTGTGCTGACGTGGGGCTCCCTCACACCTGACAGGTTCCTCTCCCAGGATGCATGCAGGGAGAAGAAAATTAAAAACGGAAGAAAAATTATCTGTTATTAACCTCCAGCCATCCTCAGTGGAGTGCTGGGGTGTAAATCAGGGGTTTTCTGTCACTATGCCACGTTTACTGTTCTTCTTTGTGGTATTTGAGGATCTCAAACCAACACCCCACCCTTCTAAATACCAGTTTTAATGATATTTGCATGCAGCCCACTTGCTAATCCTACCGAATCTGAGGGCAAAGATTCAGGCAGTCATTACCAAGCATATGAAAATATTCAGCAAGCAAATTGCTTGGCTGTTTGAGCACTTTAATCTCTCTTTGCACGGGGAGATGTAGCCTGGAATACCTGAGCAGACACGAAAACCCCACTGTTGTTATTAAAATGAGAGAGGATTATTTAAAAAAAAAAAAAAAAAGTAGCAAAGCAAGCCCACAAATTGTTTTGACTTCAAATGTTTATTTGGTTATTGTTTGTAGTTCACCAAACCCAACAGAAAATGTACATGTAACCTCAAAACCTTGCAGGATCATAATGATCTGGAGTTACTTTGATCTCGGTTGAGGCTCCTAGGTGGGGTTTAATAGAAATAATTGTTACAATATAATGATTAATAATAGTGATGATATAATAGCTAAAGGGCCTTTGCAGTCCTGTCTCGTAACACTTTTATTACTCAGCCAGAGAAAAAGAAAAGAGATGAAATTAATGGGAGGCAGAAGCAGAACTGAGTGTTTTAATCAGGCTCAAACTTTCTGTTTCACTGGAAAATTGCTCCAACAGGGATGCAGAGCCCAAGGTGGTAACTGCAGCAGCTGCTGCTGGCCCTGGAGTGGGATGGATCCCCAGCCTTTGGGAAGATGTGAGGAGAATTTGAAATGCACTTGACAAACTGGGGAAGTGGTGTGGGATAAAAAGGACGGGCTTCAGTAAGCACAAGTGCAGAGCAGCTCTCACCAGGCAGCACTAATTGGCTTCATCAGCACAGGCAGGGAAATGCCTGGTTGGGTTCATTGGGAGAATCCACTGCATGGCACGGGGAGCATCACTGGGAAGTGCTAGTCTGGCAGAAAAGGCAGATACCATCCTGGAAAACACAAAGAAAAGTGGTGGTGTAAGAGACTGCTGAGAACTGGGAAGGCCTCACGTAAAGTAAGCAGGTTTCCATCGTGCACTTCTTCAGGGAAGGTCAGGAGAAGGCAGCAGGGCTGGTCACAGAGCTCAAAATTGTGGTATCTGAGGGAAAAAAAAACACAGGTATCTTTAATTTAGGAAAAATTACATCTGGGGAATGCACAACAGCCTGCAGAGGAATGGCAGTTTCTCCACAAAGGTCCCTGGGGGCGATGGAAGACAGGGCAGAGTTCAACTGCAGCAGGGCAGAAGCTGGTTAGATATCCCAGATTTGTTCTACTCATGGGGAAGACACAGTGAGAGAGGCTGAGGGGAAGGTCTGGATCCTTAATGGGTGTTTTAGGTGCAGATGATCCTGCTCTGCTGCAGAAGGATGCAGGAGATGCCCATTTTAGATCCCTTTCATTTCTGGATCTGTCAATATTTCCCATAAAGTCATAAATCATCGGGAGGAGCAAATTTGTAACTCTTACCAGGAAGAAAAAATGATGCAGTGAAATATTTGCCCTTCCAGATTAACTATTTGATTATCCAACCCCTGGATTTTGTAGTTGCTAAAGAATACGTGTCTATTTTGTTGTATTTTGTGTACTTTAAGTGGTATGGCACCTCTGCCACGTGGAAAAGAGGTTCCTCAGCCTTCCTGGGAAATTGCATTTCACACCTGGCCGAATCTCATTGCCTCTGACTTCACAGCCTCATCACTTCCTTGGAGCACCCACAGCAATTCCTGTGCTGGGAAAGGAAAGCAGTGATAGCAACTATCAGCTCACACTTCCAGAGTGTGGGCACAGGTGGAGATAGGAAGGGATATTTCAGGTGGTTTTTATTCAGCCTGTGCCTGGTGTCTCCAGAACAAGGAATATCCTTTCTCAGGTACTGAGTTTGTGGCAGATTTAGAGGAAAAATTCCAAATCAGGCCTTTAATCAGGGCTGCTACAGACCTTTTCACCTCCGTGCCTTTGATTCATCTTTTCCTGATGAAGCCATGACGTCTGTGAGAGAGAAGGAAAAAGATCTGCAAACCCAAAATGTTTGCAGAGTTTTCCCGTGGAGCCAAATCCCAGGAAGCTGAGCAGATGTGGTCATGTCACTGTGGGATGGGAAGTGACAGTGAGGATGGTGGTAGGAGAATCTCTGCTGTGTGAAGGAAATGGGATGATCTTACCATTTTAAATAAGCTTTATTTTTTTTAATTTTATAAGCTTGAATTTGACTTCTGTCTTTCTATGTTGATTAAAGCACTCCTGGGTTTTCTCCTGTGGGAATGCTGATCTGGGTGTGGAAGTGCATCACACTCGAGGGGTGTTATTTTTAAATGTCTGTGTCAGTGTGAGCAGTGATGTTTTGGTTTAGCATATCTCACTGATAACATCTGTTGCTGTATTACCAGGCAACAGCTCTGTTAAGCTTCAAAGCATTTTCTGAGCATTGACTAATGAATCCTCACGTTTTCCCTACATTAGCTCACCTTTTCTAATAGGGAAAGAGGCCCAGTGTGCTGCCCAGCACTTGCAGAAGAGGCAGTGTCAGGTCTGGTGTTAAAATCTCTAAGTTCGGTGCCTTTCACGGGGAAATGATGAATTCAAGGCTGTGTTTCGGGTTGAGGCTGCCCACTGAAGGCTCAGGGACCTGAGTTCAGGCAGCGAATTTAGCATTTATGAGATAAATTCTCTTCTTCTCCCCTTCATCTCCCTTCCCTCGTTATGGATGTGTTTTCCCAACGAGGTTGGAGTACCTGATGCTCAGGGGCTGCTCTGCAGAGGAGGTTTCCCAGAGCTTCCCTGGAATAGTTGGAAGAGCACAGGGAATGCAGCAGCACATGGCTGCTCCTCTACCACCACCCTGTGGGCACCCAAACCTCTCATCCCCAGCCATGAGAGAATGTTTCACCATTCCTAAACGTGTTATGGATCAACCTCGGCTCTGGATACACGATGGAAAAACAGGATACGGAGATGATGGTGCATTTCCTCAGCACAGGGAGGGGGGCAGGTGGATCAATCCCGTCCTGGAGCTCTGTCAGCTCCCAGGAAAGGCGGTGGGAGCCGCTCACTCGTGCTTAGGGAGGGGGATTCGAGCTGGGTGGATATTTACACCTTGTTAGCCTTGCTGCAATAGTCTCACCTCATTTCATAAAGCTCCGTCACGTCTGAGGGTCCTTGTGGAAAGGCCGACCCTGTCCCCCCTTCCCCAGCCTCTGACCTGCCGTGTGCATTGCTCTTCCACTTGGATGAACACCGCCCGTTCCTCCGGCCTGCCGGGCGCTCAGCCAGCCCGGAGGACAGGGTTGCTGTGTGCCGATGCTGAGCTGCCCTTCCCCGACGCGGGGAACAGAAGGAATCCGGCTCAGCCGCGGGACGGGCTGCGGGGAGCCGGCCGGGAAGCGTTGGCGGCGTTCGCCATCTCCTGGAGGAGCCGGCAACAGCAGCGGCACACGCCGGGCTCTGACTGATCCCGCTCTCTCCCTCTTCCCAGAGCCTCCCCAGTGGCTGAAGAAGCCCGAAGGCGGGGTCTACAGCGTGGGGACCAACCTGGTGCTGCTGTGCGAGGCCATCGGGAACCCCGAGCCCAGCATCCAGTGGAAGCTCAACGGGATGCCCATCGATGGTACGTGCGGGGCCCAGCGTGCTCCCGCAGCCCGTGTCCCGGTGGGATGTGCCCGTGTGGCACCCGCTGGGACGGGGCCCACGAGTCCTAACGCGCTGGGTGATGCCCGCTTTGGCCCCTCTTTAGATACGAATTAATGCTTATTTACTTAACGAAGCTAATATTTCAATGGGATCTGGGAGAGGATGGGGTGAACGCTGCACGTGTGGAGCCTTTGAGGTGCTGCCTCTGCTTCAGCTGTGATTCCCATCTTTTGGGGATCTGGGACAGCTTGAGGGCTCCTTTGTGCTTCTGAGTAAGCCCAAGTGGCTGGAGAGCACTGGTGTAGCACTATTGTTGTTAGTGTTATCATTTTAGAAAGTCTCTGTGGGAAATTCACTGGAATTTGGTGCTCTGGAGCACTTTCCTCAGGCCACGGGACTGCTGGCAAAGGCAGAGCCCTGGAACTCACCAGCTGCTGGGCAAGGTCTTGGTTTGATCCTCAAGATGTGCTTTCCTTTGGCTTCCACGCAGTGAGGAGAGCCTGGGAACTCCCCAGTCACGGCCTTCCTCCAGCTCCTGACACAATCTGGTGTTTTCCAGGCAGGACCTTCCGAGGGAGAATCTCCACCAGGGAGATCAGCCTGACCAACCTGCAGCTGCAGGACAGCGCCGTGTTCCAGTGCGAGGCCACCAACAAGCATGGCACCATCCTGGCCAGCGCCAACGTCAACGTCCTCAGTGAGTCCCCCAGTCTGTCCCCTCCCAGAGATCACATCCAACAGCCCCAGGCTGAATCCTCAGAGCAGCCTGGGGCTCGTCACCATCTCATGGTTCCTTTGGACTGGCCCCAGATTTTAAGAAATACTGTCCAAAATTATGCAACAAGTTTTACCATGGGCAGTGTTATGTGCTTAGCACAGACACTCCTGAGCTTTGACATATTTTAAAAACATGGTTGTGGTTGGGCTCAAAAACCTGAATTCAAACATAATGAAACCACTGGGGGCTGAATTGTGACCACAACTATGGTTTTGAATTATTAAGTGTATTTTCAATCTTCGATTTCAGTTGCGATGCTCAGTCTGTTCTTTGAAGAAGGGGAGTGAGGGGAATTCATTTAATAAAAGACATCTCTGGAGGCAGCAGAACTGGGTCTGTTTTCTCTCCTGGATGTTTCAATTTCTGACGTGTCCAGCAGAAAACCCCTGTTCTCTCTGTCAGTGAAGCTTACGAGAGCTCAGTTGCTCAGTGCAGCTCTTCCAAACAGCTGTGAAATTCCCATCAAACCCCTCAGCCTTTGACCCTTGCTGGAAAAGGGGATGATGCAGGGCTGATATTTACATTCCCAGTTCTGAAATGCAGTGTGCTCGCCTTGCATTCCCTGCTGCAGATATTGCCCCCCTGATACTGACCTCCGATGGGGAAAACTACGCCACGGTCGTGGGTTACAGCGCCTTCCTGCACTGTGACATCTTTGCCTCGCCTGCAGCAGATGTCAGATGGTAAGATACTGGGAACTGGGTTTTTTCTCATGTGAAACCAGTTCCTACAGGCTGCCTCAAGATTGAAAAGTCTGCTAGTTGTTATTTCTATGAAGTTAAGAATAGGAATCTGTAACAAAACTCTATATAATGTAAGTTTTCTGTGTTTAAATGCACTTTGAAGAATTCTGAAGAACTGTTTTGGAAAAAAAAAGAGTTCTGGAAGGCCCCAATACCTGTGTGAGACAAGTGCCAGGCTATACATTAAGCAAAGCCATGCTGTTTGTAGCCCAATCCTGCTGCAGCTTCTTCAGTTTAATGCTGGCAACTCTTCAGGTTTGGACACGTTATTGAGGTGGAAACGCAGTGACTTACGGAGCACATTTACCTGGACATGCTTCCACAGGGTTGGAAATCACAGGGTTGTCATAGCAGGTGACAGGTGCAGTAAAATTGCAGGTGGCAGCTGTAGATTAAAGGCAGAGAATTTTAGAGACCTTTTTAGACACTGTGGGTTCGGTGTGCAGGACTCTTAAGTCCCCTTATGATTTGCTGCACGTGGGTAAAGTGTCTCACTAATCCTGACTTTAATTGCTCAGCGGCAAAGCCGAGTCCCAGAATTCCCCTGCAATAACCCCTGACCATGAAATAACACTTCCTGCAGTAACCCAGACCTGTTTCCTCATCTTTAGGACGAAGGATGACAGCATAGAGCCCCTTTCAGCATTCCGCTATGAGTTAAACAAGAACGGCACCCTGGAGATCAGGGACACAAAGAAGGAGGATTCGGGATCCTACGCCTGCTGGGCTGCAAATTCTGTGGGGAAAAGAGCAATCACTGCTAATCTGGATATAAGGGGTGAGGTGTCGCTTGAGAACAGAAAAAACATTCACAACTGCTAAGGTTTTATGTCTGCAGTTCTTCGGGAAGTATGTAATGAGTAAATATTCAGTCCAGGATGCAGGTTTATTCTGTGAATTTAGGAATTCTCTGGATATTACAACCTGAAATTGTCACAGGTCGCATTTTGCGGTAATGACACATGGGCAAGGACCTCGCTCATCAGATGGAGAAAGGCAAAGATCTTTACTGCACAGTCAGATTCCCTAAATCCCAGCACCCAGCAGGATATCACATCCTATAAACAGGAAAGATGCTCCCCACAGTGTCCCCCAATCACCTGGGGCATTGCACAGATTTTACCCATTATGGTAACAGGCAAACAATGCCCTATAAGGCCCCAAACTGCAATGAACACTTCTCACAGGCCCAGCCTGTCCATAAACACACAATCCTCTCTCAGTCCATCCCCGGTGACCTGGATGCACTCCCAGGGTCACCTCCGGGCCCAGGACAGAGCCCCTCTCTGATCCTCAGGGCCCGTCTCTCTTCCAGCACCCAGTGCACCCCAACAGTTGCATACATATGTAGCCTTTAAAATAGTCCCAACTTTTCAGCTGGATTTCTCCACGCTCACACATGGTGCTCACTTTTCTTCTGGATGCTTGCAGAAGCTGCACAGGCCACCAAAAATGTGCAATTTGCTCATCCATCAACTCCATTATCTTGAAAGGATTGTCCCTCCTTTTTGCCACAGCTCTGTTATACTCAGGGCGGGTTCTTGGCTGACCCCTGGGAGCCCTCCCTGTGCTCCTGGGCTTGGTGGGGTCCTTGTTGATCCAGATGTGTTCCTGCTTCTGTCTCAGCTGTGAGATTCCCCCTTCCCTAAAATTCCTTCCCATCTGTTGATCAGAAGGCACATCCCAAACTGGATTAACTCCCACAGCGGACACCAAGCACGTTGCAGCATAAGTTGGGGGTGCTGCTGGTTTAAGGATTTTGCACTGGGCTTTTTTGCCTGTTGGCTGATAAATATTTGTAAACAGAGCAAAAAAAATTCCTCAGATGTGTTTACTTCTAAATTTTAGCTCCATGCCTTGCACTGCAGCTCTATTTGAAGGGATTTCTGTGCTTGGTTGGCAGGAGGGTTTTCCCTGGTGGGTGTGATGGAAGTGGGCAGCTCCTGTTGAGCACACAGGTGGCACTTAGTGGGTTTTCTACAAATTTACTTAGGATTTAGGGCTTGCCAATAAAAAAAACCCTTAAATACTCAATTAGCAAAGTCCTCTAAAGTGCTCTCTGATGTAGGTTTGCTGTGACAAACTTGAGGAAAAAGCCCACTCTTTGTGTTCCATTTCCACCCACTCCCTTGGCTTTGTGAATTTTACAGTGATAATAAACATGAAAATGTACAATGGAATTCTCGCAGAGCAACATTTCACTGCAGAAATAAATTCAGCTTACTGCTTTCTTCTTACTTATTCATCTGTTTCTGCATTCACATTACAGTCAATTAAAAGAACAAACTTGATTGCAATAATTTTTTCTCACTTGACTTTAATAAGCTTGTAATTTTTCTTGGATCATTGCCAAAGCTTATTTCAAATGGCAGTTAGACATAAAAATCATATTCAAGCCTTTTTTTTAATCATCCATTTCATGACAGGCTGCTAACAAGGATTTTCACCTGTAACTTTTTTGTTTTGTGGGGTTTTTTTGGTGGTTTTTTTTTTTTTTCTGGAGCCCTTTTCTTTGGAGCGAGCTAAAAAAATGTTTCAAGATACAAAATGTTTCAAGATAAAAAGATATTTCAAGATAAAAAAATTAAATCCTGGCAATTATCTATTTCAAACCCCACCATCCTTCACTTCAAATGTTTGTATGTATCACAAAAAAAAAAAGACATGATTGTTGCTCCTGAGGTTGATTTGTATAGATGAAGTGCTTGGTGAAAATTTGATGTAACAGTCCCTCTCTCTCCTAATCAAAGTGTTTTTCTGTGATCAATCAGACGCTACAAAACTTGTTGTTACTCCGAAGAACCCCCGAGTGCTGAAATCACATTCAGTTTTATTGAAATGCCAGGCTGAGTACGATTCCCACTTGAAACACAGTTTTAAATTATCCTGGAGGAAGGATGGAGATGAGCTGCCAGTCAACAGCACGGAGGGTGGCAGGTGAGTGGGGAAGGAACAAGGCTGTTCTTGATCTCAGCTGAATAATCTGGTGTGGTGCTGGAGCAGGGGTTTCATTAAACATGAGCCTTAATAGCTTGAAATGCAAATTGATGTCTGCAAAGAATTCTTCATGCGATACACAGGGAGCTCTGCATTTTATACACAGCGAAATATAAATGCAGCGCTGTGAGATTGGAGCCGAATGGTTTTGGGGTTTATTAACTCTCTCACCATCACAGCAGAACATAAAGTTACATATTCATATATATATATATATATATATAATACACATATATATGTATTTTATATAGAACATAAATTTTGGCCCAACCCAAAAACGCAGCCCTGACCCCAGTGCAGGTTGTTTCTCCACTTTGGTGGAACCAGTATTTTCTTATAGTTTGCACTTATTTGGTCAAAAAAAAAAGTCATTGCAATGTTGAAGTGATGAAAAATAGCTTTCAGGGATTCTGCAATTAAGTTTTCCTACATGTGAGTTTAGAATTTGCCAGGTCGAGGCTGAATTTTGCCCTGGTTTTGGGTTTCCATTGACCTCAAGGGGTTGGAGCTCAGCCTTTATTCCATAGGAGGGGTCCCACAGTGGGCAATCAGATGTCTTTATTAATTAGCACAAGAGAGAGATGGTTTCCTAAATACTGCCGTGCTGGAGAGGCTGAAAATCCCGCTGAGCCCTCTTAGGGAGGGCAGGCAGTGCCGTGGAAATGCCGTGTCTGCGCCAGAGTCCATGTCCTTGGATTCACGGCAGCTTCCCTGGTGCTTTGGACATGACACAAGTGCCTTGGGAATGCTCTGTTTCCCTCAGCCTTTTCAAAAATTCCATCATAAACCCCATATATTTGTCTCATTAATGACGTGCCAAAATCCTATGTGCCAGACACTCATGCAGTGCATCTCGATGTGGTTCTTTTCAGAGCAGGATTGACAGGCCAGCCTCCAGCCACAGAGGCTAAATTGCCACAAAATACAAATAACAGTCCTCAGCACAGTGTAGAACAGAGGCACAATTACATTTTAATGTCACAGGCGCGGTGTGCAACTATTTAATGAAAATGTCCTGTGCCAAGTTCTTGCGTGAACAGTTTTTCAGAGAACGTCTGTGTGCCGTATTCATCTTAAAAATTCTTCTCATCCTTACGACCTTTTTTTTTTTGGCCCTGCAGGATAATCCTGGACAGGGATACCCTGTTCATATCCAGCGTGCTCCTGGAGGATCAGGGAGTTTACACGTGCGGGGCCAGCACTGCCCTGGACTTTGCCGAGGCCGAGGCGCAGCTCATCGTTCTGGGTAAAGTCGATTTTCCCGCTGTGGAAACGGCTCCTTGCAGCAGGAATTGCTGCTGCAGCACTTCTGCTTCTTTGCCTCTTTTCACAGAGCCTCAATAACCCAATTTCACAGAGCCTCTCACTCCTTAACCTCAGCTGTGCTGTCCCTTATCTCCAGGAATGGCGATGCTGACACAAACCCGATTTATTTTCATCTTTGTTGCAGTAAGATGAGGCAGCGTTTTTGCCTCAGTTCAGTGGCTGCAGGAGTTGCCCAGGCTGGAAGGTGTAAGAGCATATTAAGAATGGCTCTGCTGCTGCTTTGAAGTCCTTGGTCAGTCCTTCACCCCACTTTGCTGGAGGTTTGCACAGGAAGTGGACAATTTTTTGAAGGCCATCAGGCCAATATTTGGATGTGCAGCTCCTCAGAAGATCAGTGCGAGTTAAGCACCTGAAAAGATTCATTATCTCTGTGAGCCTGTGTAAAAATCTCTTATTTTTTGTTCTGTTTCTCTGACTCTGGAGTTCTTGTACTCAGAGTTTGGATTAGGACGCAGAGAGACGCAGAGTTGTTCTTCTAATTTGATCGTTTCTTATTTGCTTATTTATGGTACAGCTGCACAGGATGTGCTTCTTAGTTGGCAAGGTGGAAAATGGTGAAAATGGCGAAAATGGCCCCTGAGTGCTACTTTCAAGGTCTTTCATACTCTAATCTACCCAATTACAGATTACTAAGTAATAAGTTTTTACTTAAAATCTAATGAATATTTATACCTGACCTGCAGTGTGGATTTCTTGAACCAATACCAGAAAACTCAGGCTGGTGAAGAAGAAGAAAGAAGAAGTACAAATCCACACCCCAAATCCTCCATTTTGTAGCATGCACACACACACACATATATCTATATCTATATATATATGCACTACTATATTCCTAAAAATCTAAAACCCAGGATTCCACCAAACCTGAGTGTAAATGATTGTCCAGGGGCAAAGAGCAGAGAAGAACCTTGACCCCCTGTGGTCTGAAGCTTGGCCTTGTGTCAGCATCCTCACAACCTGCATCCCTCCCTGAAGGACCACTTGGAATTAAGAGGATGAATTTGTGGAGTGCTGTGCACCCATGGCATCCAAGGGCAGCAGCCAGCAGCCAAAATTTTGCTCTGTGGTCACAATTTTGGCCAGCCTGGTCTGGTAGAATGTGTCCCTGCCCATAGCAGGGGCCTGGAATTAGATAATCTTCAAGGTTCCTTCCAACCCAAACCATTCTGTGATTTTATGATTCTCTGACAGCTTTGCATCATTTTAATTACATTTAATTTTGCTTCATTTTACATTTTTATGTATTTCTGGCAGTGATTGCAGCAAGGAATAAGTCAATCTGCCCTTCAAGATGTTTTTCCACTTTAAAGGAGTGATATTTTTCAGTAAATAGTAAATTAGGAAGATGCTGTGCACGTTATTTATGGTGCTGTGTCCTTCAGTGCTGTATAATTCAAAATGTTTGTAGACTGTTCGTTACTTCACTTATGAAAATTTCATAAAGCACTTTATTCCTTTTTTAAAAGGTGGTTTGCAGAAGAAGAAAAACAATTTTGTGCTCTTTTCCCTTGTTTATTATATATGAGAAAGGTCTGGGTGAATTAATAACATCTGTTTTTTTCCAAGTGAAAAATTCAGGTTTTTGCAATCAAGGACTTGTGGGATGACTGAAGAACTAAATATGGCACAGATGGAGACATCAGAATAGGGGCAACTACAAGTAAAATAAATACTCAGTTAGAATATTTCTAAGTATTTGTTGTGTGTTTAATGAACAGGTAGAGGGCTGCGTATCTTGAAGATGCACCATCATCATCTTTAAATTAATATCTTTAATTTTAACCAGCTATGCTCCAAGGATAGAACAGCAAAATGCCTGTAGATAGAACTGTGCTTTCCTGATTTTCCCCAGTTACAAGAGAAATAGGGAAAGAAATGCAAAGAAAAGAAAAAAAAATTCCGAATATAAACTTTTTAACTTCTTGATGTACCCTGAGATGAAAACTCAGTATTGTAATTAAAAAAAAAATCAGTACAGTGAATTCATTTCACAATGACAAAGATGTTCTTGGTGGTGGAAGTCACTGGTTTTTCTGTAAGAAATGACATTGTCAGCCAAAAGTTTAGTTGGGACAGCATTAGTTGAGCTGGCAGGGAGTGAATTTCCCAGTTTCCCATTAGTGTAGATCCCCATGGCTGGGATAATGAATGTTCTCCTTTCACTCCCACCCTCAAAGGCCAAGCTCAGTAACTGCCAGAGCTGAGTCACCTTCTCCCACTCTGGCTTGTCCCAGGGTGAATCCCAGTGATGCTGACACAACGTCCTGCTCAGAGCAGTGTCCATACCCATTAATGATTAAATAGATCTTGGGGCTGATCTGGAAAGAAGAATCTCTTGCTGCAAGCACAGCAATGAGGGTAGTGGGAGATGAATTCGAGAAGGATGCTGTGTGTACAAGGGAAAAATCAGCACCAGAAGATTCAGCCTGGTTTTCTGTAAGAAACTGGATCTTTCAAAGCAATTCCCACTTTCCACGATCTGTCCATTTTGAAATCAGCAGGTGTTTCACCATCATCTTCACTGACTGTGCTGTTCCAACCCTCTGGAAAATTCCAGAACAAACAGAAACACCTTGCTGTGCTCCTGACACTTCTTTATTTCTCAGATGTTCCTGACCCACCAGAAGACCTCCAGCTCTCGGAAAACCAAAACCGGAGCGTTCGACTCTCCTGGAAAGCTGGGGCCAGCCACAACAGCCCTATTAATGGTAGGAAGGGGTTTTCAGCATCATTTTTTAGTTCTGTTCAGAGTTGTGGCACATCCTGGTTGTCAAAGGACACAAACCCTGCTGACAGCCAGATTTAATCACTTTAACTCTGACAGTTCATCTGTTGTAAGTTCATTTCCACCCGCGCTGTTCACACTGAGTTGGTTTTTTATCTTTTTTCCTTTGTTTTTTGTCTCTTTTCCTGCCCAGAATCCATTATAGAATTTGAAGGGAACCACTGGGAGCCGGGGAGGTGGCAGGAGCTCAGCAGAGTGCCAGGGAACGACACCACGGCCCTGCTGTCCCTGGCCCCATATGTGAATTACCAGTTCCGTGTGGTGTCCGTGAACGCCGTGGGCAGGAGCCAGCCCAGCAAGCCATCCCTGCACTATGCAACCCCGCCAGCTGGTAAACCTGGGTCTGGTTTCCCAAATATTAGTATTTTCAGTGTTTTTGGAGAATATCTGTGCCCTCCTGTGCTCCAGAGGGCGTGGAGATATCAGGGTCGCTTGCGCTGCTCAGCGGCAACTTCAGGGATTATTAAAAATAGGAATTACCCCCAGCTGGTTCAGTGGGCTGGAATAACCCTCAGCAATTCTGGTGAGGCAGGTGACCATTTAAATTGACTGTATTAACTAAAGTAGTGCATTTCAGAGAAATAATATCAGCTGGAGGATGGCTCGTGACAAGCCATATTCTGATATTATAGATATTAACGAGATGGGAGCCCTGCTGGGATGAATTCTTCAGTGACTGGCAAAAAAGAGCAGCCCAGCAGTTGCACATGAAATGTCCAGGTGTTGTTTTGAGTATTTGATGTGCACTTAAAACAAATCTAAATTTTAACGACCCAATTTGATGTGCTGCATAAAATTCCCAAGGATGCCAAAAGGAGGAGTCCACACTTCTGGGTTTTCCTACACCTCCAGCACCCCGCTCTGCTGATTTTCCACCCTTTGCAGCCCTTCATGGACAAGCAGTTCCTGAAGAAGGGCTGGGTTTACAGGGAGCCTCTCAAGAGTACTGAGCTTGTCAAAAATCTCCATTTACAGAGCATTCACTGGGGCAGAAAATGTCTCCCTGAAAGTCATTTCAGAGGCCAACTGTTCAGCACAGCATTTGCATTCCTTGGCATTTTCTCTCTTTTTTTCCCCATTTACTCCAATTCCAGGTCCTTCTACAGCTTTTCAGCTGCATGTGTCCCTCTAATGATGCACCTTCTGTTTGCTATCCCCACAGGGAGAAAAATCTCTCCCTCCTAATCCCCCTACATCTGGTGCTTTCAAATCCAAAAGCCACAGTTCCATGTTAGCTGGTGGCTCCAGCCAACAGGGGCACTTAGGAATCCAAACTGCATAAACGCTGTGGTTGGGTCCCATCAGCTTTGCTGATCCAAGTAATTCATCTCATGAATGCTTTTTGTTTAAGTGCCTGTCACTAATAGGGGAATTTCACATCCTTTTTGGCATTTAAACGCTAAGTGCAAATAAATGGAATCTACAAACTAACCCTGTCACCTGTGTGGTTTCAGCTCCGGATAAAAACCCAGAGAACATCCGAGTGGAAGCTTCTGAACCCAATGAGATGGTGATGAAATGGGAGGTAAGGCAAGATTAGCAAGTCCTGTAGGAATGACCCTTTATTCTTCTGAAAGGTGGATTTGGCTTAAATGCATTCTGGATTTTCAGTATCATTTTTGGTTTCAGAAGACTGTTTTTTATGTCTGGCATCACAGGTTATTAAAAAAACGTGGAAGTCCTGTAAAGCATAGTGAGAATTTCCCAAAATTTGCTCTTCTCTGCTTCTTGTATGCAAGAAACAGCTTCAAGTAATTGTGGTCTTACCCTGCTCTGCAATTAAAATTACCAGCCAGGCTCAGGGAGGGGAGGGGTGGCTCATGGCTTCTGCCCTTCCAGCCTGGAAGTTAAAAACCGCCACAGATCCCTTGTCCAAGAGAACGTGAGCTTGAATTTTTGCACCAAGAACTAAAGGAATGTGGATAACCCCCCAAAGCCTGTGACGTGCATCAAAGGAATTATGTGAAAGTCTTGAGGATGGTTTCCAGACTTTGAATTTCCTGGGTTTTAAGCCTCGAGCTTCTGTGCCAGCAGTTGAGTTATGTATTCCTTCATTTAGCACAAATATCCACAACTGTGGAAGGAAGCAGATTTTTGTTGAGGCTGGAATTACACACAATTTGCATGAGATTTACTCCTCAATCTGCTGCTCCCAGCAAAGAACAACAAATGCTTCCCCAGTGTGGAATCATGGTTTGGGGTATAATTGCATCCAAAAGGAGACGGCCCTTAAGATCCATGGACTTGGATTTGAATGGGATTTCTAGCCCCAGGTCAGAGGAGACAATCCTGCCTCTCAGAAAAGGTTGGATTTGATCTTGGAGGTCATTTCCTACTTCAATGAATCAATGAAATGCAGAGTTTTAGTACCCAGTATGGTTACTGGGAAATACTGGGATGGCCAACACATCTTTGAGCACCAGGAAGTTCATAATCATGGCTTAGACAGGGCAAAAGTGGAAGTGAAAGCTGAGCCTGAAAGGAGCGAATGGGATGGAAAGGCTTTGTTGAATCTTGTTGAATCATTAAAATGTTGTTAAACAGGATATTCATTTATTTATGGCATTTCCTGTGTGCTTTTCAGAGGAACTGCTGGGCACTGCACATGCTATTTCTGACAGACAAAGGCTGCAGAAAGATGTTAATCTGCCTATTTTGGATTAAGAGACCAGCTGAGCTTTAGTGACTGGATTTCCAGCCAAGGATTTGCAGCTTTAATGGAGATCAAAATAAGAGTCGAGCAGTGCTGCAATTTAACTCTATACGAGGAGTCCTTTTTTTAGGAGGAATTTTTTACTTCTCCAGCTTGTCTTGCAAATCCCATTCCCTGGGATCTGGGCCATGGAGGTGGTGCCTGTGAGAAAGCTGCCCAATTCCAATTTCTTTGCCACAGACATCCCAAAGGTCCTCAGAGCAGGTCAGGGGAATTCTTGCAGATCCCCCAAATTTAGGTCTTCCCATGCATGAGGAGCATCAATGGGGCATCACTTTCTGCTGGTGTTTGAAGCCATTTCCTGTCAGACCTCTTGGATACAAACCAGCTATTACATATTTCATATTTACATATATTTAAACATTGTTAAAAGCAGGCTATATGGTGGGAAACACCCACAGCTGTTTCAGTGGACTGAAATAAACCCTCAGCTTTTTTGGTAGGGTAGGTGACTATTTAATTTTATTAATTAATGTAGGGCATTTTCAGAGAAATAAACTCAACTGGAGGATGTCTCGTGACAAGCTATTGCTATGCATCTCCTAATATTTTATAAATTCATGTTAATTAGCTGGAAACCCTGCCGGGATGAATTCTCCAGCTGATTGGTAAAAGCAGAGTGGCCCAGCAGTTGCACATTAAATGTCCAGGCGTAATTTCAAGCATTTGGTGTGTAGTTAGAACAGATCTAAATTTTAATGACCCAACTTGCTGTGCTACATAAAATTCTAAGATAAAATGCAAATTTTATCTCTGCTAAAAGGCACACACACCGCCTTATGCCAGACTGTGCAATTTAGTTGTGCTGAAGGCGTGTGGTTTTACATCACACAGGAAAACCTGTGGCAAAACAAAACCTGATGTGTGTAGGATGCAGAAATATGGCTCCTAGCAATTAACCTGGATTTTAATCCGAGCCTTTCACCCTCCTTTCTCTTGAAGTCATGATGTTGTTATTCCAGTCTTCTTGAAATTAAAATGACAGCAAAAAGTCAGAGCTTGGGGGTTTTTGCCCGTTTTCCCTCCCGGTGTTGTAACACACATTCCAGAATTATCCCCCCTCCCCTCAGCTGCTGCTTTGTGATTACAGCAAAGGCAGACAAGATCTCTTTTAACTTTTCCCCAGCCGCTGAAGCCTGTGGAGAGGAACGGGCCGGGGCTGGAGTACAAAGTCAGCTGGAGGCAGCGGGGCGTCGAGACCGACTGGAACGAGGAGCTGGTGAAGAAACACTCCCTGAGCGTGAGGAACGTCCCCACCTTCGTGCCCTATGAGATCAAAGTCCAGGCAGTGAATAGTTTAGGATCTGGCCCAGAACCCAACATCACCATTGGATATTCAGGAGAGGACGGTGAGTGGCAGGAATTTTCCTGTAAAACGGGGGTTTCTTGTGCTGCAGAACGCTCAGGTGGGGAGTGGTGGATTAGGCAGCCCAAAGCTGCTGGAATGCCAGTGCTCAGCCTGAGGGGCTCCGTGAGGCATGGACATGACTCGTGCTGGGTGCCTGGATGCCAGCCTGCTGGAATGTGAGGAGTTTTTTTGGAAAGGTCACTTGTGCTCTCATTAATCTCAGTTGTTGGCTTAGTCTGGGTACTTGTTTGAAGGCCACAGTCCATGAGAAGTCTCTGAAGTGTAGCAGTCGTGTTGTACTTGGTGGGAAAAAATATCTTTGCGTTCTCTGAGGCTTGACCCAACAGTTCAGCCCTGTCAGAAGTTAAATACTCTGACAATTAGGGACAAACTTGCAGGCACTGGGTGTTCAAGTGAATTTACAGACATTGCCACGTTCCCGTGTGTGCTGGTGTTACCTTGTCCATGAGTCCTTGAAGAACGTGTTGTCTTCTCCAGCCTGGGCTTCTGTCCCTCGGTTTTCCATGGCTCCCAGGTGGAGTTTCAGTGCTGGAAATGGACTCAGTGGTGGTCAGACAGGGGAATTGCCACTGCACACCCAGAGGTGGGAACAGGAAGGTTTGGTGGTGCAGAAGAGCTGGTGAATAGCGAGAACAAGAAGAAAGAAACTCCCCACAGCATGTTTATTTTCTTTGTCTGTCTGTGATGAGTCTAATTTTGTATCTACCAGTGGAAAATCTTCCTCGCAATTCAGTTGTCAATGGATCAAGGCCTCCTTTTTTTCAGGCACTGTAATAGCTCTCTGTGTTATGCAGTGATTAAAATCCTACTGTTTAATGAGCTTAGCTGTAAAATGAAATTGATTATAAAAAAAATCTTTATGATTGCCTTCTTGAGTGCCGTGTTCATCATTTTTTTATTCTTCTCACTGCTGTAAGCATTGCTTGAAACAGGAAACCATAAATACTGGTGTAGAAATTCATGTGTCCCAGTGCACATGTATCCCAACCCTCAGCAGAAAACCCTGCTAGGGAAAAATAATGTTTATTGGCCCATTCCACCCACTGGATGCAGGTGGAATGGCGTTTTGCTTGCCTGCAGTGAGACTGCATGAAGTGGCACAGCTGGAGCTGGAAAGCCAAGCCCTGGAGCTGTGAACAGTGTGGATCTGGGCTCTTGGAAGTGTCTCTAACACCTGGGACTTTTGTTTTTACAGTTCCAGATGCTGCTCCTTCGGGCGTGTCGGTGGAGGTTGTGAACAGCACCCTGGTCAAAGTCTTCTGGTTTGGAATACCAAGGGACAGAGTTCGTGGGCACTTAAGAGGCTACAAGGTTACAAATTTCTCTATAAATATTTGTGTATAGTTGAATAAAGTATTACGTGAGTCCCAGATTGCAATCTCTCATTTTTGGGAAGGTGAGAGAGATCATGATCATGCTCAGCCCCATACAACGTAATTTGTTACAGAAATCTCAATCTCCACGCAGGTCAGCTGGTGGAAAACAAAAAGCATGCTGGATGGAAAGCGGCATCACCCCGAGAAACACTTCCTAACGTTTGTAGGAGACAGGAACTACGGGATGATTCCTGGCCTGGAGCCCTTCAGTGAATTCCGCTTGACAGTTTTGGCTTTCAACTCCAGAGGAGATGGCCCCGAGAGCACCCCCGTGGTGTTTGAAACTCCAGAAGGAGGTAAGACAAGAGGAAAATATGGGATGGAGGGACATAAATTGAAATTGTCCTTGTGACAAGGTGAGTTGATTGCCTTATTTAAGGTGGTTGTAAAAACTCCACTATTCACAGAACGTTTCACTTGAAAGGGGAGCTGTGGGTGTTGAGCTAAATTATATCCTCATTTAACAAGAACTTTTAGGGACAGACCTGTTCACTCCTCTGAAAGCTCATCCCTGTGTCTTCCAGTCCCTGAACAACCACGTTTTCTCAGGATCCTGAACTTTGACCAGGACTCGGTCACTCTGTCCTGGGGACTTCCCAAGAAAGCCAATGGCCATCTCACTGGCTACATTCTGCAGTACCAGATAAGTATGTGCCTTGTTTGCTGTGAGTCTAGAACTGAGGCAGGATTAGTTAAGGAAAACTCCCAGGTGTGATGTGCACAGAGGCTGCCAGAGGGCAGGCTGCCGTCAGCTCCCAGAGCTGAAAGTTTTCCCTGAACTTCTCCCACGGAAGCTCCCGTTGCTGCCATTCCCTGTCCCACATTTATGGGCTGATTCAATTATTTCATCTTGGCAAATTATACCTAATGCAGCGCTTTAAAAGACCTATAAATCGTGGGTGCACTTTACTGAAGTGAAATTCATTTAATACAAAGTGAATTGTGATGAGAGCGCTTTATGAAGCCACATTAATACAGATCTGCACATTATATCAGGGAGCTTCTCTCCCCCTAAGGTGCCTCAGCAGAACACAAAGAACCACCTGACTCATGGTATTGAGTAATCACACTGAAAACAAGCAAATACCAGGGGATTTCTTTCTTTCTTGCCTAGGAAAGAAATGAGAAACAAAGACAACCTCAGGCAAGACCCAGTTGTAGGCCCAGACTGCCGCAACACCAGCTGTGTGGTGTGGTGATAATTCAGTGCATTTTATATGTTCTTTGAGGGTGGAAAAGGATGAGTCTGGGCCCTATTTACAAAAAAAAACCCCACCCGTGTACTTTCCACTTCTCTCTGCTGATAGCAGAACTGCTCAGCTGCCTTTGCCAGCAGGGGCTGGAGTCTGGGTCTTCCCTTTGGTTTCGCTGATTATGGGCAGAGAGTGGATCTATTTACAGAATCACAGACTGGTTCTGGTTGGAAAGGGACCACAGAGGGTCATCTGGGTCATCCCACAGCACAGGAGTGTGTCCAGGTGGCTCTGGAATATCCCCAGTGAGGGAAACTCGGCAGTCTCTCCAGGCAGCCTGTTCCAGTGCTCGGTCACTGCACAGGAAAGTTCTTCCTCATGTCCAGGTGGAACTTACTGGGCATCAGTTTCTGCCCTTTGCTGGGCACCACCAAGGAGAGCCTGGTCCATCCTCTGACCCCTCCCTGCAGATATTTCTGTATATTTATAAGATCCTCCCTCAGTTGTCTCACACCCCCTCCTTCAGCTGCCAGCTCTGAGGAGCCAGAGCAGCTCACAGCACACCAAACACCCTCTAAGTTGCTGGTAAAAGTTTGCAGATGTTCGGAAGCGAAGCAAGGAGCAATTCATAGATATTTAATGATCTAGGAGACAGTTGTTGTTACCTCCCACTCAGGCTGGGCATACATGCTATCAGAGAGCTTTTCAAGAGCAGTGATAGCTCACCAAGCCGTTGGGAGATGGACACAGGTGTCGCACTTGGACACGAAAAGAAGCACACAGACTCAGCTCAGTCCAGGACAGGACAAGCAGCCAGGAATAACCCCCAGCTTTCTTTATTCGGTCATTTATATATCTTTTTAGAAACAACCATGGATTGGTGGATGAGGTTACCACCTCCCCAGTCACACTGGTCAAACGAAAAGTCTATCATATTTCTCCGCCTTAGGAGACAAGAATGAAAAACAGTAAGGACGGTTAGCAAAACACATGGCTGTTTACAGAAAAGTGCATGAGAAATTCTATCACAGAAACGAAAACATCGAAAGACTGCAAAACTCAGGGCGGCACACGGCGGATGTAAATCCCATTTAACACGGGCGGGGAGGGCAGATACACTCATCCAGCCTTCCTCCTTGCCCCTCCCTGCGGAGTGCTCCCTCCTGGGGGTGCTCAGGACGCGTTCCCGTGGCTCTGACCGAGGTGCTCTTCCCTTGCAGTCAACGAGACGCACGAGGTGGGCCCCGTGAGCGACGTGAGCGTCACCAACCGCTCGACGCTGAGCTGGCGGCTGGCGGGGCTCAGCCCCAGCACCAAGTACAAGTTCTACGCCAAGGCCTGCACGGCCAAGGGCTGCGGGAAGGCGGCCACCGAGGAGGGGCTGACGCTGGCGCAAGGCAGTAAGTTCACACAGTCTGCTTTGGTGTGGAGGAGCTCCACCAGTCGTGGTAAAATCTGTCGGGAATAGTCCGGGCTTGGCGTTTCCTTTGTAATTAGGGGAGATAAATCTGTTTTCCTTGCCACAGGAGCAATCAATGGACTTTTCAATGTGGCCGTGGTGTTTTTCAGGAAGGCAGAGCTCATCCGTTTCATTTTGCTGTGCAATCCTATTTCTGTTCCCACCCATCAACTCCTTAAGCCAGGCTGGAATAAGTGAATTGCTTTCAAGCACGAACAGAAAATTGAAGATACAGCTAATCTGTTCTCAGTAATATTATAAAAACAAATTCTGCCCATGCTTGAAGATGGGGGACTGCCAGCAGCATCAGGGGCAGCTGTTTGACATGGAAAATCCAGATAACCATAAAGTTGACTGCATTTGTTCCATTATTTATGATTTTTTTATCAGAGACCGGGAGTGAACATTTGTGTGCCGCTTACACCCTGTGCTGAAACACTGATGTTCGGTGATTTAAAGGAAAATCCCAAGCAGTCCATGATGGCTCATCTTCCAGCTGAAATGAAATAAAATGTACTGTGCTCAGCAAGTGTGAGAGCCCCACAATCCTGAGGAGCAGCTCCTTGGTATTAATCAGAAACCACTGCTGTGCACTTACCCCAGGGAAGGAGAAGAGAATGTGATAAGCAAAAGAGTCCTGGCCGCATCATTTTTAGCAAAGATAACAGTCTGCAGCAATGCTGATGTGAAATAGAAAAATGGTCCATGTGCTGTTGGACTTCTAAGTTGCAGAATTCTTTTCAGTTACTGGTAGAACAGGTGAAAAGTGTTTAAAACCACCGTGTCCCAGTTCAAGATACAGTCAGGAACTGCCGTTTGTTTTCTCAAGTAGCAGAACTCCTTCTCAGCTCTCTCGTGGCCTCCAGTCCCACTGTAGGATACAGGTACTCACCTAGCAGCCACTATTAATCACCATGATACAAAATTTATTCCTCATTAAGGAAAGAAAAATATCTTTTTTTTCCAAGCTCAGAATTCACCATTTCCCCTCATTAGTTGCCTTTTCTGGCCTTCATTGGGCAACCAGAATAATGTGTTTCACTCCTTGAAAGTCTGTAACTTCTTGAAATAACCTTGTCAGGGTCTATGAGATGTTGGTGTTCATTTTGTTCTCATTCTCTACTTTCCTAAACTCTGTTTCAGCAGTGGCAGCACCTGATTCTTATGAAATATTCTTAGACTAGAGCAGTATAATTAATAAAAGCTGCAAGGGCTCGGTTCCATGATTTATGTGTGCTTCTTGCTGCTTCTCAAGCCACCCTAAATTAGGGCACTGCATCTGTTCCTGAGGTGCCAGCAGAGTTCTGTGTCATTATTTGCTGGCTAAATTGTTCAGATATTTTTCACCTAAACATGATAGGCTGCAAAAAAAAAAAATCACTCTTTTCAGTGACCTTCTTGGGGTTTTAAGCTGTGGTTTGGGGACTGAGGCAATTGCTCAAAATTAAAACAATCTCTCTTTTTGAAGGAGGGGAGTGATTTCAGAAGTCAAAGTTGATCATTTCAAATGACCCACGTAAATGACAGATATAAAATGTGGTGCCCTCTGAAATGAAACTCCGTGATGGAGCACTCCACGTTTCTTTGGGGGTTGATTCAATGATTCTATAACACTCTGTTCCAGTTTAATAATAAACCCATAAAGCTCCTGTTGTTCATTTTAAGGCTTTGGAAACTTCCACTGCTGCAATTCAGCCTTTGCCGTGGGTATTGCAGAATTTCACAACGCATTCTGCCAGGAAAGTGATGATGTTGAGGTGGCAGCTCTGGATTCATTCACATTTTATTTTTTTTTACTTGATCTCCGTCACTGCTGTTGCTTTAATTTATTTGCAGTTATCCCTGCTACCACTGTCTGGAATTAGAAAGAAAAGGGAATCTCTTTATTTAATATGTGGGAGGATTCGTGTAGCATCAGTGAAAACAAATCTGTGCAGGGAAAATAACTCGGATATGAAACCCTGATAGGCAGCCTAAGATCTTAATCATTTCTTGATAAAATACTCTGGACAATCATGAAGAACCTGAGCAAAAGGGAATTTGAATTGTACTGCAAAATAAATAAGAGTTTGATTTCTGTGGTTTCATCCTGGTTTCATTGCACAGAATAAGGTATGCTGTCCTTAGAAAATGACTGTGATCTCTGTCTTCATATTTTCAGGCACTATTTCTTAAATGACCTCCAAACTAATTAATTTTCCCCTTGAAAATGTCAATTTCCCCAAGATCATTAGCCCTCAGAAACATAACACAAAATAATGTTCTTACAGAAGTGAAAAGATTAATTTAATGTAGCAGCCCTTCTTTAGCACAAAGCTCCTTTTCATCTTGTCACCAGTGTTGCTCGGGGATTGCCAAACACGTATTACATGTTGAGAATCATCATTGAGTGTCCAGAAATCCAAGCATTAATGAGAAATTCATCCACATGAAGCCACAGAGTTGTAGGATTGTTCTCCAGAGAAGCCAGGAAATAGAAGTTTACCACTTTCATTATATTCCAGTGGGCGCTGGCACGTCATTCCCAAAGGCTTTTGGAAAACCTTAGGGAGAGGCTCCTATCCTTCAGGACCATTTGGAACAAGACATGTGGGTTTAGCTCTCTTTTGCCATGGGCACAGTGGCAAAGGAATAATAAAATGCCTTTCCCATATGTAACCACTGGTGCTGTTGGCAGCAAACCCTATTTGCACACAATCAAGAAAATCTAACTAAATCGGTGCAAATTTCTCGATCACCACCTCACCTATAAATTCTTCTCAATAAACTTTACAGATTTGCTAATCTCTGTAGCCTAAAATAATCCAAATTTGACACGAAATACCTGCTGCACTAAAAAAGCCGTGAAAATGAAGGATACTTGTGATGCATATTTATACATTTTTAATAGCCAGGCAGCAGGGGAAAATTAATGAAAGTTCAACTTTGCATTTATTGCAGCAGATGTATTTAGACAGGTGTGGTCATAAATTAAGATGCTGCCCACAATTAGTATTTAGCTCTCAGACTGCCAGGGGTTTTTTTTGTAAGTATATTTTCTAACAGATGTGCTAACTTTTGGAGAACGCTCTGGAAAGTCTTTGGGGGGGGTTTCTATTGTTTTTCCCTATATACCATAAGCTCCTATAAAAAATGTGTGTTCTGTTCTCCTCATAAATCTTGGAGCCCAGTAGGAATATTGTGAAATTGCAGTTCAGTGTTTAATGTTCATGCAAGTCCCATGGTGGGGCTGATAAATAGTGGGGGAAGATGAGAAGTGCTGGTGATACACCTTTATTACTAATGCTCCTTCTCCCTCACTGGAGATTAAAAACCTAACCCAACTGCTTTCAATTTTCTGCAGCTAATTCCTGCAGCTTTCAGGATGTTCCTGGCCTTCCAGAATGTGGAGCTTTTCCTTATCTGTGTGTCTTTGCTTTTATTTTTCAGGAGGCCACAGTGCTTTTTGTATTCCAGCCACCAAACTCGCCCCCGTTAGCAAAGCTTTCTCCTCTGTAGGGCCCATGTCGAGTGTGTCACACAGACCAGGAAGAAATGGAGAGAAACCTCATAATCACCCAGCACTGGACACCTGTTCTGAGTTTTAAAGGAAAAAAAAAGTGTTTTGGGATAGGAGATGATAAATGGAGAGCTGTTGGAAAATCCCCAGTGCCAGGTCAGGCTGGGCTCATCCTCATCCTAGGATGTCCATCCCAGCCCGGAGCCGCTCCATGTGCCAGGGCAGTGGCAGCTGCAGCCTCAGACAGAGCTGAGCAATAAGTGGACAGAAAAAGGGATTTTTTCAGCCATCTCACTTCCCTCTTTCTGCTTCTCTGAAGAGCTGATGGTTCAGAAAGAAGAGGCTGCCACAAGCTGGGAGCGAGCAGGGGGCAGAGAGGGACTAGTTAAGTTGGTTTAAGAATATGCACCACAAACCACCTGCCAGGAGCTCAAGGCTTAGGATTTGCTTCCCAGGAATTCAGGAGAAATCCTTCCTGAGGAGGCTGGTGGTGTGAACACTTTGGATCATGTGGTTATCATGTCACACACAAGTGTTATGTGGTATTTAACAGACATTGGGTTGAAGGTTCATGTTCATTCCCGTTCCTTTATGGGTAATACTCCCATTTTTCTGATGCCTTGATTTTAGAGCATGTAATTAGAATGTACCTGTGGTATCCTGTTACTTAATTTGCAGTTTGATTAAAAGCTATAGCTGGGTTTCACATACTTCATTTAGCAAAAATTACCGATAGATGGATTAATTTATGCTAATGAGCTGTGCTTCAGTATCAGCAGTGTTTCAGCTGGATGTGTTCTCTCTGGGTCCCAGTGGTCTGCTAATTTAACTGCTTATTGTAACACATGGAGAGTTGCCTTGAAAAACTCACCCTGAACTGCTGCTTTGACTGTGCTTGGATTTATCTTAATCTGTTTTCTTTTTTTCCCCTTCAGCTGCCAACTCAGCCTTAATCTCCAGCAGCTTCTTGCTTTGCTTATTTACTACTTGAAGTATTAATGAGCATTGTTTCCCTGTCAGTGCTAATTGGCCGAGTGGTTTCCAGGTTATACTTTGTGCTCAAGCCTTAGTTTAGATGGCTGTGGACAAAACAGGCAAATCGGGCAACTGAGAACAATTCAAGAATTATTTTTATTAAGTGCAGCCCCCCCCAAATTTCTCCTACCATCGAGGAGAGGGGCACTCCCACGTTGCAAGAGATCCCTCGATGTCACACACAGTTCTGAATTTGCTGAGCAGGCTGTTCATGCCCAGGCAGTGATTGTCAGCTGCTCTAATGCCCTTTTTCCTACTTTCCACAAGAGCTGCTCTGAAAAATCTTATTTAATGCCCCGCAATCTGAATGCAGGCAGGGGTTACAGGAGGTGTTTTGCAACTAACAAGGTTCCGAAACCGGAGCTACTGGAATTCCCCTTCTCCTAATCAAATATTAAACTCATCAGCAACACTTAAATGCCTAAATATCCATTTACAGGCAAATTGTTTAGTTGTTTCTAAACCAGTGCTTTGTGCAGGCATTGTGGAATCTGAAAGGACACGGAAGATCACTGTCAGGGGAGAAGCGAGTACAAATCCCGCTGTTAATTTTTTCTGGGAGACATATAAGAATCCATATCCAGCTAACAAGCTGTCTGTGCTTCCCTGCTGAGTTCAGTTCGATGGGAGAAGCGTCAAGCCCCAGATTATCCATACAAAGCAAGCCCGTTTGCAAGCTGTAATTTTTTAAGCACGCATTAGTTAGAGCAGATCCATAATCCCCCATCAATATTAGCTTCCATCCTGGGAGATGGACAAACCCCTTCCTAAACATCAGGATTACTCCAGTCTGCTGTTGGTTTCATCTGATGGGACACCAAAAATCAAACAGAGGGAATGCTTGGGGTTTTTGTTTTGCTTTGGAAAATCAGATTGCCTGATGCCAAATGTTGAAAATGCCATGCTGTATTTGTCTGTTATTTGTAACTGTGCATTTCCTAGGCTTTTTTTCCATGAATGCCATTAATCCCTATGCCTTGAATGTGTGCATTCCGTAGGTAAAGGGAGCAGCAGGATTTCAGACGCAGTAAAGCCCACCCCAAAGTTTCAGCCCAGCGAGGCCCTTGAGCCTGGCACTGAGTACACAATCCGCCTAGTGACTAAGAACTGGGTGGATAACAATAGCATTTTTGAAGATGTAATTGAGACCAGGGGGAGAGGTGAGACACGAAGCCCTTCGAGGTGCTGAACGTTTGTTTTTCCGTGTGATTCCATGTTGAGGTTCCATCTCGTGCAGCGCGAGTGTCCCAAACTCATCGTTCCGTGCTGTGGGGTTGAGGCTGGCCCTTGCAGTTGAATCCCATGGGAGCACAAACACATCCCAGGTTTCTTGGCTGAACCCTGTGTGTTACAACAGCCTGGAACGGTCCCAAACCTTTACAAACCTGAGAGGGCAGCTGTGATAAAACCCATAAGTGGCCAGTTTGGTGATTTGCACATACTGGGGGCACTTTTACCTCTCTTTCACAAAACTGCTTTTGCATGAGAGGCTTAACAACTCTGTGCTCAGCTTTGCTGTGTGGTGCTAATCCTGTGAGTCAACTGCTCTCTCAGAGCCACCTTGCCAAGTGTCTGTGTCGTGCCTTGTTGCCTGCACGCTCCCCTCCAGTCCCAGATGTCACACTCTGGACACATCCCTGCCTCTCATTGAAGTTAACACCATCAGTAGTGACAGAGTGATTCCATTAAGATCCAGCGAAGAACGTGATGTGTTGGTGTTATCGTGGGGTGCTGCCCTTTTCCTCTGATTAATTTTCTGCCTTTTTCCTCCTCTCCCATCTCCCCAAGCCTACGCTGGCATTTACGATGGGATTTCCACCCAGGGCTGGTTCATCGGGCTGATGTGCGCCATCGCCCTGCTCACCCTGCTGCTGCTAACCATTTGCTTTGTCAGAAGAAATAAAGGAGGCAAATATTCAGGTAAGTGGATTTATTGTCCTTTCCCTATGTTCACATGTTAATAACCAACATCCCTCAGAGTTTGCTCTCTGGGGGCCGCGAGGCCGCCAGCACAAACATCCAATTAGGATTTGTAGCTTTTGATAAATACCCACGGAAGGGATTTTAATGAATGTAAGTGGAGCTGTGCTCTCCGGGTGAGGCAGTGCTGTGTGCTGGTCAGACAGCCTGCAAAGGCCTTTCCCAGCACTCCTGGAATTTTCCAGCATTTAATCCAGCTGTGGGGCCAAGATCCTTGCTGGCAAGGCTCCACTTTCCACCTGAGAATTGCTGCTGGACACACGGACAGAACTTCCACAGGCAGCTTAACAGTGGAATATTTTGCTAAAACTTAACTCTGTAATTTTCCAAGCAGTGAGTAAGGATTTAAGTGAGTGTATTGATGTAGAAATCTGGTTGCCCAGAGAAGGTGTGGCTGCCCCTGGATCCCTGGCAGTGTCCCAGGCCAGGCTGGACGGGGCTTGGAGCAGCCTGGGACAGTGGGAGGTGTCCCTGCCCGTGGCAGGGGTGGCACTGGATGGGCTTTAAGGTCCCTTCCAACCCAAACCATTCCATGATGCTATAAATACTTGCTTTTAATAAATTAGGGAATGGTCCCAAGCTCTTGGAAGCTCACAGGTTGTGTCCAGCCAGCTCCAGGCCAGACTGGAGGTGATTGCAGGTGGTTTTTCCCTTGCCCCTGGGAAAAGAAAAATCCACGGCAGAACACAACACAGAGATCTGTCCTTTATTTTATTTGCACAGTGAAAGAAAAAGAAGATTTGCATCCGGATCCCGAAGCTCAATCAATAAAAGATGAAATCTTTGGGGAATATAGGTAAATAGGACCTGCTTTCACGAGCCTTTGTGTTTCTTGGGGTTTTGTTTCTTTCCAAATGCCATCATTATTTGGGACATTTTTGTGGCATGCAATTAATGCTGTTTTTCATTTTCAAAGCAAACCTCATAGGAGTGGATAAGAGTAGGAATATCAAGGTATATCCAGTATATTTCAACCCATCCGAGCTGGGATATAAGGAAACATTGATGTATTGGTGGTGATTTTTCACTTTTTTTTTACTTAGCATTGTATGAATAATGTAAATATATATGATAATTTGGGGTCCTGCTGAAAAGCCCACTGAAGTCCATAGATTGAATTCTATTCTTCAGTGGGTTTTTGAAACTCAGACCCAAATCATGTAATAATGGAGAATGGTCATTTTGGGGAAGAAAACCAAGAAAAGTTTGAAATATGGTAAAAAATACCAAAAACCCAAACAAACCTCGCTACAGAAATCTCTGTAGGAGAATGGAAATAATCACTTTGGCTGCTTTAAAATAACTAAAACTTAAAGCAATATGTAATTGTGATATGAAGGCAAAGACATAATTACAAGAACCATGCTGGAAAACTGGTGTTGCTGGCCTTAGGGGCACAAAATTGCTGTTGAAATCCCACTTATATATACTACATTATTTGTACTGGAGTAGGGCTTTTTTTTTTTCTGCATAATTTCATCTTTATTTAATTTTTAATGCTTTCTAATGGGACAAATATTTAGAAAGGTAAGAAAGCCCTGAGGTTAATAACTTTGACCCCCTCCTTTCCCCCTAAAATCCAAACTTGTCTTTTTTTTTTTCCTGAGGAGAGATGCCCTGTGCAGAAAAGTGGCCATTTTTTTCTGTGTTGATTATGCACAAATTGAGTCCATCCTGAAGAATTGAATTTCAGGTTCATTCCTCTGTCCTTCCTTAGATAACATTGCCAAAGATTTGACACTGAGTTGGCATCAGCAGCAAGGGCTGTAATTGAGTAATTATATCCCTAATCCAGAGGCCTAATTTAGTTTTTTTATGTAATCTTTTAATGTTTTCCCAATCCCCGCAAACGTCATTTTCAGGTGGTTCTTGTTGCTCGTGTGTGGGGCCATTAGGAGGAAAGGCGAGCGAAATTCCCCTTTTTTCCCTGAAGTTTGGTGGTGGGGCTCTCCTTTCTCATGGAATTTTCACTGAACAGAGACTGCAGATGCAGACTTTGATTCTGCTTTGGTTTTTCCCAGTTCTTCCCCCTTTTCCTGGAATTTTCACTGAACAGAGACTGCAGATGCAGACTTTGATTCTGCTTTGGTTTTTCCCAGTTCTTCCCCCTTTTCCTAGAATTTTCACTGAACAGGGACTGCAGATGCAGATTCTGCTTTGGTTTTTCCCAGTTCTTCCCCCTTTTCCTGGAATTTTCACTGAACAGAGACTGCAGATGCAGACTTTGATTCTGCTTTGGTTTTTGGTTCCTCTGCTTTAGCAGAGACAAACTCCAGTGAGATAAACTCCGGTAAAATGAAATAACAATGGAAAAAAGGGGGAAGGCACCTTTTTATTGGACATCTGAACTCAAAGAGATGCTCCCAGAGCAGTGGGACGTGAACCACTGATGTGGTATCACTTCACCCACCCACCTCAAAATGAAAATTAATAAACAGGCCCTGAATGTTGTCCACTGTTCTGTAAAATGAAAAGTGTCTCTCTCTGTGAGGTGCTGAACACTTGACATCAGCCCTGACGGCTGGAACAGACCCCTGAAATCCTTTCCAGCATTCCCTTTTCCGTCCCCTTCCCTTTCTGTCCGTTCTGTCTGCCCGAGGCAAAAAGGGAAAAAACCAAATAGATGGGTATTGATAATTGCCTGTTAACCAAAACATTTGCTGGAATAATGACAAAATCCTGTGTGGGGAAGTCCAGGTGTGTGGAGGAGCACCAGGGCAGGACTCACAGGTCAGATCATCCCTGCTGTTCCACCCACGTGCGTCCCTCACTCCTCCCTCCTGCTGCTTCCCTCCCCAACCCAAGGGCAGTTTCCCTCCTGGCAAGCGAAAGCCGGATTGTTGGAAAGGCCTCTCTTTATTTTGTAGTGACAGCGATGAAAAGCCGCTGAAAGGCAGCCTCCAGTCACTTAACGGGGACATTAAAGCCACTGGAAGTGCTGATAGTCTGGTAGATTATGGAGAAGGGGAGCATGGCATGTTCAATGAAGATGGTTCATTTATTGGAGCTTATTCTGGATCTAAGGAAAAAGGATCAGTGGAAAGCACTGGGAGTTCTACGGCAACTTTTCCTCTCCACGCCTAAAATGATTGGTGTTTAATTGTGATATTTATCCTGGCTAGCTCTCCACAGTCACCACGTGTGCTCGGGAGCAGGCTGCCAATTGAGCCAGTCAGGAAAATCCTGACATCCAGGTAATACAAAAACGAGTCACTGCCACTAAAAGATGATTTCCCCATGCTAATTTCTGTGTGTTTTCTTCTCAATAAAACAAAACAATTCTTTACACGATGTATTAGTCTGAGCAACCCAGAGTTTCTCGGTGGTACATCTGTATCCTTACCTGCTGCTCCAGGTGTTCCTTAGGCTTGGAATATGTTTCTCTGTGTAGGATTTTTTCCCTGTATGGCTGTTGTCTCACACACGTGTGTGTGTGTGTAGAATTCCCTCATGGCCTTGGTTTTAACCTCGAGGTTGTGGCACAAACAGAACCGACAGGTTATTCTGCAAAGTGACACAACGAGGGAACTTAGAATTTAAAATACCAGAGAAATATATTCTATATATTGTATAATTTGTCCTAAAGAATTAAACCCCTTTGTGTATGATACTCAAAAAACTGTTTTAGTGGTTACAGCTGACTTAATTACCAATACTTAGAGGTGCAGCTTTACCCACAGCAACGTGTGGGTGAAGCTGCTGCCCAGTAGCTGGCACTATTTCCTTAAATAAGTTAAGCTGCAGCTCTTTCCTGTGGCAAGGCAAAACAGGGTTCCCATCCACCATCACTCGAAATATTTTCATTTTTCCCTAGCTGCAAGCTGCATTTCTGAGCAAACTCCTTGGTGTCTGTCTCATATCTGTATATTTGTGAGCTAGCCAACATTCCATGGAGACGTTGTACATATGATATTAATATTGACACAAGTCCAGAGCGGCCTGGTTTTATTTTGAACTGAGACATGTTGCTAGCATGGGTCTGTATAGCTGTGTAGGAATGACTAGAATTGCTTCTCAGTATGGATTTGGACCAGCAGAATTAGTTTTCAGAAGGAGTTGTGTGTATAGGAATCATCCAAACCTCACGCCATTCGAGCATCACCTAAACTAGACCTACCTGACTTTCAAGAGTTCATTTATTTTCAGCCTGTTCACTGTTAAATAAACAAAGGCAAAAGCAAAGAGAAAATATTATGGTAGAGTTTCTTGTCTATTTTGTTGGCTGAATGCTGGTTTAAATCTGGTTCTTTGCCTCTCCAACACTAACCCAGCCGAGCTGTACAGCACATTTTTTTGGTCTTTTTGTATTGGAATCTCCTGAATCTCTTTTTAATAGCGTTTGTATTTCTGAATCTGCTTGTTTGAGTAGAGCATCAACGTGGCTTCATTTCTTCTTGCACTTCCAAGCGGCTGCCACTCCCATTATAAAGGTTTTTAAGTAGCTCCTGCAGGAGGAATAGATCCTAAAAGCTGTTTGGCATCCTGATAGCAATTAGGCAAATATCCCCAATGGCTCCTTCACGGGCTCCATGATTTCAGTGGAAGGAAGAGAGGAAGCAAGAACTACTCACGTCGTTCTGAGTTCCCAGCAAGGGCTCCAGTGAAGCCCAGGGAAATGCAGATTTTTCCCCCATGGAAAAGCTGTGGATCACACACAGGGCTCACCTCAGGCTGGGGCTGCTCCTCAGAGCTCGGCAGTTTCTGGAAGCCTTTGGTGCTCGATGCTTCTGCTTATCTGTGCCTCTTTTGGGGGTTTTAATTGGAGCTTTTAAGGGCTTTTCATGTAACCTCCGTTTGGGAAAAGCAAACCCCAAAGAGCCACCCCGAAAGCCCCATTCAGGCTGTGCCTGTGAGTATAAAATGATGAGTGGAAATCTGCCCTCAATCAAAAATCATCCCGTGCCATGGCAATGACCCACATCATTCACTTTTTATTCTTTATAAAGTTATATTTTCTGTATTTCATCCAATCCAAACACTGAAAAAGTCCAAAAGCCTTTTAATTTTGGGGGGAAAAAAAGTAATTTTCCGAAGAAGGGAGGGCACAATTAGAGAAATGTGAAAATTGGCATCTCATCAACAGAGACATTTCCCAGCAGCATCTTTATCTGCTGACTCGTGTCTGCTGCAGCCCAAACCAGATAAAATCTAAGAACTGATTAGGCTTGTGACAACCTGCTGCTTGCTTTGGGCTGGTTTTCATGTATTTCTTTTAGGAATCATCTGCACTGATCAAAGGTCCTTGAAAAGGGAACATAATTGGGGAATAAAATTGGGGGTGGGCTTGAAGAAGGAACAAAATTAGGGAATAAAATTGGGGTGGGCTCCCCCAAACCCTCACTTTCGGGGCGGGGCCATGCCTGCACACACCCATCTTATTTTCCTGTGGGTCGCTGCAGATAAACCGGACCCCTCATCCCAGAAAATGGCTCTGTTAGACAGCCACAGATTTCAGACCACGTCAGTGAGTGTCACATGGTCCCGTGATGGGTATAAATGCCCCGTGCAGCTCCTGCTCTGTTGCTGCTGAGAGGTGTTTGTGCCATCCCTGTGCTGTGCTGCTCAGCCGTGCTGGTGGTGCCGCTTCTCCCACTCAAATTTTAATTCACAGCCTTAAATCTTAATGTTGGTGTTCCACGATGCCTCAGGACCTAAAAATCAAACAGGGAGGAAGAGATGAGCAATGGAACCTGGATTTTTGAACATGGATTTTGAGGAAAATGCCCAGTGAATATTAAGTGGCTCAAACTCCCAGGAAATCTCACTCACCTGAGCTGTTTTCTTTTCCCCAGTGATTTATTTTCCTTTTACTCCTGCACTGGGATTTTTTTCTGCTGTAAAGGTACCCTGGAAAGTGCAGGACATTGATGGTTTTTTGGAGATTTTTTTTCAAAAGTAAAATCAACAGAGCAAGCTGAGGCCTTCCTGAGGAGTTTTTTGTCATTGCAAGGAGCTGGGCTGTGGTTTTGTCTTGGTCTGTGGCAGGTGAGAGGGAGTGTGACCATGTAGCTCAATAAGAAGTGCCACCAATTGTCCCTGAGCTGGAAGGGACCCACAAGGTCATCCAAGTCCAACTCACGGCCCTGCACAGGACAGCCCCAAAAATCCCACCCTGTTCTGAAATAGTGCACTGAGTATTAAATCCTTTGGGTTGGTTTGTTTGGGATTTTTGGGGATTTTTTTTTCCTCTGGCCAGGAGTGTTTATTAAAATCAGCTGCTGGAAATCTGTGGTGAATTCATTAATTAGCACCTAGCAGGGAATTCCAGCCTGCCTGCTGGGAGGAGGGAGTCCAGCCATGGGAGCAGAACAGGGAATTATTAATTATTAATTATCCCACGCCATGGCTGCTGTTGGGTTCCGTTTGGTTCTGACAGCCCAGGACATTTTGCCTCAGTCCAAGTGTGAGAGGGAAAATGACACTTCCAGATTTGAAATCCCAGTCGACCCAGGATGTAATTCCAGCCAGCAGGGAGGAGGCATTTCCCTGGCCCCACGGATCCAGGTTTGGGGATTTAAGCAGCCTCTGGAAGAAGAAAGGGATGGGTCTTGCTGATAAAGTTGTGCAGTTTTGACTGTGCATTAGATTAAACAAATAAAATCAGCTCTTCCTAAATAATGGGAAAAAACCCCTCTGTCCTTTCTCCGGAGGGAGCTGTTTGAATTCCCAGAGCAGCATAATTATATATATATTTATATATATATATATGTAAAAATGTAATGACACAATCAAGAACTTCCAGGAACAGCCCCACCTTCCTTCTCTGGCAAAATTAGGGGATCCAATCTCGTGGCTCTGCATTCCAGCAGGATAAAAGTCCAGCCCGGGGCATCCAAGCCCTGCTGGGGCTGGATCTTTAGGAAGAGCAGCATTAGGAATCAAATCAGAAAATGGCTTTCCCCCTCTGGATAAAATCGTGTGTTCATGTATAAAAAATTAAAAATTGTAACTCACATCTTAAATGGATCTAATTAGCAAATCATTTCATGATTGGTATTTGTTCTGCTGTGCCCATGTTACACAAATTCCAGTGAGTAGCTCTTTTCCTGCTAGCTGCTTCCATTGACTGAATGGCTCCAATCCAGTGCATGAGAGGTTTTCATCAAAGTTTTTAGGCCAATATTCTTTGTGAGACGAAAACAAATAGTAGCACAATCCTTCTATATTAAAAAAAAAAAAGGTGGCATTTTTGAACAGTAATCCCACATTTTGTAAGGAAAAGTTACAAAAAACATTTACTGCTCCTTGAGCTTTTGAAAGGAAACCTCAGCATCGTTTTTCATAGCCATGATTTTGCAGATGAGAGGTGTGTTAAGGTGATTTTACTCACCTGTAAGAACAGAGAGAAAGAAAGGAAATTCTTCCTGGAGAATTCCCTTTGTTTGCCAATGGATCACGCCCTCAGCTGCGTCTCTGTCAATGTTTGTGGCAAAATAAAAAGGTACAAACCACGCTGGAGTGGCAGGACATGTTTACATTGCAGCTCTGGATCTCTCGTGTGAAATCTCAAGTGATCTGCACTGATTTGTTCTGTTTCCAGGCAGGAGCCCCTCGGGGGGTTTGAGCCAAAGCATTCTGTCTGTTCATTTTTTATTGTTATGGTTCTGACTTTAAACAAGAGACTTTGTAATTTCATGAGAAAAAGATCGAAGCAAATGTGGTGTCACCGTCACGACGTTACTTTTTTGGGGAGCTAAATGTTAGTGTGCATTGGTTAAAGTTTAGAGAAACGTGTTGTACTGTAGTTGCTGTTTGTACCACGCAGATGTGCACGTATGGTTTGAAAAGATATTTTCATTTTACATGAAATACAACTTTGCTAATAAAAGTTTGACTTGATGTAATCTTCAAAAGCCTTGGCTGCCATCAGCAAGTTTCTCTTCTGTTTGACTGGGGGGGTTTGTTGGATTTTTTTTTCACTTGATACTGTTTATGTGCTGGGAATCTGATTTAATTGTGACTCAGCCCTCTCTGGGCTGTGATCTGTGGGGTTTTTTTGGTTTCACACCAAGGTTGAGCTGCCCTTGGCTTTCCCTGGGATTTTTGGACGCCGTGGACTGTCAGCCCTCTAAATATGACACCAAAGCAGGATGAAGCTGACCTGAAACACCCTGAATTCAAATTCCTCATTGATTCCATGTGATGCTCTGCTAGACCGATCACCCTGTGCATTGTTAGCATCTCTCACGTGCCTTATTCACCCTGCTAACAGCACAAAACCTCCCAGCACACGGAGTTCCTACTCCTCTTCATTAAAGATCACCAGAATATTGGTAATTTTCTAAATATCCACGCACACACAAACCAAATAAAACCTTATGTTGTTGTTGTTTTTTTAGGGAAAACTACACTTGTGCTTAAGGACTGAAACTTCTTTGTATTCATTTTGTAGGAATTTAGCAAATGTGCTTTATTTGCCAAGGAAAATGCCTCGGTTCTTTTGTTACTCTCTCCCCATCACCGGTGTCCGGTGTTCTGTGATTTATTCTGCTCTGTCCATGGGGAAGGTTCTGCAGGTGAACACAAATTCACCCTCCTGACACCTGGAAGAGCCAAACTGGGGACTCACTAAAAGCCAGCAGACAAATCCATGGCAGCTGATGCTGCTGCAAAATCAATTTTTTTTTTAATGTATTTAAGGGGAATCTGAAAGATCTGGTTGATGCTCGAGTGTGTTGAGCATCACACTTGATGCTGGTGTGGCTTTTGTGCCATTCTGAGCGTATTTCATCGAAATATTCCGTGCTATTCTGAGCGTATTTCACTGTATTTCAGTGAAAGGAAGTCTCGGGTTTTGCCACATGTTTTTAGCTGCTTCACTTCAGCAGGAAGGCTTCAGGAGTTTTCTTAATGCATTCTTCACCTGCAGGAGCTCCTGAATCCATTCAGTGGGAATGCAGGACTGTGCTAACAGGCATTCACCTTTCAGGAAGGCATCAAGGGCATCCCAAGAAGGTTTTATTATAATTCATATCCTGGAATAATGAGATTTACACTTTTCTCAATAGCATAATGGGGAGGAGAAAGCCCTGCAATCATGTGCTTCACTGGAGTGAGAATAAAGGTGCTGCTGCCACCGTCAGGTGTGTGGGAGCAGATCCCACAGAAGTTTAAGGATGAAATGCGGGATGAACGCACTTTTATTTGGTATTTTGCTTTTGAGACAAGGTTGGCATTATCAGAGCTGTTTTGGGGGCAGAGCGTTCCTTCTAATGTTCAAGCATTTCACTCTGTTCTTCGGTCTCACAAGGAAATGTCATCGGGTTTCCACTTTGGCATCTGTTAATCAGCTGGGAAGGCAGAGGAGTCACTCACTGAGCCCCAGGGAAACACCAGCAGCCTCACTCTGCTGAAATGGCTGAGCTCTGCAGATTCCTGAGCCTCATGTAACAACACTTGGGTGCTGTTTTTACAGTGTTTGAAGCCCACGTGGTGTGGCTAAACCCACCCAGAAGAGCTGCCCCACCCCATGCCCTGGGTGTAGAAATGGGCATTTCTGTAAAAAACACCACTCTGCGTTTCTATTTTTTTTTTTTCTGTAGAGTTTGTACTTCTGTGCTGCATCTCCGTCCCAGCCTGGGGGCTGCAGCGTGTTCTTCACCATTTGTTTGGAACACTGGGGCAGGAATAGCTCAAACCAGAAAATAGGCAGCAGTACCCTGAGTTTGGGGGTTCTTTTGTTTTTACCACCTGGTTTTGTTTGGGAGTCCCAGAGCTTGTGGCAGTACTTTCATTGACTTAAAACTCTAAAAGTGGATGTTTTTGGCAGCTCTGAGATGGAGGTGAGAAGCAGGGATGTGAGGAGGAGTGGGAGGGTGGGAAGCAAGGGCAGCTGTGGCTGGCACAGGACCAGAACTGGGCCATTCCCAACTGCTCCTCCTGAAGGAAATGAGGTACAGGAGGTACCTCTGTACTAATTATCCTGCTGCAAATCAGCTTTTCCTTCCCATTTGGGATGGAGTAACCTTCATGGCTGAGAAGTGTTTCCCTCAGCTCTGGAATGAGGAAGCTCTGCACTGGTGTCCCAGTTCATCCTGGGGGAACACAAGGAGAGCCCTGGTTCCCACTTCTTGCTGGGCTGGGGATGGAGCTGGAGCTGCTGGAAGCCCCATGGAGAGCTGGACCAGGCACCCAGGTGAGAGTAACCAGCAGTGGGAAAAGGGGTTTGGTACTGCTTTACCTGGAAGAGAATGTTACAAGTCCTTGCTGAGGAGATTTGGGGGCTGTGATCCCTCCCGAGGGGATGTGCTGTGTTAGGGCTGGTTTGCAGCCCGTGCTGTGGGATTTTTCCCTGCCTGGAAGATGTGGCTGCTCTGCTGTGTTTCCTCTGGAACAGGTCTGTTATCCCTGCTGCCTCTCCTGCACAAGCTTTGTTGTTTTCTTCCCCCTCCTGACTCCATCAGGATTTATCTGTGCTGATCCCTCAAGTCTTCTGCTCCTGGCTTGGAAAAGTTCCAGCCTGTTTTGTATCCGTGCTGTGTTGAGGCTTTCTCTTCTCCACGCATATTTCTCATCACCTGTAACCTCCCTCATCTCTTTGGGATGGAAGCTGTGTTCCACTGGCAGGTACACTTGGGACTTTGAATTTAGCATGGATCGAGGTGTCTGAGCTGCCAGACTTTTTGGTACCTTTAAAAAAAAAAAAAAATCAAATTTTGTTTTTTAAAGAACCAATTTGTCCAAAGCAGTTCCCATTTGCTGCTGTGGCTGGTGTAGAGAAGATCTGGGCAGGAGTTCAGGTGCTCCTCAGTGTGTGGGGACCTTCCTGAGCCTGGTCCTGTGTGGGATTTAAGCTGGGAGTTGCTGGTGTTGCTCCCTCCCGTGCATGTCTGCAGGTGGCTGGACACATGGGGCTGCTGGTATTTTGAAAGGAGTCCTTTTTATGATTATTTATTAAATAATTAAAAGTGTAAATGCAGTTTCTAATAAAAATCGCCTCGCTATGTGTAAGCCTTTATGACTTCAGGCAGTCACTGTTCTGAGCATTTATTTCCCTCTAAGTGGCAATTTATATAAAATATGCATTAAAAAAATATTCCTGGACTATTTAAAATGAGAGTGGAGTAACAACTTCCAGTGGAGCAGGGGCTCTGGTTAATTATTTATAATTTTGAAAAGTACATTTTCCAAGCTCAGCATGGAGCCCAGAGGCCACTAAGTAAATAAATTTACATAAAGTGCAGCGAAATCAGATCGTTTGACACAGCAACTCACCTAATTTAAAAAAAAAAAAAAAAAAAAGAGTTCTTGAGGAAAAATAGTTGCTGCAGAGAGGAGTGTCAGCAGAGGGATGTGGAAGTGAGGAGTGGAGTGGGAATAGCTCTGGAATGTGGCACTGAGAGATGGAGGAACATCATGGAAGCTGCTAAAGCCACTTGTTTTCATTGCTGCCTCATCAGGAGGAGTCGAGGAGGAAATTGTCTCCTGGAAATATTTCCTTTGTTTCATTTCCCACAACCATCAGTTGGTGCGAACGTAAAACTTATTGATTTGTTTCTTGGAAAATATTTACTGAAAAACCCAAAGCTCTTCGTTTTTTTATTGCACTTTTTATGACTCCAAGGCTGCAGATTATTTCCTGTCCCAAGGCCTCTTAGCTGCCAGGTTTTACCCATTTTTCTGCGGGTTTTTTCTGGTGTTGTTTTCCTCTGCTGGGCTCAGCCGCTCCCCTGCCCAGGTTTCCATTCTCCCAGGGCAGCAGCGTCTCCTCGGCTTTACTTGAATCCAGCTTTTCTCAACTTCCCAGCTTCTGGAGTCCCAGAACGGCAGAACGAGGAATAAGAGGAAGAATTCAAGTGTTGTGCTTTCAGATTGTTTCAATAAGGAAAAAATATAAGTACAGCCTCCCTCAGGCAATGCGGGTCATCAGGTTTAGTCTGATTTATTGAGAATTTTACATTGCAGATCACACTTTTTAAAAAGAAATAGTTACAAAAACCTCTTCCTTTTGACTACATAAAGCCATGGGGGAGTGGAAGAAGAATGTGCTAATTCTTGAAATATTCAGGATTGTGACTCTGTCATTGACCCTGCATTACAAAATTGAGCATTTAAGCATTCGAAAAGCCCACGTTTGGACTAATTTTGGCAAACCTCATAAAAATACGCATTTCTCAGTCTGTTTGAATTTTGTTTGAATTTTGTTTGAATTTTGTTTGAATTTTGTTTGAATTTTGTTTGAATTTTGTTTGAATTTCGTTTGAATTTCGTTTGAATTTCGTTTGAATTTGTCCACGTCTCTCCTTGCCAAATACTAATCTTTTCTCACATCTGCCACTGAAGTTTGCAGTTAAGGAAACTTCCAGCTTTGTGGTTTTGTTTCATCAGCCACTTATCAGCTCCCGTTGTACCTGGAGCTTTCTGTCAGCCTGATGAGACAGAGCTGAACCCATTTCTCCTTCTAATCAAGATAATAACTGCTAGGAATGGATGGATTTTGCTGCCGTTGAAAATGCAGACTAATTCTTGCCATAATTATCAAGTCTTTAGCTGGTAATTGCACACTGTTCCCATCTATCTGCTGTCAGATTTATTTCTGTAATTGACCTCCTGGTCCAGGAATTAGAGACAGCCTTTGATTATTGGTTCAATTAGTCTTACAGCATCATGGGTTTTTCTTTCTTCTTCTTTTTTTTTTTTTTTTAAAGGTATTTTAGCTCTCCAGCCAGTCAAAGGAAGTATAAAAAATGTCACTAAATACTTCTTACCTTTATCACTGTTAGTACCTGCTGGGACTCGTTTTAGTCAGTCTGTACAGATACACTGAGGAGGGTTTTGATGAGAAGTGATTGACTTTGTGCTTTGTCTTAATTTTTACATTTTAGGGACACCGTTTGGGGGACGAGGGAATGGCTTTTCAGTGGTGGTGGTGTTGAGCTGCTGCATCGCCAGTGCTCCCCACCTGAGCTGTTCCCTTTGGAGCTGGATCCTTCCAGGGGAAAAAGGAAATAGAGGATGTGGGTAGAGGTTTTGGAGGCTCTGTTGTGTCCGTATATTCAAATATGAGGAGGGCAGAGAGAAGAACATACATTTTCTAGGGTTGTTGTTTTAAGTTTTCCACACAAAATGACCGGGACTGGGTTTGGGAGAATGGAAGAACAGGAATGTTGTTCTTGTCATCCACAGCCATGACATGGAGGTGGAGATGGATCTGTTCCTCACTCCGTGTAAAGCAAGAGCAGTGCCATGGATTTAAGCAACAACTTCTGCTCTGATTTTGCTCATTAAGTGAAAAAGAATGAATGACAACAAGGGCCTAAATTAAGTGTGGATTTTCTCTCTTGTTATTTGTTAACTCCCTGACCAGGGAATTTGTCGGAGGTGGAATAACATCAGTGTGATCTCCTCATGGAGGGAGGGGAAATAACCCCAGCTCTAGGAGTTTAAAGCCTGCCTTTCCCTCCCTTTCCCCCTGTTGGCACAGCCGAATTCCCTTGCACGTTTTCCCTGTGGAAATTCATCCGTTAGGGTTTTGGGGTGATATATTTTTGTGCTACTCTTGCACGTACAAATGAGTGTCTATACAGGGATAGAAGGAAATGTATGAAATAAAACAAACCTCTTTCCTGGTTCCCACCCAAAGATGAGGCAGCAAAATAGGATTAAACAGGAAAACCCCTTCCCCTGCATGAGGCAGATGTGATCTGGAGTTTAATTATTGCCTTGCCATGAGATTTTACTCAGCTCTACCTCAGTTTTAACCCTCGCAGTGAGGTGCCCCTCAGTTAAGCTGTGCAGTCCCGTCCCTCCAGGCTGTGGTGGCAGCGGTGCTGTTGGGGATGCCAAGGAGAGTCACACTTGGCTTTTTAATTCCTGGTAGCCACCATTGGATATCTCTTTCCATAAGAGCAAGTATAAACAAATGCAGTCTGGAATTTCAGAGTTCACCTGGCATTCCAGTTTGCTGTTGTTACCCCAAATCCTTTCTGTTCCTCTCCAGCTGGAGCAGAGGAGGGTTGCCGTGGTTCCACCAGGGGAAGAGGCAGATGCTGCCATGTGCAGGGCGGCTCTTCCAGATAATTACAAGATAATTACAAGGAGCGACTGTGCCAGGGGTTTTGCTTGTTCCTGTGTCTCTTCACAAAAATCGCTTTGCTCACCTTGGCTGTGTCCTCTGGAAGGATCTGAGGCCATCCTGACTGTAAGAAATCACCTGTGAGTGTTATTTCCCTGTGCCTGCTCCCTCCTGGACTCATGACAGCATTCCTGCACCTCAGTAACAGCTGCTCCAGCTCTCCTGCCTCCAGTTCTTGAGCTTTAACTGGATTTCAGCTTCCATTGAGGTTTTTTTAATCTCAGAACTTCTGCTGCTTGAGGATTTAGGAACTTCAGAGCAGCTAAAGCTCCTGAGTGCAGTGCTCAGCTGCAAGGGCTCAGCATCAGTTGGTTCATAAATAAGCTGTGTTTTAACACTAAACTTCAGCACCTCCCTGTGCCTCCTCTCCTGGGCTTGTGTCCCAAAGTTCTCTCCCCTAACAATGGCCAACCCCTCGTGCATGAGCTGAGGGAGGGATTCCTCTGGAGTTTCTGTATCCTCATGGCTTCACTTCTGGATACTGAGGCAGGTGGATGTTGGCCTGCATTCTCCTCCTGCCTGTACTGGTGGGACTGGGCCTCCACCAAGGTAGCCTGGGGGTGAGGCCACTGTGACAGGAGGTCTGACATGGAAATTTCACCCACCTGAGGCTGGAGGATCCCTTTTCAAATGGGGGGTGAGCCACAAGAGTAGGGGCTTTAAATGAATCCCTCAATCCCAGAGCAAAGAACATCCCAGTAAAGGGCAAAAGCTCCTGAAAGGCACGAAATTTAAGGCACTTGGAAGGTCCCAGTGTTCCCAGTTTGCTGGGACTTGATCCCTACTGCGGCTGTGAAGGGATGTGCCTGGACCTATCCTGGGTTTGTGTGGAGTGTAAGAATTGCACCTTAGCTCGAGGGAAGAGGTGGAAGCAGCCCAAGGCATCTCTGAGAGCTGGCCTTCAGTCAATCCATTCATGACATTATTAAAATATCAGAAGGAATCAGGGAATTGAGAACTCCCCCTCTCTGTAACTTCACCACTGCATCAGAGTTGCCAAATATATGGATTTTTTTTCTTTTCCCCCCGTACAAAACAACAAGCTTAGCTGCTTTCCTGGGACTATTCATTTTCACCACATCAGGAACTTATTAATTCTTGATGAGAATTCAAGCATTAATCAATTCTTGATTGAATTCTCCCCGGAGGGAAAGAGGAGAAACTGGGCCAGATTTGCCTTTTGGCTGCTTTGAGTTCTGCCTCTGACTGAGCACACACGGAGCAGTGGGATAATCAGTCTGCTCCGTATCAAACACATCTCCAGAGCTAATGGGGCACTCTGAAGGCAACCTCCCTGTACAGGTGAGGAAAAAGGGGCCAGAGATCCTTTCCTTTGCAAAAATGCTTTAAAACCTTCAGATAAAGGTGATTTATAAGTGCAGCTGATATTCTCTCCATCATGCCAGAAAAAAAAGAAAAACAAAGTCAAACATATGGTCTTATGAAAAATATGTCATAACAACCCAAGAAAATGTTGTTCCTGTTAGTTGCAAGAGAGAAGGAGTTGTTGAGGTCTCAGGTGGTGGCAGTGCAATCCCAGAATGGTTTGGGTTGGAAGGGACCTTAAAGCTCCTCTCATTCCCACCCTGCCAAGGGCAGGGACACCTTCCACTGTCCCAGGCTGCTCCAAGCCCCGTCCAACCTGGCCTTGGACACTTCCAGAGGGATCCAGGGGCAGCCTCAACAGTGCAAGGTTCCTCAGTGTGTGGAACCTTCAAGGGCAATCTCCACTTCCAGAGCAGCCCAGCCAATCCCTCATTGTCCAAGGCTGGAGCCTTTGGCAGCACAGCAACCACCAGCTGCTCCCTGAGCTCAGGCTTTGAGGATGGACTTGAGCCGCTCAGCTTCTTCCTCCCTCCCTCCTTCGGGCTGGTGCAGTTGAAAATCGTTTTGGTTTTATTCCTTCCAGCCTTCAAAGCCAACCTGCTCTGCTTTGAAGGGCCGGTGCTGGGAGCAGTGCCCTCCCCGTGCCGGTGTAACCCCACTACTCCCAGCCTGGCTGCAGGAGCTCTGCTCCCAGAGCCAAGGAAAAGGCAGGTTCACAAGGGATGCGAGCCTGGGACGAGGACTGAGGGTTTGAGCAGAGAGCTGAGCTAGCACAGGATACAGCTGCTGGGAAGGCACAGACCTGGAGCAGCTTTAAGCTCCTTTACTCTGGTTTTCAGGTTTCTGAGTTGTAAAAATGTGGTCCTGGCCGCCCGGGGAAAATCAGAGAGAACAGGATGAGCTTTAACCTCGGTGCTGGAGTGTGGGTGCCAGAGAGGCAGAGCTGGAGGCCTGGAACCAGAGGGCTCTTGGTGGCCCAGGAAGGCAGAGCTGCCCACGGGTCCATCCTGTCTGGTTTGGGGCTCAAAGCAGCAGAATTCTCTGCTGTTATTTGAGTTTTTGCCATGCTGGGGCATCACCAGCAGTGCCAGGCTTTGGTGACACCACGGTGACAATGATGATGGTTTCTGCAGAGGGTAATGGCAAGGCAGCCTCTGGTTTCAGCTGTGAATGGCTCCAGTGGATTTAAATATTCAAATTTTCTCTTCAAAGACACTTCATGCTCAAAGAGTTAAGGAAAATCCCCTGGCAGTGATGGCACACAATGGGATTGGGGGTTCATGGATTGCTGTCCTGCCTCCTAGGGAAAGAGAGAACCTCTATTTCAACCAGTCTCAGCTGGGCAGGAAGGGTAGAAAACAGCTTTAAAAGGTCAGGAGGGCAATAAGGGAGCACTTAAAAGAAGATGTCAGCAATGAAATGGAGATTCATCAATTCTAGTGACCCATATAAACAGATGAGAGGAGTTGTAGCTGGTCACTTAAAACCATGTAAATTTAATTAAATTGGTATTGCTTGCAGGAAAGAGAGAGTGCTGAATATTACAATTAGTGGCTCTTTGTGCCCTTTTGGAAGCAGCAAGTAGGAAGCAGGCACAGGGAAGAGGCACTGGGAGCAGCCTGCAGTGCCCTTGTCAGTCCCAGGCAATTAATACAAATGAGCCATCAGCATTCCAGGTCAGCTCCTGACAGCTGGAAGACAGGATGGGGCCGTGGCTGCTGGGAAATAAACCCTGCAGGATGTTCTTTGCTCTGGTTTTGCAGGGTGGAAGGAGCTGGGCTTAGGGAGGGACCGGGAAAAGAATTTCTGGGTCCTTTCCTCTGGGAAGCCAACACAGAAGGTCTGGAGCAGCTGGTGGGAGATTCTGAGTGTTTCCTAAAAGCTGTGGCGGAGATTTTCCTGATTCAAGGTGCATCATATCCAGCAGGAAGGAGCTCTAGATGAGATCCCATCTCCACAGCAAGAGAGTCTTTGATCAATGCATGGAAAATTAGTGGCTGCTCTCTTTGATTGTGTCTGGTTTATGCTGATGGGGAAAAAGAAATTGCAAGTTATTTACTGTTCTCCAAAAGTTCCAATTCCACAATGAGGAAAACAATCCAACTTCCCTAAGTCCTCCACCCCTCTCCTGTCCCTGGCAAAATGCTCTGTGAATGGCAAGTGGGGTGACCAGGAGCACGTGGCAGGGAATGGAAGTGAGGAGTTGGGTAAGACTGAGAAGAAAGAGCATGAAAAAAGAGTATGAGCAGCGAGTTTAAACCTAGTTCTTAACGTCCCTTAAATGTGATAGGAGTGAGCAGAAGCTGGACACTTGCACCAGACCATTTTCAGGTGGATCCAGGGCCGCTGGTGCCTCTGTCCTCTCCCTTGGAGGGAGGAGGGTGATGCTGCTGCTGCCTCACAGGAGGGAATAATTTATCTCCCAGCAGTGATTAAGAGGCAGTTAAACAGCAGCTCCTCTCATCAGACTCCGTTAAATCAGTGAGTCTGGCTAACTGGCACCTAAAATTTTTAAGAGCCATCTGAGCTACTCTTTGGATCATTAATGTTTATTTTTAATAAGTCCTGGCTCGCAGGGGAAGTTTCAATAGGCTGGAAGAAAGCTCGTGCTCTGCCATTATTTAAAGAGGGTAAATGGGCTGCCCTGAGTAATTACGAGGCTGTCAGATGAGCGTTCAATCAATATGTGTTTGATAGCACCGAATGTAAGGTCATCTATCCAGGAACAGTGAACAGAGCCGGTACAGGCAGCAGAGGAGATCTTATCCCGAGCAGCAGCAGGAGAATACTGAGCAGGGCTGGGGAGAATCTCTCACTCTGGCACGGGGGACTCCATGTGGGGATGCTGCTGGCCTGGTTTCGTGTCTGCAGTTTGTGAGGACGCTTGGAAATTGAGGGAATTCAGGGAAAATTCACCAGAATGATGAAAGGCTTTGCAATCCACCATATAAAACTGGAGTCTGCTCAAGCCACAGAGTAAAGGTTTTATTAAACTCTGTTCGAAAGCTCATGAGCTTCATGATTTTAAAGCAACCATCAAAATCTTGTATTGTCTCTATATTTTTCCAGATTCATTTCTTATTTAATTGACAAAATTAGCAACAACAACATCTCCCTGTTTTTCCCCTTTAATTGGTTGTTGGGTCTTCTGAATGAAAATGCTGTTGGATTTTGGGGCCTTGGGTTTTTATCAACGCAATTTGGTCGTTAATGTTCGGTTCGTAAATTGTTTGTGTTTCAAAAGAAACTGCCAATGCCTTTATGAAAAAGGGAACATTAAAATCCTAGAGTTCTGTAGGAGCTGAGTGTGGAAGGGCTTCTGGAGACTGCAGAGCACTTAGATCTTGGGTACTCCCACCCTGATTTCCCACCAGGGGTTAAGGAGATGTGGAAATAAAATGGTGTTGTGGGAATAAAGATGCTTTTGACAAATTTCCCTGATAAAACCCTATCATTTTAAAGTGTAATTTGATTTTGTACTTAAGTGAAGAGCTGCTGTTCAGGGTTTAAATGACAACTTCTGTTTGGAATTTAAATCCATCTTTTGGCAGATGAAATCTAAATGAAGTCCATCAAATCATTCACTAGGGGAAAATTTCAGGTTGCAATGTTTGCAGTACAACTTTCCCACTCCATTTTCCCGTTCTCCCCCAGGTTAAGTTTTTAACCTTTCATTTCACTCCTCGGCAGGTGAAATTTGATATTGATATTTCTCACAAACTAGGCCAATATTTATTTCCTAGACCTAGCTAGGAGTAAAAACCACTGTGTGAGGTGGAAGTCCCTGGGAGCAGCAGACAATCAGGTTGGAACGTGGATCTCTGAACGGGGGAGTGGCTCCTGAAAGCTTTCCCAAACCCTTTCCTCTCTCCCCTGCTGTGCTGGGCTAGCATTTGCGGCAGCTTCTAGAATATATTTGTTCCCAAAAATTCACTCTGTCAGACTCTCCTTTGACTCCTTCTTTCCCTTCCTTCAAAATTCCAGTTTTCCCCCTCTCCAGGGAAATAATCATTTGAAGCTTCCTCGTTTTGTTCATAGTAAGATTATTAAAAAATTTGTTGGGTTCTTTCATGTATAAAAATTCTCTGAGGAGGATTCCAAGGATTAGCACCTATTTGGGAGTCTAGTTTGGCTTCTCCTCCTGCCTGGTAAACCAATTTCTGCTCATTTCAAGTTGATGAGCCTGATTATCAATATTCCACCAGCAAGTAAATGGAATTCTATTGATTTGGGTGGAGCTGAGTCAGATTTCTAAGTTAACTTTTAATCCACAGGATCCAACTCAGTGGGATACAAGTGGCAGGATAACATCACTTTTTAATCCAAATCCATTACCAAACACCTTTTTTTCTTTTTCTGAGTACTCACCACCCTACAAATCTTATTTTAATGTTTTTCTTAGTGTGCTCTGTAGCTCTTTAGTGTTAAAATTAAGAAAACAAGCATTCTTTTAATTATCTAACAGTGGTTGGTCTGTTGGCTTGGATTTTTAATGAGTGTTTCTGTGCTCTTATCACTAAAGAAACCACTGCCAAAAGTCAGTGCCTTTGCAAATGCAGCATTTCCCAACGAGATCAGCAACATTCAGGCTTATTTTGGAGAGAATTTTGTCAAATAATGGTCACTTTGGGTTACCGTGGACAAAAAAATTATTCACCGATCAGCCGACAGATTTTCCTTAGTTTCCAAGACCTAAAAAAGATAAAATATACCCTTTAATTCTTTTAATATTTGAAATGTGATTTCCACAACTGAGCAAGCTCAGGATCAGTGAGCACACATCCTGCTTTTTGTGAAACATATGGAAAGCACTTTTTACAGGGTTTCTAATGAGGTCTTTGCTATTGTAATGTGTCCGTATTTTGAGTGTTGTCAGGTTGTCTTTCGTTGGTGTTTGTGCTAAAATACCTTAGTAGGCAAATGGCTGTGAATTCCACGGAGTTGTAATTTTATTTAGGAGTTCTGGTTTCCACTTGAGCAACTTGGGAGGAAATTATCAGGAACTTTATACGCAACTTTGATCATGCGACCTGTTTTTGTTAGTTTTGTTTGTTTGGGGTTCTATTTATCCTTATGGAGAATGACAACCCAGAGAAATGAATAAAATATAATTATTTCATGGGGTGTATTGATCCTCAGGAAGTGATTTCTAAGGAATGTCAATCCTGCAGCATCTCTGTGTCGTTGCCTGTGGAACTGGGACATTTTGGAGCAATCAGCTGGAGAACGGGAGTGGAGGATTGTCTGTGTCCTGGCCATGTCCCGCCACGGGTCCTCTGCTGCTTGCTGGGATGAGCTGGGGGTCTCTGCTGCGCTGAAATGATCATTGATCAAAAACTCATGATCTCCTTCAGCAAGGAAAAAGCTGAGAGGGAAATGTGGCATTAAAAAGAGACAGAGCAAAGACTCCCAGGGCTGGGATGCTGGTGATCAAAGAACTCCCAGGGACGTGAGCTCAGTTCAAAGGCTCCAGCCACAGCTCTCATTTATCCAGGAATATATTCCTTCTATTTCATTCTCTACTAGTTATTGTTTGTGTCGTCCCTATTTTCCCTAGGAGGTGGTCGTTATTTCATGGTTGTGCTCCAGTCATTATCAATTGATGGGATCGTTTCATGTCCTTCACAGAAGAATTCCAGCTGGGATCTCTGTCCTGCCATTCCTGTTTGTGGCCAGCACATCGGCAGTGAGGGGGAAAGTGTGAAGGCAGCTTTAGTTTGTTGGGTTTCAGTCCAGCCACTTCCCCAGGCTGTGTTCTCCAGCATCCCATGGGTGCCGTGGCACAGATAAAACAATGACACCACCTCATTTTTGGGGATGTTTCACCTCCATGTTCAGCGAGGCTTTGCAGCCCAGGACACAAATTCCCAATCCTTGCTCCCATGAAAATTAGGGGTATTATTGGACAGTCTCCTCCTGCCTGCCCTGGAGGCTGAAGATTTTGGGGGTTTTCTTTGCTGCCTGTGTGTGGCTGGACTGATCCTGCCGTCTCCTGGGTCTTGACATGCTGGAGGCTGATCAAAAACCATTTCAGGTCATCTCAATCTTCTAAAATGCCTCATGCAGAGAAAATATCTTTCCAATAATATCTTCAGAATAACTCTTGAGTTTTTTGCATGATACAGAGGTGTCACCACAAGGCTCAGCAACAATTTTAATATGGATTTAGAACCCCCAGACGTCGGACACGGAGGAAGCACCAGTTAGGTGTTGCCAGCCCCTTGTTTCCAAGAGTGAACTGAGATCTGCTAAAGGAAATATTATTGATTAGCTTTCAGGGTAAAGAATTAGCTATGTTTGCCCAGATATGTTCAGCATCATTGTATATTGACTAAATGTATGAAAGATAGATAAGATACAACCGTGATAGGCACTCCTTGTCTGGAGCAATGGTCTTCATTAACTTGATTATTAAAGTGGACATACTAATACTGAGTCCTAGAGCCCCTCTGCCTCCCTGTGTGAGCAGCAGCATTTCAATCTTGAGTTCACTGAGCTCCAATTCAGGTTTTCCAATGATCTAACCTTCGGGATAACGTGTTCTGCGCTCTTCTGAGAGACAGCGAATCAGAGAAGGAATGAAAACACCACCCGGAGCAATCTGGACTAAGCATGAGGAAAACCTGTTTCCTTCACATTAATAATTAAGTTTATTTACCCAACTGGTTTGAAAAATGGGAAAATCACTTCATTTTCCCGATAACCTGATTCACCTGCTATTTGCAAGGTGTTGCTTGAGATCCAAAAATGAATATTTAAGCAGCAGGGATGTTGTCACTGGAAGGAAAACAAGGATGTGCTCACCCTGTCTGTGGTTGGATTTGCTGTGCTGCACTGAGGTTGCCTGGGCCAGCTCTGTTTATTCCAGACTTTGTGTGGAACTTGGCTAGTTGCTCTGATGAATTAAGAGACCAAGAAGATGAAGTGCTTTAATCATAACTGCCTGTTCAAGAGCCAAACTTCAAGGTAAGGATTTAATATCTTTAAGTGCAAGAGATAATAATAATAGTGGCAAAAGTTCCATTGTAAGGAGTAATTTCAGTTTCTAAAATAAGTCTCTGGAATAATACTCAACCAAGTAATTTGTGTAGCTACATAAATATTCCCTGTGTTCCTTAAAGCAGCTCCTTTTTTTCCTTCAAGTCTGCAAATTACCCTTTTATGAGATGCTGTACAAACTAACTACTAAATCTATTCAGAGTATGATAATATCTCCTTGCCTTTGAATGAAATATTTGGCCCTTGAGAATATGCCAGTAGCTCTCCTCACAAAATACCTGGAAATTGAATAAGATCTGCAGCTTTATTATGTACATATAATGCTGGAACCTGTGGGATTATGTGTAGTAACCTTATTTACAGAACCAGGAGATGTATTTGCAGAATATATTTTAGGCTGGGACAGCTCAGTAACACTTTTATAACATCTTCTGCTTGTGCAGCTTGGTCTCGGAGAAATGCCAAAGGTCTCAACTCAGAAAAAGGACAAGGGTCCCCAGTACAGTCTGAGTATTTAAAGTGCAACATTTCAGAGTGGCAGGAATAAGATCTGTGCCTGACACAATAATAATAAATCAGTTTCTAAATCCTTTTGGCTCAAAATGCAAAGATATTGTGAAGAAATGCAGCTTTTCTCTCATAAGAAAAGCTCATGGGTGGTGTGTGCACAGAGATTCTTCTTTTGCAACTGGAATAGGGCCACGAATTCTCAGGTACCAGAAAAATAACATTTCAGTCATGCTGGTGAAAATACTTTAATTTCTTCCAAAAGTGGATTCCCTCTCTTCTGGAAGCAGGACTTGCACTGGTGAAGAAGCTTCTCCCCCAGATACGTGCAATTCCCAACATGAAATCCACTCCCTTTGGAAGAAAGGAGGGAAAAAAGAAATCATACCCCTCCAAATGAGAAAACGGCCTATGTTTGGAAATTATGAGTTTCAAACTCTTATTTTTTGGGAAGAAGCTGAGAGAATGTTGAAACTTTCACTTGTCAGAAGTGCCCACCTCAGCTCCCCTGTGGGCTTGAAATTTTTCTTGACCAAAAGGTGGACACATGTTAGGGCTTTGCAAAGCAGTGTTGTGGTTTTAGCCATGATGCCAAAGGCCCTTATAGGAACTTCTGAGAAGTCAAAATACAGGACAAAACAGCTTTATCTGAGCTGAAGGAAAACAGAGGTTTCCAAACTTTTCTCCCCCGATCCTCTTAGCAGTTCCTTCACAGATAAATAACTCCATTACATTGCTGTTTGAAACATGCAAGCATGATCACTTTGCTGGCTTTAGTCCTTCTATTTTTCTTTACTAAGCTGATCTTTACAGGCCTTTTAAGGCACTGGAACCGAATCCGTGTCCAATCAAACTGATCAGCGTTTTTGGGCATGACTTTTCAATCACAGCGTGATGTTCAGTCATTTAATGTAACTTTATACAACAGACCTGTTTGGATTATTCCCTCAAAATTATCTGCGGGATCTTCAGGCGCACTTTGCGTAGCTCAGAAGTTTCAGCACTGTATATATTTTTCATTACATTCCTGCTGTTTCTGTAATGTTTCCAAAGTGTCGGTGTTGGGTACAGTAGAGGAGTTTGCAGTTTCCTTCACCGAGACAGCAATGCTGTCCAAGGTGGAATTAAAATAGACTTCACTTATTTGTGGAATTAATTATTAAGATGTGCTCAGCAATCACTCGCATCAACTCTCTGTGCCTACAGGGCTTTTTTTCCCCTGATGCAAATACCACCAAAACAATGAGAGGTGGTGCTGGGTTGCTTTGCGTTAGTGATGGCCAAACCTCCTCCTGCCTCTTGTATTATTTAAAACGTGCCTTTCCTCAGGTATTCAGTGCTGTGCATTTGGGGGCGACAAAATGAACTCTGATTCATCTGCATCAGCATCTAAACCTGCAAAAAGCTGTTAAAAAAAAATAATAAATTTTGGACTATTATTTTCATTTGGTTCTTGCCAATTGTCAGCTCCTGAGTTAGGCTCAAGTAATTTGATTGGATTTTGGGATTAGGCCTGATTGGGTTTCTGGTTCTCCTTCTGTACGGCTGGGTTGATTTAGGAAGAGCCCTGTGGAGCCATCCATGTGCCTCCATGAGTCATGGAATGGTTTGGGTGGGAAGGGACCTTAAAGCCCATCCAGTGCCACCCCTGCCATGGGCGGGGACACCTCCCACTGTCCCAGGCTGCTCCAAGCCCTGTCCAGCCTGGCCTTGGACACTGCCAGGGATCCAGGGGCAGCCACAGCTGCTCTGGGCACCCTGTGCCAGGGCCTGCCCACCCTCACAGGGAGGAATTTCTCCCCCATATCTCATCTCACTCTTCTCTCTGGCAGTGGGAAGCCATTCCCTGTCTCCTGTCACTCCACCCCTTGGAAATTGTCTCTCTGCATCTTTCTTGTCAGCTCCCTTAGCTACTGGAAGGCCACAATGAGGTCACCCCAAAGCTTCTCCTCTCCAGGCTGAACAATCCCAGCTCTCCCAGCCTTTCCTTCCAGCAGAGCTGCTCCATCCCTCTGCTCATCCTGGTGCCTCCTCTGGGCTCTCTGCTGCAGCTCCAGGCCCTTCCTGTGCTGGGACAGGGCTGGGGCAGCTCTGCAGGTGGGGTCTCACCTGAGCACAGGGCCAGAATCCTCCCCTTTCCTGCTGGGATCTGCCCAGGGCACAGCGGGTTCTGGGGGCTGTCACCCACAGCTGGGGCATGAAGATGACAAAAGAAACTTCACCAGAGTTTCCTGAGATTCAGCCTCATTAAGAATCCCTGGAATTAATTTTGTCAGTGGCTCTCAGAAATCGCCCCTCCACCACTCTGTGGCTTCATTTAAGAGCAGGTGTCTGTGTGTGAGCACAGTCTAAAATTGAGGAATTTGGGAGTGGATGTGAAGTGGGACATTTAGGAGGCTCTCTCCTGTGAAGGAGCAAGTTTAAAGGTCTGAAGTTGTGGGTATTTTTTTTCAACAGAGATGATCTTTGAAATATTTTCCATCAGTTCTCTCCACATTCCAATTTCAGTTTTATAACACCCCTCACTGTGCACGTCTTGGCAGGAAACTTGCCCATCTTGCAGAGCCTTGCATGAATAATTCATGGCAGTGTCATGCTGATTCTCAAAAGGTTGGGATATTTCTTTGGAGGAAGTGTTTAATAAGATTCTTCCAAACAACACAAACTATAGCTTTGTATGAATTCTATGGGGTAGTAGCTCTCAAAAGGTTTTGCATGATCAAGGATTTAATGAACTGAAACCCCAAACATATGGTGGCCCCTTCTACCTATTTGCTTCCTGGGTTGATGCATGGAGATGAAGCTGCTTAATTGGGGTCAGAAACTTGAATTTGCTGCATCTGAAGGCACAGAGAGAAGTTTCAAGAAATAGGACACAGCTCTTATTTGGCTCCTTGTATTTACATCCTCAGTTGGGCCATACTCTACGACAATGATGGAGAATGAAGCAGCCTTTACATTTATTTTTCCGAGCCAACAGCAAATACCACACATCTCCCGCAAGAATACTGAATTTCTCCCAGCTGCACTGTGTCCCAGAAATTGTGTCCAACCAGGTGTAATTTAACCCATCAGATATGGGAACTGAGGTGTTTGCAGTCTTTGGAAAGAAGGGTGAGTTCCACAACAAATTACGGATATCTAGAACTTCCTGAAGCTGAGGGTGTTTTGGCTTTGTTGGTTTTTTCCTTTTGAAGACAACTTTTAAGCAGGCCTTGGTGATCCAAGAGGCTGGTTTGAAATGGGAAATCCCTTGAAATATTTCAAAATAATTGGTTTTTTCCTTTTTTTTTTTCTTTTCCCCCAGGCTATTTTAGAATTATTCTGGTTTTTAATGGGCACTACTTTGCCAGAAAAAAAAAAGAAATAACAGCAAAACCCAAGGCAAGAACCAGTCAGTGTAGTTAAAATACAACATCACATCAATCCTGGGCTTTGCAGGAACATATTTCAGGGTGTATTTGGCAGCTATAAAATTGGGATAAAATATTTGGTGTTGTTCTGAGGATGGGAGACCACAGGACTTGTTGAGAAGGAAAATAACAAGGGCAATATTGGTGGTAGAGAACTGGTTCTGATTACTGAGCTCTCCAGTTCAGGAAAGGATGGGGGAACCCTTTCTCCAAATTTTCTCCAGCAGCTCTGGAGCCAACTGCCCAGGGAGCTGCAGAACCTCCGTCCTTGGAGATTTTCAGAACTTAGCTAGAAAAAAGCTGCAGTTGACTTAATCCAACAGGAAGAGCTTTACTTTGAATGGGAAAATTGGGATCTCCTGCAGCCCCTTCCAGCCATGGTTTCGGTGAGTCTATGGGATTTTAACAGCAAAGGTCATTTAGGATTTCAGTGAGACTTTGGACAACACCCAGGGGTATGGGACGGATCACAGACCCTGGACTGGGGTATAAATTACATCTGTGTGGATTTCAGTGCCAAGATTCCAGCAGAACTCCCTGGATCGCCAGCCTGACTGTGCATGTGTGCCTGGTCCCCACCTCCAGGATCCAGCCTATTTTCTGCTCAAACCCTTGTGACTCAGACTCGAAAACCTGCATGTTCATTCCTGCTGAAATGTATTCCTACATGGATCTTGCTCCTGGCAGTGCCTTCCAGGGAGCTCATTTAAAGATTATATCGGTGATTGGTGGTTTTCAGTGTTGGTGAAGTCGTTTTCTTAATCAAGATCTAAGAGAACTCCTTAAACCAGCTGATTTTTTTTTTTTTTCTTTTTCCTAGTTGTCATTTAGTTGAAATTAATATTGTAATTGCTTTCTCCAGAGACTCTGTAACTTTGTGCACTCTCATTTAGGGAGAGAAATATGGATGATGGGTGACTAATGACGCTTAGTTAGGCATTTTTTAAAAATACAGAATCTGTCAATCTCTGTCAGAGAGAGAAGCAGCTCCTGTTTTCACACAGTCTCTTCCTGGAGGGGATTCTGTCGTGGGAAGCACTGTAATAGGGAGAAGTGGATGGGATTTGACTTCTTTGGCAGTTTTCACCCCTTCCTTTGCAAACACCCTTCCAGTTTTCCCATAACATTTATGGGGGCTGAGAGTGCATTGCTGCCAAAGAGAGAATGTCTTGCAACGGCACCGACCACAGCAAGCCAAGTCCTTATCCTTCAGTTTTATTAATAACAAAAGTTGGACAAACGATGTCTTTAGCCTGAGGAACTCAGTTTAGCTGCACTGAGGAGGATGTTGCTCTGTGGATTTAAATTAGCAGGGTCTGTCCTGGGTGGTTTAGACAAAGCGGCCTGGTATGTCTCACTCTCCCTCTGCCTCCTTTGCCAGCTGCTTATTGATAATTGGTTTTATTCCCTATCAATAATCTGGTGATTGATTAACTCAGTTCAGATTCCCCTGCCTGCAAGGTTCAGAAGGACATATTCTCGTTTTACTCATAAATATGCAATATTTTATTTCCTTCCTATTGACTCCTCGCTCTTCAAATGCTCGTTCCTTACCTTTTCTCTTTGTGTGAACAGTCCTGTCTCCTGCTGCTTGAAAAAGAAAAGGAAACACTTTACTTTCCAAGCCTTCCTAAGGGTCAACCCCTAAAAAATCCTCTCTTTTTAAAATTAGTTGTTTGCTGCAAGGTGCAGGGGAGCAGAGGGTGGAGTATGGCAGGGTGAGCAATCAGCTTGGATCCAAACAGAAAAATTCATGACCTAAATGATGCATCTCCCTCCAGATGTCAGAGCAGCAAATAAATGTTTCATAAACTTTGCTTTCCAGGTCAGCTCCGAGCCATGAGTTTTATGTTGGTGATTTAACCCTTAATGTTTAGAGAAAGCAGCACAAGGAGAATGGACAAGGAGCAGGGAATATTCCTGGACATCTCTGCTCCTGGGAGTAGTTGTGGCACTAAGGTGTCCAGCCAGGAAAAAAAAATGTGCAGGACTGATGCCATAATCTTGAGGATGAGGAATATCTTCACAGGGATTTAATTTGTAGAAAAATCTGAGGAAATGATTTCCCAGCCCTGTGAAAATACATCACAGCAGGTTCAGCACCCTGGGGCAAGAGCAGGGGTGGCTGGTCCTACAGGAGCCAAACCGGCCTCCTGTGGGGTCCAGGACACCTCTGTCCACCCAGGAAAGCTTCTGTTTGTACAGTGGGATAGAGGAAAGTAGATGGTGGATGACTGTGTGGAGGAAGCGAGGGCACAAAGCCAAAATTATATTTGCAAGGTGAAGACTTTTCCATGGACTCGACCCTCACCGCTGCAGGAGCACTGGGGGCTTTATTTGCGGGTGAAGGAAGAGCCTGTTAGGGCTGCTGCACCCTCAGAACTTGCATTTCTTGTGCCAACCCTGAGCTGTTGAGCAGAGGTGCCTGGCACCAAGGCTCCGCTCTCTGCAAGACTCATCCCCGTCCTCCAAATCAGCCCCTGCGATTTTCTGTGGGGCAGGAACCCGCCCATGGCAACCTGGGCCTGCCAGCCCAGCCCGAGCTCGCTGTGCCTGTTCTCGGGCAGCCAAACGGTCCTGTGCACCACTGATTTTCAGCAGAGCACGGAGACTGTCAGCAAATTCTGCTAACAAGTGGCAGAACTGATGTGCTCGTGGGCTAGTCCGACGCTGGAGATTTATGGTATTCTCCCTTCCCGCTGTGCTGCCGCTGCTGCTTTACAATTAGAGGGAAGCTGGCATTAAAAACATCTGCTGCCCGTGCTGGCCTGGAGTTGCCAAACTTCTGGCCCTCTTTGTGCCAAGGAGGGCCTTGCCAGCAGCACGGCTGTGTTTAAATGTTAGCTCCCGAAAGCGCGGCCCGCAGGCGCCACTGGATCAGCGCTAACGCTGACATTTCACTCGGGGAAGGGGAAGGACCGGGGAGGAAGAGGCGCAGGCAGGAGCTTAATTAGCATGGAAGTGCAGGAAAAAATCGCGTGTTCTACAGAAGAGCACGGCGAGAGGTTGTTTCCTGTGTGTTCCTGAGATTTTGCTGTGGATGTGGCTTGGCTCCAGGCTGCGGCCCTGCACCGAGGTTCCTGCCCGCTGGTGGCACAGGGCACTCAGAGCCCAGTGTGGGCGTCCCATGTGTTCCCCAGAAGTGTAAGATCTGTTCCCTTTGTCCCTCCAGATGAGTTTGGGTGAGCTGTCACGGTAGTGCTGGTGCTGGGATGCTCCGGGTGGGTCAGGGCCTGCTGTTTGCGGTGGTCAGCCATGCGCTGAGACTTGTCCCCGCATCCCAGGGTGCTTGCCACGTGTGTTCACTCTATTTAAAGGGATTACTGACAGGTAAAGAAGCTGTCAGCTCCTCATTTCCACTCCTCACTCTAATGGTCAGTGATTTTTTTTTTCCTGATTGCTTCCTGAGCAATATCAACACCCCACCGGAGTAAGACATTCTCACAGCACAGAAGGGGAACAGTGGCAAAGTGCTCAGGATCCTGCACAGGAGGAGTTGAGGAGTGGCAAACCTTGGGAAAAACAATTATGAAGACTGTCTCTGTTTTCTATAAATGTTTTGGGATGGAATTACAGAACTGTTTAGGTTCAAAAAGCCCTCTCAAGGTCATTGAGCCCAACTGCTCCTCCAGCACTGCCAATCCCACCACTAACCCATATGCCACATGTGCACATCTTTTAAAACCCTCCAAGGCAGCCTCTGCCAGGGCTTAGAAATGTTTTTGGTGAAGAAAATTTCCCAAATATCCTATCTAAACCTCCCCTGGCACAACTCAAGGCCTTTTCCTCTTGGGCTATCACTTGTTACCTGGGAGAAGAGACCGACCTGCACCTGGCTGCAAGCTCCTTTCAGGGAGTTGTAGAGAGCTTATAAGCTGAAAATTCCATCTAAAAAGAAGGAATGAAATATACAGTTTATTAATAGACTCCAATAATTCATTTGTATTCTTTATGGAGTAATGTATTCCTTCTTCCAGTCAGTGTTTAAACTCAAGGTGCTGTCAAACTTCCCAGTTAACTATTAACTTTTTTGTCTTTTAGTAAATGTTCTGCTTTCTTGTAGGTGTTGTTTTTTAGGTTTTGGGGTATTTTAAAATGAATAGAATCTTTTGTGGCTTTATCCATTTTTGGCATCACTCAATTGCAGATGAGATCCTCACTGTGAGTAAGAACTGCTGAAAGCAAACTAGGGACCATTTCTTTATGAATCCACGGGTTTGACTGGGCTGGTTTTACTCACCTGAAGGATTTCCTCACTCTTGGCGCAGCCAAATCTCATGGCAGGAGCTGTTGGCAAAGTGAGACCGTTTATCTCAATGTACAGCTGCAGTATGAACATGCAAATCACTTTTTCATAATGCATTAAAAATGTTTCACTTGATCAGAAAGGAGAAGAAGATGAAGTTTAGCATCAACCAGAGGGGGTTTGACTTCTGGGCTGAAGCACAGCGTTTCTGACGTGGAGAGATGCTTATATTTCCAGGCAGTATTGTCAGCAGAGGCTGTTGCTAAATGTCCCTGTTGCCTGTATTTCCTTGGAAAGACGGTGTCGAGGGCACAAATCCCTGCAGGGATCCTCCCTGTCAGTGTAAATCTCAGGCTGTGGCTGGATTTCAGGTGGGTTTGAGCCGTGCTCTGCGGAGTGGAGCTGCTGGAGCCAGGCAGTGAGCAGCAGAGGGCACTGATCTAACAGGAGTGGGAGAAAAATTGTCATTTCACTTCAGCGCAGTCTAAATGGCCCCAAGATTAATCTGTTAATATCCTCTCATTCCTTTCCCTCCTATATCAGTGTTAATTGCCAAACAAGTGACAACTTTCCCCAGTATATTATACTGGTCCATTATACACTGCTGCTGCAGATATGGTTATTTGCAAATTTGCTACAGACTCCTCCACAAACTCCAGAGGTTTTTATGTTGCTCCTGTATGTATGAATACAAATAAATAGAGGCTGCAGTTCCATCTATATCAAATTTAATCTGCATGCTGTTTAAAGCAGTCTAAATATTAAAACCAGATTATTGGAGTTTTCCACGGGAATAATTTTATTTTTCAGAGTTTATTTTCAAATCAACTTGTTTCTTTCCTTTGAGTTTGCCTCCAAAAGATGCTTTCTTCTCAGGATTACAGGATTTTTATTGGCTCTGCACTCACAAGTGTACTTAAGGAATGGTTTATACCTGTTGTCAGCTGGGCTGATAAATGCACCCACCATGGAGACTTGGCATAAATAGTCATCATAAACCTGGCTGCATAACATACATGGCATGCAATCCAAAGGACAAGGCCAGCATGGATGTGCTGGGGTGAAGGAGAAAGCAAACAGAGGCAGAAGTTCCCGCTGGTGATCCCCAGCTCCGGGGCAGAGCGGAGCCGAGGGAGCCCGGCGGCTGCAGACAGGGTTGGAGGCAGAGGGTGTCAGCAGCACTGATGGAGCTTGGCGTGTCTGCAAATTGCTCTAACAGCCAGGGCCCTATAAAATTTTAATTTGAGAAATGAACCTGCTCTAAACTTCATGAGTCAAGCCCTGCAGCTTCTGACTTGGGCAAGATTTTTGCGAAGATAAATGGAAATAGACTTAAGGACTCTGACAGCAGCCAGTGGGCAAGGCCCTGTCTTGTGTCTGACAGAGAGCCCGACCTGTGTCACGAGATTGGGGCCAGGAAATAAATATCAGCTGCTGTAAGCACGTCTGCAGTGTCACAGCATTATTAAAAGCCTTTCAGGTTGAGCAAAGGACAGTTGTGTAGAGGCAGCCTTGAGGTCTGGCCGCCTACAAATGGTGGTTTATTGTCTGTTATGTATTAGTCTTACTGAGAGCATGATGTCAGAAATAACTGCACCCTGCAGAGCTTTCAGAGATTTGGCTGCTTCCTTGTTTTTGGAGGAGTTTTCAGTGAAATAAAGCCTATTACTGAAGGTGCGATTTGGTTGTTACTGAATATCAGGGCTCAAACCAGGAAAGGGATCTCACTCTGAGCTGTTTGGGATGAAAACCCAAAACCACTAAGGACAGCACTTCTCTCTGTTTTCTAATCACAATTAAAATGAGAAAACATCTTGAATGGCTGGGAAGGGGTTATCCCACCTCCCAAAACATGCTAAAAGCAGCATGTTTAGTACTTGTTTTGGGAAATTCCTATCTGAATACAGGTCATACTGTTAGGAGTCAGCAAACAACTGTCAGCTTCAACAGAATAACACCAAACTGGTCTCTCTAGCTGAAGACAGCTGCCCCCTTCCTATGTTCAAGCAGACATTCTTTTCAAATATGGATGTAGCATCTTCCCAGCTGATTGGTAGCGTGGCTTTGTGAGCACTAAGTACTTTCTAAAATAGAGCATTCACGTTACATGGTCATTTCTTCAAATAACTTTTTAATGTAAACTGCTTTAAATGTAAATTTTGGGCTCAGTTTTCTTGTCCTGTCCCCCACTGGGTGTTGTTTTATCCCCTCAATATGAAGGCAGCTGGATTTTGTGCTTAATTACATTTTATATGTGGCTTAGCAGTGCCCATTTGCCAGAGAACTTATTCATGGCTCTGGATGTGAAGGAGAATCTGGCTTTAGTTCAGTCTGAGAGGCAGCAGGTCAGACTTTAATGCGTGGTGGCTTTCTGATTTGTTTGTTTGATTCAGTCTTGTTCAGCAAATGCCAAGGAAGAATTTCCTACACTGAGTTAGGTCATCTCAAACGAGGTCAGTCAGAGTGGGCTGCCCAGAAAAGTCCCTGATTTTAAGCTGTGTTTTAGTTTATTCCTGGCAAAGGGAGGCAGATTTTCTGCTGCTACAGCTGCTCTTGGGCACTGGTTCTGTCCATGAATTGCTTCCAGCTTAGGTCCTACTGCAGGATCCGGGCTGGACTTGCCCGAAGTGTATGTGAGCTGTCTCCTGAGATGGATTTCCATATTTTATTAGTGGGAGTGAAGCAGCGAGCCCAGCTTTAGACTGCCTGAGCAGAAAAAGTAATGTAGACACTGCATGAAATCCTGTAGAACAGAGATGCTTGGGAAGGGCTTATCAGATACCACAGAATCCTGGAATGGTTTGGGGTGGGAAGGAACCTTCAAGCCCATCTCATCTACCCCCTGCCATGGGCAGGGACACCTTTCACTATCCCAGGCTGCTCCAAGCCGTCCAACCTTGAAATATCAGCTACTGCAGAAAGAGAAATGGCTCTGTGTGTCAGAATCCAATAGCAAAAAAAACGACTTTATTTTGATCCAAAAAAGAGAGAAGAACTCGGTGTTTCAGGTGTGGGACCCAGTCCCAGTGGGTGTTGGTTGAAATACCCTCATAACATCTGAGAGGAAAGTTAAAAAGGAGAGAAAGAAGGAAAAAAGGCATTTTACAGCAACTGTAGGAATGTCACTAAGTTAGGAATGTGAGGGAGGTGTCCAAGGAAGTCACATCGTTGGGAGCTCAAAGGACTGCCCAGGGAAGTTTGGGGTCCCCATCCCTGGAGGTGTCCAAAAAAGGCCTGGAGGTGGCACTCAGTGCTCTGGGCTGGGGACAAGGTGGGGACTGGGCACAGCTTGGACTCTTTGGATGATCTTTGAGATCTTTTCCAACCTCCCTGATTCCATGATTGAAAGGAGGATTGTGGCATCCATCATTTGCAATGGTCAGTGCAGAAAATTCACAATTCTTACTGCACTTGATTTCCTAAAAAAATAACTTAGTTTTCCTCACCAGCTCTACTGTCATTTCCCAGAAAACAAAGATACAGCCAGAAATAATTGCTTTAGCCTTTAGTTTCGAGTGGAATTTTTTCTTTTCCGCTGCCAACAAATAGAAAAAGCAGTTGGACTGGTTTAACATATACTCCTATCTAAGAAGAAAAATCCAATAGAGATGAAGATAACTTTATTTCTGTCAGCAAAGAAAAATATATATTTGATCCAATCTCCACTAAACTTTTCTTCGCAGTTCTTGAGAAATAAAAATGAAAAAAACAAATCTATATATCACATTCTTGGCCAGTATTTGATGACATTCCCCTTCAGTTTTTCCTTCTTTTTCCTTACTAAGTACAACAAAAAAGGGAGAGTGTAAGTTTATGTACCAGTAAAGGTAGAGTAGCAGAGTTCCCGGGCACCTCATTTTACAATTTGCTTTGACATGAAGTGAGAAATAACTGAGCACAACCTTTACTACAATAATTGGATTTTTGCCATCAGGAAAAGCTTGTTACATTTGTGTCCTCTGAGAAATAATACACTTTTTAGGTTGAGGTTTATAGACTCCACTCTGTGTAACCTTAGAGGGCTCAAATTCCGGCGAGAGGGATGTGATGTGCAGGGGCTGGATCCTTCCCTGCCCGTGTCGATCCTCTGTCATCGTTCTGTCAATAGTGGTGCTTGGTTTACACCACCACAGCCTCAAAATCATTTTGTGAGACATGTCTTAGAACACAGGCTAATTTTAGAGCAGTCTCCTCTGTCTTCCTCTTTTTATTTTGCTCTTTTTTGCTGTTGTTGTTTCTGGTTTTGCCAGTGATTTTTCTCCCTTTGTGCAATTTCCTTGAAGAATTACAGGGAAATAGAATTAGTTGTAAAATCTGCATGGATAGTGCACCTGGAAATGTCAGTTAGGTCAGAGCCCGAGGATGAGCGAGCTTTGTCAGCTGGGGATAGGAAATTCCTTTAATTTTAGTATCTCAAGTGTTTTGAAGTTGCCTGTGGTATTTCTCTCCATCAGATCTGGGCTCCCCCAATCCAAAAAACTGCTTAATTTCATGCATCTCATTAAATTTGTGAGCAATTCCATAGATTTCATTAGTACTACCAAGTAACATTTTACAAAATCATTGATGATCGTGTACGGGTGTGTCAAGGAGTGTTTTTGTCATTCTGTTGAAGCTGAAATGAAACAAATATTGAAAATTTCTGGTGTTACTTTAGATTTTGTTATCATGCAAAAGTGCAGAATATTCATACCTGTTGTGATATAGCTCCTGATAGTGAATACATGAGCAGTAAAAAAATAAAACATGAGTTCAAAAATATTCTATTATGACTTTTTATAGTGTAAAAGAAGCAACAGGAACATTGCACGTGAACATTACCACTGGTGAGCCATTCATGACCCCAAGAGTTTGGCATTTCAGCATCACCAAGAGTTTGGCATTTCAGCATCACCAGGATTAAGTATCCTATGAGGAATATTAGGTATGATAAAAGGATTAGATATTAGGAAGAAATTGTTGCCTGTGAGGGTGGGGAGACCCTGGCACAGGGTGCCCAGAGAAGCTGTGGCTGCACCATCCCTGGAAGTGTCCAAAGCCAGGCTGGACAGGGCTTGGAGCAGCCTGGGATGGTGGAAGGTGGGTGGGACTGGATGAGCTTTAAGATCCCTCCCAACCAAGTCCATTCTATAACATCATATGACCCGAAGCTGTTTTATTTCAATGTAACCAATGTGAGAAGGGAAGTGTGAGGTGGTAACAAGCCATTTTAGGAGCGGGAGATGGATATTAAGTTAAAGTGTCTTGTATTCAAAATCAATTTGAATTTACCTCAAACTTTGCATAACCTTCTCTTCAGAGTTATACAAATGTCTTGATAGACTCATTAAAATCTGGGAAATGGGAGAGAAAAATCTCAAGATCAGAGACTCACGAACGAGCGGAAATAAAAATCTATAACTGAAGTGTGAAATGAGAGTGGATCGGTGAGAATTTTAAGTTTCAATTTCTTTCACTTTGTGGCTTTATCACACAATGTTACTTCACCACTTTTATGTAGCAGAACGTACACGTTACAACCTATTTATTCCAATTTCTTTTTGCAGGGTCTTCTCTTTGGGTGTGTTCTCATTCCACTTGTGTAGCTCAAGGTGAAGACCCCTCTCGTGTCTTTGGTGGAAGTGGAGAACCAGGACTAGTGAATCTATGAGAAATAATGATTTTTGTGTGCTCCTTTCATTACCTTGGTGGCCAAAAGAGGAGAGATTCTGATTAGGGATCCTTTACAAGCTCAAAGTCCCTCTCCTCCTTGTAGAAGCAGATTTTAAATGCAATTTACCTCATCAGGGGATGTGCATGAGTTTGTTCTTCAGAACATTCCTCTGACTTGTTACTGAGCACCACATCTCCTGAGTATTTCCTCTTGCTGTCTCCCTCCAAACAAACAACACAAATGGCAGCATTTTTAGTCCCACAAACCAAAATTCTTTTCTCATATCTGCTGTTGCATTGCACTTAAAATGTGGTTCTGGTCCTTGAAATGTGACTTTTATTCTGATGCAAGATTTTTTGGTTGAGACTCCCATTTACACGCCCAATTGATGGAGAAACATTGAGATTTTCTTTATCGTGATTGCACAGTATGAAACAAATTGCTTCAGATTATGATCCCCTCCAGTTTAAATTGTTCCATTGTTTAGACCGGAGCTGGCTGACAGTTTCTTCATTTATCTTTCTTGTCTTACGCAGCCCTGGACATATTTGAGGCATTAGGCTGGGGCTGATTTGTCAACCTTGACCTCGTGCCACATTAGCTCTTTGCAAAGCTGACACTCTTCATTTCTCAGCCCTACATTTTGTTCTGAGCTCTCTGATCCAGGATCAGCCACAACTGCTCGTGAAATTTGTATGGACAGGTATCAAAAGCCATCATACAGGGTTTTCTTTTTCCCACTCCCTACTCACCAGCTCGTATTCTAGATCAGAAGCACAAACCCCATCATTCACACCTCATAACAAAGTTTAATCGCTATTCGTCTTAACTCTGATTTATTTTATAGAGTTGGTCTGGCTTAAAACCAACTTTTACACTTGAAATCTGGGCCATGGAAACTAGCAGTGAGTTCTTGCTACTCAGTGATTGGAAGTTGTCTGTGATGGACATCCTGGTGGTTTCTTCTGAAAATTGGCTTTGGTCAACTTTAGGCTTTGTTTTAGGAGAGGAAGCAGCTTTGGAGCTGAAAACTGAGGAAGTTGTGTGACTCCAGTTGATACAATTGTGTAAGTACTTCCATGAGTGCCTGGAGTTTATTCCATGTTCACTTTAAATTGGATAAAACTAACCCCTGTTCCAAAGCTTCCGGGAGAGGCAGCCAGCATGGCCTCATCTGCTTCTTTTCAACAGGAAGGTGGCCTCACTTCTTCACAACAATTTCTTGCAAACTTGGCACGTTCAAAGGCTGAGCCTCATCTTTGCTCCTAATGGGAATTAATAGCACCAGGAAATTCGAACAGCAATTGTCTCTTCAGGAGAATGATGGTGTGACTCACTAAAAGTTGCCTCTCCAGCTTTCTCGCAGGTAGGAACCCATGGGGGGGAAAAGCCTCCCACATTATTCAAGAAACAAACAAATAAACCAAATCCACAATGACCCTGCTCACAGGGACTCCCAGACTGGCTCATTTTCTGCTGTAGCTCACAAACCTTAAAAAAATATCTTGGCCTGAAAAGGTCTCAGGTAGATTGTGCAAACCCAAAGCATTTGGGAATCAGCTGCTGAAGGAACATGAAAACAAAAGAAAAGTGTTGATTGCATGTACTGGGAGAAAGCAGGTGAAGCTCATCCCAGCAGGGAGATTGATCCATGGCTCAGCTCCGGGATGAAGAGCAGCTCTTGGAGGGGAGAGGGAGGTCTGTGGCACACTCAGCTCATCACTGAGCCCACACGCAGCTGTTTGGCTGCCAGATGCTCTGGCTTTAATGGGTGAATCACAGCTGCAGCCCTGAAAACGCAGCACTTCACACTCCAATCTGTGCTGTTCAGTCCTGATGTCTCATTTTCACTCTGCAGATTATTTTCAGGTCTTTGTAAATTTTTTTTTTTAAGCAGGTTCTTTCTTTTTTTTTTTGTCTTGTGTTTTTTAGAGAGCTTTGTGAGCTGTAGAATTCTGTGTGGTTATTCAAGTAAAGCTTGAAACAGTTGAAGTCAAAGGTACTAAAATATGTTTAAATACTAGAGAATGTAGCCCTAAATTTAATTAAGTTGAGAATTTCAAGAAACTTAAATCAGCCATGTAGGAGGCCCTGGAGGGCTTTTTCTCTCCTTAGGATAAATGTTGTGTTTCACATGGTGACAGACACCCAAAATGCAAACAAGGCTCACCTCCTAAATTTGGTTTGTTGTCCCACAGATTATTTACCTTTATGGTTCTTCACCTCTAAGTGGATAAAGAACCAAAAATATCTGTCCTTGGTGAATCCCAAATAACAGAGGAAGGCTTGTGAGCTGATCAGGAGAGATTTGAGTGAGAATCAGAGAACAATTGGCACTGACTGTCAGAGGGCACAAGGTCTGGGCATGTCCAGAAGTTGAGTTTCTCATGACTGTACCCTTACTGTGAGGATAAAATGTTGATCTTTGTCAGGTCTGAGCTATCTGCATAATCTCCTTCCCTGACTGCTGAGCTCTCTGAACAAATCCTGCAGTGAAGGGACAAAAAAGTTCCGTTTTCTAACTTGTTTTGGGAAAGATCTGTCTCACCCAGCACCGCAGGCTTTGGAGAAGGTCATACCCACCAGCTGTGTGTCTTCAGTGGAGCCTGGACTTCGTCCTTCATGCTGGAGCAGGAGGAAGCTGTGAGTATCCAATAGAATCATGGAAAGTTAAGGGGTTGGAATGGACTTTAAAGATCAGTTAGTCCCAACACCCCCTGCTGTGGGCAGGGACACCTCCCACTAGACCAGGCCATGGACCACAGTCACTTGTTTACGTGTAGTGGGAAGTGGAAATAGTTCCCCTCAAGAGCACTTCACATCTTCTTTCTCCTAACTCAAAACTATACAATATATTAATTTTTATTGCCCTTTTATGCCAAATAAGGCATGGATGAGGCTATACAACATTTCAGTCATTCCTCATCCTCCAGTAATGATAATTTACATCAACAGCTGTAAATTACCAGACCACAGGAAATAGCAGGAAATAAATATTTCCTAAAGCGGTTTAATACAAGAGCTAATACTTGTAATGTGTGTGTCTTGTAACTTGGTTCGGTCTGAACTGAGAGTTAATTGGATTGCCATGGGTAAGTATTCAAACATGTCTAAACTTCATAAAACCTCCTGTAAAGAGAGACAGGCAGTGGTAGAGCAAAATCAAACCCAAACTTTTAAGCCTGTTTGCACAGCAAGCTCAATAAGCACTTTTGCTGATCTGCCTGAAACCTGGACAATTTAAATGCCATTATTCTCTTTGTCAATGCTCAGGCAAGTTCTAGTACGAGTGGAAAACCTAAAAAGATGAAGTTTGTTTAATAAAACATATTAAAATGGGTGGCATGAAACTGAATTATTTCAACTGGAATATATACACCGGGGAAAAGCAAGATCTTGAATATTCACATTACAGCTCATTGAAAAGGCAATGGGCTATGCAACAAGATTGACAACAAAGGGAAAAATGATGAGGAAAATTGCCTTACTTATCTGCTAGAGTGCTCTTGACTGCCAACTGTAATTTTATGGTTCATTATATAAAAAAATACCATTAATGTTAGTACTTGTGTATCATAATCACGAGAAGAAGGGAAAAAGTTCATTGAAATGTGCTCCATTTTTAATCAAGACACTATAATTGTGTGTTTTTCAGGCATCATCAATTTCCATCAATTTTACTGCTGCACAAATAATGTGCTGCTATAGTTCTTCCACAGGTCAATTCCTGCATGAGGTACATTGACTGCAGGGATGTAAACTGTAAATAAACAGTGGCATAATTTATCTTCTCTGATATTACTTGAAACATCACCAGCTTTGAGTTTGATAAGGGGAGCAAATGGAACGGCCGGGTTTGAATTGAGTGGTGCATCACAGACCTCAGAAATTGTTATATAAATGTTGTTATATAAAATGTCAGGCAGCAGCCAATATTAGCATTGCAGAGCCACTGTCACACAGCAAATGTGTCTGTCAGCTTAGCTGGGTGTTTTCGGCAGTTCTGAAAATCACAGATCGGGTAAAATTGTCTGAAACAACAGCAGGGGCTGCACTGGGACGTGTCTGTCGCCAGCCCTGTGGGCTGGCCAGCTCAAAACAGGTCTGGCCATGGGAGAATTTGGGTTCCTCACACCCAAAGGGGAGTGAAGGTGTCGCTAATCCATTTCTTTTTTGGATAGGGAGCACAGGGGAGTCTAATGACATCTCTGAGTGCACAGGAAATTTTGTGCAGAACACGTTTTCTGAATTAACGTTGGTATTATTCCATAGGATGTCAGGGAACAAAGCCACAGCAGAGCCTCAATCCCAGAGCAATCCCACAGCAGAGGCGAGGCCTTTCCCAAGGACTTTCGTCTTGATGAAAGAGAGGTGATTTACAGATGATGTTTTCCTAGATGGAGGATGCTCAGACTTTCTTCATTCCGTAAGTCTGTGGTTGAGACTGACCTTTGGTAAAAGCTGCTCTTTTCTCTTGGCAGTGGGCTGAGTTTTGAGGCCCGGCTAAGTTAAATTTTGTTTACAAAACTGAAGTACAAACCAAGTCACAGCTGGCCAACCAAGTGCTAAAGGTTCGTGTTAGGTGTGCTATCAATGTTTTTGGAAGGTTTTTCACCTGCTGCTGCAGAATATTGATAAAAAATGATGATCTTTATGGGCAGCCTCTGTGGAATCTGATCCTTAACCCCTCTGAGCACATCCCCTTCTTTCAGAACAAATCATGGAATCACAGAATGGGTTAGATTGGAAGACACCTTAAAGGTCATCTCATTCCAACCTCCTGCCTTGGGCAAGAACATCTTCCACTAGGCCAGGACCAGAACTACCACCAGTATTTGTCTTCCTGCTCAATCTTTTAATCCCAGTTTGAGATTGGGATTCTAATCCCAATTAGAACCGGCATTTTAATCCCAGTCTGAGTTTCTTGCAGAGAAATCTCCATGTAGATACCCAAAACTGGGGGCAGATTGGTGCAACCCACGAAAGCAGCCCTGGCACACACCACAACCAGGAATGAACACGTTTTCTCTCCACTTGCCCTCTTTTGAAAGCTGCCTGTCCTTAAATAAAGGAGGAAAAGCTCAGTACTCTGGCAAGGGCTGGTGCTGAGTAGCTCAGGTTGGGGCAAACAGCTCATACAAGTGGCATTGCTCGGGTGATAGATTCATGTAGTATTTCAGCTGTATTTGTGTCAGACACTATCGGATTTGTGGAGCTTTAATTATGAATTACTTGATAAAATAAGGTCAGCTGTCAAAAGCCCATTCCAGTGTCTGAGGCACTCCAAGTTTTGGCAGGGAGGGGGAAGAAAAGAGCAGTTTATTTAATTCCTGAAGAGTAGAGTCTTCAGTCTGGGGAAGTGGAGGATGGTGAGACTGGAGCTGAGGGGCTTTCCTGAGGCTGACAAGCCCTCCAGAAATCCCATCACTTTGCCAAGGCAGCAGCATCCAGGGCCCTGGGAACAAACTGCTGCCAACTGAACCTCTCCCGAGCTCAGCAACAGGCCTGAAATAGACGAAATAATACAGACATTTATGCCTATTTCCAGCTAAATGTCACCGCACACCTCACTCTTTGAAATGGGATCCTCCTGCAGAGGATGCTGAGCAGCCGAGTGGTGAGTGCTGGAGCAGCCTCTGCTTCCTCCTGCCCCCAGCAGAAGGGAATGTCTGGGATAACACTTTGCAAATCTGCCTGGAAAAACATGGCATTATTCATAGTGTATGATTAGTCTTGCACGCTTTCCTTGTTATAAATATGTAACACATGCTCCAGTGCAGAATGTGATAATGTATTCCAACATGATCTTTATTGCTGATATTTAAAAACCTGTTCCTGAATATGCACAGTTTAAGTTTCACATGAATGTACATCTCCCATTTTTCCTGGTTTAAGGCATAAAGTCTCTCAGGCAAAATGTAGGTTTTATGTCAATCCCTTTTTACCCCTTTCCTCAGCTCGTTTGTCTACAGTCAAATATTTTCTTCATCTTCCACAGGAAAATATGAATTATTCTGAAGCATCAAGTGCTGCAGTGTATGTGCATCTGTGTTTGTTGGGAAGTCAAAATACAAACAGTGGAGAAGATATCCTCATTTGTTTTCCATTCCAGTTTTTAAGTGATATGTTAGGAAGCAATCATAATAAAGAGGACCTGAAGGAGCCGAAGAAATTATTTCCCAGTGAGACAGCAGCCTGCTGTTATCTCTAATCTAAGAGGCACTGGATAGAGGTCGTCTTCTGATCAATGAAGTGAATTTCACTTTATGATGCTGCGAACAGACAGAGAATGGTACCATCAAGTGCTTTCTGAGAGAAAACAGAAGCAGCCAGAGAGCGAGGGGAGAGCCATAACAAAAATAAACAGATTTATTGCTATGGAGGGCGTGATTTACAAGGGCCCTGCAGTGCAGGAAGAGGATGTTGCCCTCCTTTAGCCCCCTGGATATTCAGAGTCTTGCCACGATCTGAGATCACTTTACCTGCCCAGGACAGTCCTCTGGACAAACGGGGTTAGCAACATGCTCTGCTCATCCAAAGATTATCCCTCCTAAAGGAAAAGCAATTTAGGTTCCAAGCTGAACACTTAAGCATGGGATGTGATGTGACTTTCAGGAATTCTGAACAAGGAATGCTGACAGCTTCTGTTCCACAGTCTCCACAAACTCCAGGGCCTGGCTTTCTGCTTCGCCCATATTTTGCTTTTCAGGAGGAATTTGACTCGATCAGGTCTTACAGCAGAGTCTGATATGATTTTGGATCTCTACATAATACGGATTTCAAGGCCTGATCAAAATGTTTGCTACTGAAGTTTTATAGTTTGGAGTATTAAGCACGGACATGTCCTGGTAATTGAGCAAAAACTGGGTGTGTGATGCAGCCTGTGCCATAGGAAAGCCTTAAAACAGTGCAGGCTGCTTATTTTTTTCCCCAGACCTTGCAAAATCAATGGAAAGGTAACGAGAGCCCTTGCTGTCAGCATGGATTAATCTGGAATTCCCTGGCATCTTCAGATCCTTGCGCATCAAAACACGAGTTTATATCAAAAGTTTGAACAGTGGCTCAAAGCGCTCAGGAGTTCAAAAAAATGACAAGAGCCAGCCAACTAAAACGCCTCCAATTTCTGTGGTTTGCAAACTACAAAAAGTGTGATTGTGCTGGGAGGCTTTGATCTCAATATTACTTTTTTATTGCCTTTGAAGTCAAAAAGCAAAGGGCCACTGCAGCGGGATCCGGAGGTGCCGAGTGTTAATTCCCGACAGCCACGTTTAAGGTACGTCGTGGTCGCTATTGACCACTGGATGCTGAGGAACGTAACCGTAGTACAGAGGGGTTTCCTGTTAAAGGAGGTTTCACACTCAGCAGTGTGGGCGCAGTTTGGGTTTTCCCCAACCAAAAGGGCGCCGATGCTCAGGACCTCAGGAAGGTTTTTTCTGGAATATCCCACAATTTTAATCATCAGCTGTTCCAGCTAAGCAGCAGTTGGAATTCTGGCAAAATCATCCACCAAACAGCAGCCTGGGTTCTTTTTGGAGCTGCTGAGGGAGCCCTCCAGGGGGAGGTTGGTGAGGGGCTGGAATCTCTGCCTGCTCCTGAGATGGGAACTTAACTCTGTAAATTGGCACCAGTGTCTGCCTTTGAACAGCAGAACTGGAAAGGAAAAATGGAAAGGGCTGCATTTATATGGCCTGTAAAATATTCATTTATGTGCTGTGCTCGAGGAGAATTGATCTCTGGAGAGCAGGAGGTTTCTTCATCTCAGTCACATTACATTAGAAGGAGGAGCTGAGTGGGATGAGATGTCGTGGGGACAGTGATGGGCCCAAACAGGGCAGCACGTGCTGGCCCTGAGCTCTGGATGAGGCAGGGGGACATCAGGGCAACAGGAGAGGGACATGAGCTCATCCCTGTGCCTCTGGGTTTTGATCCCACTCAGTGGCAAATTGAAAGGTATTTGTAGATTTGGTCTGCAGTGTGTTGTTTCTTCTGCCAAATGATAGCAAGGTTGAAGAGGGAGGCAATGGTTTATTCCTTTTATGTACAGGCACATGCTGGCATTCCTGGGGTGTCCTGTGCAGGGCCAGGAGTTGGATTTTGATGCTCCTTGTGGGTCCCTTCCAATTCAGAAAACTTAATGAATCTCTGATTGTGAAAATGAATCTATTTTCAGATAGGGCACAGCAGGTTTTATGTTTTGCCCCTCCACGGTTCCTTGTTGCTCCCAGACCCTGGATGTGCTGCCATACTCCATGGTTTTGTGATGGGATCTATGTGGCCGGATTGACTTTCTTATTGTGGCCTCTCGAAAGCACTTCTTGAGTAGTTTCCTCATCAGTTGAGGAAATTTCCATCCACTGGATTCTTTAAACCTGCCAGAGCCCCAGGCAGGGCTGTGCAGAGAACCTGAGATGTGGTGTGGGCAGGCACAGCTGGGTATGCCAGTGACCAGTGACACCAATCCAGTGGTTTTTCCAGTTAAAATACCCTTCCAAGATTTTAAGTGAGGCGTTCTACTGTGACCGAGGTTCTTTCAGAATTTTTCTGACGTTAAGGAATCATAAAGAGTTTTAACAACAGACTTTTACATAGTTAAACTGAGAAATAGCTTCTGTAATGTTTTCAGCTACTCCTGACAATAATGTCTTTACCTCGGGAGCAAAGTATTCATGATGATGTCAATAAAGGCAGTGGTTTTGACAGCAGTTTTATACATCAGCATAGATCTGGAGTGCTGAATATTACCTGTGTTATCAACTGGCTAATGCTTTCCACGAGAGAGATGTCTCTTTAGAAAGCTGTTCCTTTTATGAGTGTCATCAACTCCTGTCAGCCTGACACCGCTGGCTTTGACTGGGTTTGAAGTTTTTGTTGTTGTTTAAATTTGTGATAACATAAGTGAGCGTTTTTTTGAGGAATGGATGTTGAAAAATGTGTTCTGTTCACATATAAACGGCTTCATTCAGCTGCTTTTTTGTGAGAGCTCTGAGATCTGCGGAGGAAAAGACTTAAGTAATAGAGTGATTTGCCATGCTTTTGGTGCTAAAACAGCACAGGTGTAGCTCATGCAGAGGCAGTGACACTGCAGCTCTAAATATCTCTCTGTTTAAAAGCTCTGGGGTTTAAAGCTTTGTGCAGAATCTCCATTGGATTTTGGATAACCCGAGGGCAGACAGGCACTGGGAGCACATGGAATGTACAAGTGCATAATCTTATCCCAAGCAAGTATCAGGAATATTTATTTTTCCATGTTAAGTAAAAAGAAAACCAAACCAACTTTTGTATTTCTAACAGTGCAAATCGGTGTGGATTCATAATTTATGGATGCAGAAAGAGCCCAGGCTTGCTGACAAACTTCAATTTTTCGCAGTTGGTGAAAGGAACACCAACAAAAAGCGATGGAACATCTGGCACAGCTCACCACCAGCTTGTGTCTGCGACCGGGGGTCAAGGCCACACTCCTGAAGATGATTCAACAGGTGACACTAAATCTTCCCAAAATGATCACTGCCAGCTTGTAAGAGCCTGGTATCAACACAGCATCCCAGAATCCCAGAAGGGTTGGAAGGGACCTTAAAGCTCATCCCATTTCAACCCCCATCCATGGGCAGGGACACCTTCCACTGTCCCAGGCTGCTCCAAGCGCCATCCAGCCTGGCCTTGGACACTTCCAGGGATCCAGGGGCAGCCACAGCTTCTCTGGGCACCCTGTGCCAGGGCCTCCCCACCCTCGCAGGGAAGGATTTCTTTCTCATATTTAATGTGTTGAACCAACACACCAAAGCTGAACATAGATGGAGAGCAGAGAGCAGCTGCTTTCATTATGGGAGGTCTCTTTCTGAATATTTACATCTGAGATATAAATCACCCCTAACACATCACTCAGTGTAATAGGTTCCTGTAATTAAATGAGAGCTTTATTGAATAAATTACACACTGTTAATTATACGTGTAATACTCTCTGGCAATTCCTTTGACTTTATTGCAGATAAAACAATGACCTTGTCTATTTTCATAGTGCTTGAGAATTTAAGAAGATTGAAGAAGTGTTAATTGTGAGTTGGCCAAGAAGTCTTTAAAATGCTTTAATACCTTTAATAGTATTAACTCAATATTGAGATAAGATTATTCCTTGTGCTTTCTGTGTACTCACAGTGCCAGGCATTGCTCCTCTTACCTCCGGAACTCACCTGTGAGAGCAGTGGAGCTTGGCGTGGGCAACAAAATGTTGGTTTGGTCTATAATATCCACAAATCGATTTTTCTTGATGGATTGGAGAGTCAGGAGTTATCTGCATCAAATCAGCAAGGAACTTTATGCAAATGAATGCAGAATTAGAATAGCAGAGTGCAACTTGATGGCATTGGCCTTATTTTTTGTATATTAGTCAATAGTTGCTAAGTTTACAATTTTCCCTTTCCTTTGGCGTCTTTATTTATAATTAAGTTATTTATACATGCACACAAGTACAAACTCACTCATTGGGCACTGAAATTAAATCCCAGCAAGGCTTTATTTTTATTTACTGCTTCCTCCAATAAATGCACATCTTTCAAATCTCTGCAGAGCTGCATCGATTCCTGAAGAATCATCTCCCAGTTTATTGAGTACAAGTGGTGACTGATTGTCCCCTGACACTTCAGCAAGACTTTAAATATACAAGAAATTCTTTTAAATAGGCTACGACTTTATGAAGATACCATCACATCTGGGAAATTATTTAGGATGGTTGGGAATTTCTTGATAATTTTTTTTTGTCCCCCCCACTGGAAAAAAAATGCTGATTTGCCCAAATCCAAGCTGTTTGCTAAGCAGAATTTGATTCAACAGATCCAATTAAGAAGAAAAAGAAGCCAGCGCAGTAGCAGGTTGACACTGTTAACTGGAGATTGTGCTTTTCCTTTTGATGGCAATTTTTCAACATTTTAATGAACTTCCACTTGGAAAAAAAAAAAAAAGAAAGTTGAAACCAATTAATTTGAGTGACCTGACAAAAAAAAAAAAAGAGGGGGGAGTGTTGGTGGGTGGCAACGTGAGATCACAGCTTTACACCCTGTCTCGTACAGAACTTCCCTGCAAACTGCTGAAACCCTGCGGGAAAACCAAGCTCCATCCGCACTCGGTGGGGAACTTCCTTGCTGCTGCACTGCTGATATCCTCCAGACTTCGAGAAGACTTGGGAATTTAAAGGGAAAATCAGCATTAACAGCCTGGTTTTTATCTTTTTGGTGTCTTCTGCTTTCCTGAGAGCAGCTTGTTTCCGTTACCAGAGTCGAGCTTGGGGTCCTGCCTGTCTCTCATCTCTTCTTAGCAAATTCCAGCCCATCCCTGGTCCTGTTTAGCTTTGCTGGGATCTTCCTGAGATTCTCCTTTTGAGGAGAATCATTCTGAGAAATGAGAAAATATTATAGGGACAATGAGCCATCCAGAACTGGGGAAAAAATATGTGAGGAACCTGAAATTTTCCTCATTCAAGACCCTTTTGATACCTTGAGAACCTCCATCTCAGATCTCACCATGAAGAACTGTTCCAACCCTCCAGCCATGCAGTGAAATGACCTCGTGTCTGTTCAGGCCAGTGATATTTTTAGAATAATCTTTGACAGGCTTGTCTTGGACCCTTTCAAAGATCCATGAAAAAAAGCAATTATGATCATTAAACCCGTGTAATATTAAAGTACCAATCCTACTGGACACCGACTGAACTCCAAATTTTTGTGCTGAACAACATTGATCCATTTCTAATCATGACTTTGCTTGAAATTGGCATTAATGCAACATCAGGATCCTGTCAAGTTAGTCTGAAATCACTCTGCTTCAGAGAAAACACTTGAATTTAAAGTTTGAAATGATCTTCCATTTAAAATAACATTTTAAAAAATTGATTTGCCCCTGTGCTCAATAGGGCACAGGAAGGACAGCAAAACCCTTTTCACCAGGGTTTGAAAACTACAGCAAATAACTTCTTCGGTCAGAGAAAAAGAACCTAATAGCAGCCTTCTCTGGGAACTCACAGGATTTCTCTGTTCAATGGAGCAGGAAAATACATGTGCTTTGTATGAATATAGAAATGAAGAAATACTTTATCAAGCAAACATATGGGTATTTCTTCAAGAATTTCCATTGCTTTGGAAATGTTTTTTTCTTTTTGACACAGTTTTCCAGGTCTGTTGTCTGATGGATTGATCTAAGATGAGAGAGGAAGTGCTTTCCTTCCTTTGACGATAAAGAAAAGGGAAGAAAGAAAAACTACGCATTAAGGTGCCAACATGTGTTTCATCTACTTCAGTTCTGCCCGAGAGAACTGTTCAGCAGCTTCTCCCTTCGCAGAAATTATTGCTTTACCTTCTCTGCCTCCTTCCACAAGTTTTCCTATTTCTTCCTTAGTTTCCTATTTTTTCCCTTTGTATTTTACCATTCACAAGAGAGTTAAGCACCTGCAGAACAAAAGTTCTGCTTTGCTATTGAGACTCTAATCCTCAAAATTTTTAATTTAATTAGTGCACTTCACCAACCCACTTTGAGAGGAATATTGATCAGTTCTCTATCCCCAGTATAATTCTTATTTCTCTGAGACCTTTTAATAGAAAAACGGCGCCTTTCTCCAAATGCAGAGCTTCATTTATTTGAATCTCCTCCCCCAGTTACTTAAATTAATATAAAGACATCAGCTGGAGACAGAGTGGAGGAGCAGGAGTATTTTTCCTTGATTGAGTTTCTACCTGTACATCTCTCGAAGCAAAAAAATCCAGCTTGGAATTGGATTAAGGGGGTTCACACTATGTTTTGTATTGGTTCATTGAATAGGTATAAGATTCACCTAACTGAGTTAATTCCATACAAGGTACATCAGTTTGAAACTTGTTTATGTACTCAACCAGTAGTGGATCTCTGTTAGGGGAGTTGTGGTTTTTTTGAAACAGGAGGAATTTTTAAAAGTGTGAGCGATAATGTCCATGCTTTTTAAGCAAAATCTTCTTTACCCACAGGGGTGTTTTTCTGAGAAGAAAAGCTTTTGGATGACTTGATAGACACCTGTCAATGGAGACATCCCAAATCACTTAAAATATTTACTATTTTTGTCCAATTTTACAGCTGGACTCTTCAGGCATCTACAGAAATCAGGTTACCAGCTCTGCTGAACTTCAGTTTGAGGAGGTTCTCTAAAGCCTACAGGAACCTCAGATTGCCAGGAGGATTAGGAAAATAATAAGATTTCATTCATTTTAGGATTAAGAAGCAAGCATGAGAAACGCGTTTACTGATTTCTGATAGTCTCACTGTGATCAAGCATAATTTTCTTGTTGCAGTTCTGGCAGTTATGAAATGGAAGAAAGAAAAACTAAACACAATCAGATAAAAAAATCAAAGCCTTGAGTGTAACAAAGTGTGAAGTGAAATACTTGGAGAAAACCAGGATGAGTTTTGCTCCAGTGAGATTCCTCAGGTAAGTGAAAATCATCTCTTTTTCTCCCTGTTTTTATTCCAAGATTCCAATTTCTGGGTGGAATTCTCCTGCTGTACAATACACCAAGAAATCCCAGCGAGCCACCAGCTCCACCAGTGTTTCCCCCAGTTCAAATGCAAACCCATTCCCCATTTAAATATTTACCTGCAGCAATCTGACAGCACAGGCAGCAAGGCCTAGTTTGGACGAATTTGGAGGAGAATACCCTCTGATAGAAGTCAGGTCACAACCACCCCTCCCCCCCAGGTTCGGGAAAAAACTTCCTCAAAGGAAAGTGAAAGAGATAACAAACTATTTATTTAACAAACACACAGGTGGGGAATAATAATGCTGAATAATGAGATCCCTCTCTCTGTGGAGAGAAAACCTGGGAAGATTTCAGAGATCCTCTGTAGGTGCGGTCTCTCCCCTCCTCGGAGCTGGGTCGGCGAGGGGCCACCCACCCCGGGCCTCCGGGAAAATTCTCCTGATGTGTTCAGATGTTGTTGAAACAGTCCAGAAGAGAAGAAAAGAACAAAAAAACCCAAAAATCCTAGGAAAATGAAATTCAACCCTCTGTCTCTCGCTGGGAGAAAAAGAGCTGGAAAAAAAAAACCAAGGGTACCGCAGAAACAGAGGAGCGTATCTCCGTGTCCTTGAAACAACTGCTTTGCAAAGTTTGTTTTCTGTCCTTCCCAGGCTCAGTTTAAAGACACAGAAAAGATTGGTGGGCATAGGGTAGCGATAGGGGATGCACATTATAAAGTCACCCCAAGACAGCCTGGTAAATTTTATCGGCTGTCGTGAACAGAGCAGCGACAAATCCCAGCAATGCCTCCAAGGAAGGTCAGCACTGCAAACAAACGACACCGGAGCCTTCAGCTGGGGCGATGCTCTCCGAAGCAGGAATAATGGGAGGGTGCCAAATTTCAGGATATGAAGTTATTTAGCCTCAGTTTGACTCGATGACGGACAGTGGCGCTGAACTCCCGAGCTTGCAGCTTGATTGCAGCCCATAAATAGTGCGTGTGTGCTGTATCAAATACGCCCCCCAACTCCATGGGGATTGGGGATACAGCAGGAACGGGAAATACTGGAAACTCAGGACTTTTTTTCCCTTTCTTTCAGGGGGAAGGCAGAGGACGTCGTTGAAATAAAACACTTCCGTTTTCCGCAGATTTCTCAGCTTTTTGCTGCAAGTTTCAAAGCCCAGCTCTCTGATCCATGATTTCATGGGTTCTGCTTAGAAGATAGCATCCTCCAAACAGGATTATTTTCCTGGATAAGGCAGGAAAGATCTATTTTTAAATTCTTGCTGTGAATCAAGCCGAAGAAAGACTCAAAACCATCAAGCGCAGGTGCAGGCTGTACTCACAGCTGCCACCACCATCAGGCTGGGAATGTTGCAAGGATAATCGCAGCCAGGTAACTTCTGGGTCATTTTTTTACCAGTATTGATTGGCTGACTCTGCAAAAATGCTGCAAATATGGCAGGAGAAAGCTTTGCTGATGTTCATGGACTTGCAGGGTGCTGGGGTCAGGGAGCACCACAAGCCAAGGGTGTCCAGTGCACACTTTAATGAAGTCTGACATCGAAACTCAGCGTGACCTTGTGTTGTACGAGAGCAGGAATATCGTGAGCTACATCAATAAAACCTGAACAAGGTCTTTTATCAGCTGAAAGGAGTCTCTGACACCCGGGCTGCTATAAATATTCATCGGGAAAACAGACCAAATGGTATTGAGGGTTATTTTTGGTAGGACTGGGGACTGCATTTGGGTTTATGCCACAAGAAACAGAACAATTGGGGATTTTATTTATGAAAATATAATAGTAGAAGGAGTAGTTTAAATTGGAGTTTCAAATGGGGATATAGGGGTGTCTCCACGTGCATCTTAAGAAGAGCTCCCCAGTCAAAAGCCTTTCTTAAGAAAGTTCTCTGATCAGGGGAGATGAGTTCTTGTGGCTTCAAAATAATATCTGCAGAGTCAAGATATGATAACACAGCTTTTGAATATGCTTGTTTTGGGCTTTTGTTAGTTAGTACCTCGTTTTGTTTTTCTCTGGAATGTAAAGATTAGGACCAAAGATTAATTAACTTCAGTTTCGCCCCGTCTCAGCTGTGGGAGACTTCTCCAAGATGGTCAGAGGGATGGAGCAGCTCTGCTGGGAGGAAAGGCTGGGAGAGCTGGGATTGTTCAGCCTGGAGAGGAGAAGCTCTGGAGTGACCTCACTGAGGCTTTGCAGGGCCTGAAGGAGCTACAAGAAAGATGGAGAGAAACAATTGACAAGGGTGTGGAGTGACAGGACACAGGGAATGGCTTCAAACTGCCAGAGGGCAGGGATGGATGGGATATTGGGAAGGAATTCCTGGCTGTGAGGGTGGGGAGGCCCTGGCACAGGGTGCCCAGAGCAGCTGTGGCTGCCCCTGGATCCCTGGAAGTGCCCAAGGCCAGGTTGGACGGGGCTTGGAGCAGCCTGGGACAGTGGAAGGTGTCCCTGCCCATGGGTTGAGATGAGCTTTAAGGTCCCTTCTCACCCAGGCTATTGCACTCCTCTCAGGTATACATTTCAAGGTATCTGCATATCTGGATAATTCCATCTAGATAATTACAGCACTCAGCCGTCCTGCCCAGAGCTCAGCCCACAAACCCTGCCTCAGACCCTCTCCTGCACGAAGGCAGCCCAGCTGCTCCGCCTTTGGGGACATCCCCCTCCCAGCAGCGGAGCCACTCCAGCCAAAGGCAGGCCAGGCTCTGCTCTCCTGCTTATTAAACACCATCCATCATGGCACACTGCATGTGCCACAGCTGCGTGGGGAAATGTTGGCATCGGTGTAGCAAAGATATCTCCTTACACTTCTTTTCAGTGTTATTTTTAGCCTTTATCTATCGCTCAAACTTAAGATGCAGGCATTGTTGTTTTAGGGCCTTTTTAACGTGTTCTGGCCACGCTGAAAACACAAATTTAAAAATATCTGCTTATTTTAACAGCAATATGAAGCTGTGATTCCTGAGCTCAGTAACAGCCACAATCTGGTTTTAGTTTTGATTTTGCTGCTTTACCATCTCACAGCTGCAGTTCCCATGCAGGCAGACTTTGATGGGAGCTTTGTGCATGTGAATATTGTGAATATTGCTGGCAGAAGCTCTTTGTTCCACCTTCATTAGAAAAGGGAGGAGCACCTGTATTTGTAATGCACTTGATTATGTATAAATACACAAATACATTCACATAGTGTATTATAAATACATATATTTATGTATAAATCAATACAGAAACCAATAAATACATAAATTTTGAAGTTACCAAAATTTTGCTTTTATGATTGTATTTTTCCCAGTTCTTCACTCAGGGCCATTTCTGGCCCATCATGCGCTGATTTGTTTTTCCAGAAGGCCATGCAGTGTTTTTATGTTGCTCAGCTGCCTGTGTTGGTGCTGGGAGGGCGCAGAGAGGTTGGAATGGGAAGATGTAGAAGGAATTATGTCATATTTTGTATTCAGGCAACCCACAGCTGGAATTCTGACATCACTGCTAACACGTTATTAAATCATTGTAGAAATATGAAAACTCCCAGGTAAAATTAATGTGATTTCTAGCTTTTCCCAAGCATATGGAATTGTAAAGAGAACAGATTTTGCCCAAGTTTGCTGGAATTACAGGTCGGTATTTTATTAATACGCCCCCCAAACCCTGATGTGGCAGAGTGGTAAATCCACAGCAGAGAGTGATGGGTGGTTTGAGGAGAAGCTGGGCTGTCCCTCTTGCAGGCATCTTCATGTTTCGGGAGGTTTAGATAAGACTTCAGGAAAAATTTCCTCATGGAAAAAGCTGCCAAGGATTGGAACAGACCACACAGGGCAGTGGTGGAGTCCCCATCCCTGGAAGTGTTCCAAAAACGTGTGGATTTGGCACTTGAGGAGATGGTTTAGGGTTGATGGTTGGACTTGATGAGCTTAGAGGTGTTTTCCAACCGTAATGATTCTCTGATTCTATTCGAGGCTGAAGGATTAAGAATTTAAAGGACACCCATCCTTGATGATGTTCTTATGTGCCTGTACAGTAAGCCCTAATTTACTGATCAGACACAATGAAGAACAGACTCTCTGAAGAGAGAGAAAAAGAGGGGATTTAGCCCTGAAAACGGATGGAGAATAGAAGGGAAAATTAGTAAAGATACAGGAGATGCAATCTAAGTTCAAACAAAACATCCCTGCTTGTCTCAGGGCTGGAGCTTCTCCTGTTTGACAGGCTGGGCTGATCCCATGGAGTCCTCACCATAAAAAGTTGCCCAGTGATGCTTCTAGAAGGTGAGTAAATGTATGTCAGGAGGAAAAATAACACTCCCATGCAAGGATGATTTGAGATTATTCTTCCCCACTTCTGTGCAAGATTGGATCTGTTGTAACCTTCCTAAACCTTTGTTACCTTTGTAATTTAAACTGACAGGTTAAATGCTAATGCAATTGATAGGGGTGAACAAGTGGTCAAGGAACAACCTGATCTGACTGTATAATGCATCAGAGAATTGCAAAAATATGCAGGTCAGATATAATTTTGACAGAAAATGGCTCGCTGCAAGGGTTTATGTTTCCCTGGATGGTCTTAAAAAGAGTTGGACTATGGTAAGTACCACAGCGCTCGGAAAAAATACCAAGTTAAACTTAATGGAAAAAATCCAAGTTCTCAATATCCTCAGATTTCATTATCAGTTTTTATTGGAGCTGGGATAATAAGATTAGAGAATTAAGAGAAAAGTTATACCCATTTTCTTCAGCTCAGCAGCCCTAATGTGCAGAAAGGAAGTGACACTCATTTCTCACCATAAATACAGCAAAAACTGCCTGGAAAAAGAAGTGGTCTCTGACCATGTACGGGTCTTTACTGAAAATTCTGTTCCTTCAGCAGGCACTGGGGCATGGCAATGACCCTTAAGAGTGGGTAAAAAGGTGGGACCTCATCAATTAATCCCGGAGTTGATGGTTTCCCATTTGGCATAACATGCAGTGGGAGCAGGGTGTGAATCCTGGAGCAGCTGCCCACAGAAGGAACCTCCCTGTTCCAGGGGTAAAATGTGTAACTGAAGTGAAACAGCAGGGAAAGTCCAAGGCAGTTCAACCCAGACCTCTTTATTTTCAGTTGAGGGACTTCCTGAAAAATAAGAGAGACACTGAATCCCTCTGCTGACTGGCTGAGATGATCTGAAGCAGAGGGAAGGGACCCTGGAAGGGAAAATTGGGCAACTTTCATCATGGCCACCAATACTCTGTGAATCCCACCTTTATTTCAATATAATATGATAGAATATGCTATGATATAATACGGTGTAATGATATAATATCATATGATATAATATAATATGATATAATAATGATATAAATGCTTTACAAAGCACTTGCTTAGAATGCAGATTCTTTTCCATTTTGGGGCCAGATAAGAAACTATTCACTCCAGTCTGAGGATTCCCAGGGGCACTGGAAGTACCACTTTTTCTCTGGGCACTCTGAGCAAGAACAGAGTTAGTGACTCCAAAATTTTTCAGCACTAACATTATGCCAGTGGATTTTGGTACCATGTTCCTTAAAAGACTGTCAGGTTTTTTGCCTTTTAACTCTGAAAACCCAGAAGTCACTCAGACTTTTTTCACTTCCAAGCCCTCCCCACTCCAAGAAGCCACCAGCAGGTGCTAAATGGACCAGAACAAAGGCAGCAAATAAAGATATAACCCCTCCCTTCAACATTTTTTATATTTTCCTGATTTGTTTACTACGTCAGTGGTTTTTGGTTTTTTTTCCTCAGAGGAAATTTCAGGGTTGAATTTGTCCTCCTGCCCGCACAAGCGCTCACTGTGTTCTTCACCTATGTAAGTGTTTAGAAAGGAAAATTGAAATGTAAATTGACTCAGTGCTTTTAAAACCTTAAAAAATAATAATTCAGTGCCTACTCCATGAAATGGAACTCTCCTGGCTGCTTTAACCTGCCGAGCAGGTTAGCATAACGTGAAATCAATTATTGTACTTGCCATATAAAAGCTGTCAGGTTTCATACTTAACTGCAGTATCTCCCCTGAATGTTTGATTTCCAATCATCATCCCCGTGAAGCTCCAGAAATACAGGGACGTAAGGAAGATTCCGGGCTAAGAAATTTATTGCACTGCCCTGAGTTATAAAAGTGAAATCGGGAAAGAGTAACACACCCTGCAAATACGGCTCCCTTTTTAATCAAACACTTCCCAGCCCCATAAAACAAAGCAGAGAACAAAGTGCAGAACAAATATTGAATTTCTAGTCTGGATTGTAATAATTGTGACACCATTTCACTTATTTTTCAGCTTGTCTGGAAGCAGCTTTTGCTGGAATAGTATTCTCATTCTTTTCTGTCCTTTTCCTTGTATTTCTTCTTGGGTTGTTTTGGGGTTTGGTTTTGGGGTTTGGTTTTGGGTTTGGTTTTTTGTTTGTTTGTTTTGGCTTTATTTTTTGGGGGTTTTTGGGTTTTGAGGGGGTTTTTTGAGTTGTTTGTTGTTGGGTTTTTTTGAGGGGTGCATCTTTTTCTACAGAGGGAGAATCAAATAGAAAAATGCTTTGACTTCCACAGCTCTTCCACTGCTAAACTTTATTCTGTACTTGTAATACACAATGCAAATAATTATTGATCTCTTTTCTGATCTGGGCTTTACTGTGTGACCTTGCTGTGGCTAAAATTGCAATCTTAGGTGTTCCACCACAGGCAGCAAGTTGTTCACTTGAGAGTCCTAAAAATGATGAATTAAGGATTGGGAAGTGCAGGTGTTATGACAAGAGTGGGAATTGTTTGTAACAGAGCTGGGACAAATGCCTGGAGTGGTGGGAAAGGAGTGAAAATTGTGACTCTGGCTCCTTTCTCCTGGATTTCTGTAGGGAAAGGGAAGATTTGGACTTCTGGGAAGGCTGAGAATGCAGGAATTGGAGGGGCAGGACAAAGGGGAATGGCTTCCCACTGCCAGAGGGCAGGGTTAGATGGGCTGTTGGGAAGGAAACCTTCCCTGTGGGGTGGTGAGGCCCTGGCACAGGGTGCCCAGAGCAGCTGTGGCTGCCCCTGGATCCCTGGAAGTGCCCAAGGCCAGGTTGGACGGGGCTTGGAGCACCCTGGGACAGTGGAAGGTGTCCCTGCCCATGGCAGGGGTGGCACTGGATGGGCTTTGAGGTCCCTTCCAACCCAAACCAGTCTGGAATTCTTTCACTCTGAGAAAAGTCACCTTGGAGCCCGTGTCCTTCCCACTGAACCCCCAGCCAAGCCCAAAAGCCAGCGAAGGTTTCTGTGAGCTGCTCCTTTGCACTTGTCTGTCTAAAGTACTCCAAAAGCAAACCCCAACCCATCTGTAGGGTCTGGTTTGAAGCTCTGTCACCTGACAGCTTTGATGGATTGCTTCTAGCAGCAGAAACATTGCTATGGTCCATAACAGCTTGGAACAAAGAGCTATAAAAGCAGGGAGCAGGAGACAGATTTATCTCGGTGTATTTCAAGAAATGATGATCCTGAATTGATTCCTTCTCTGAAATACAAACTCCATGTTTAGCTCTTTTGAAATAGGAAAAAAAAAAAAAAAAGGAAAAACATAAAATAAACCAGGATTTATCCTCAAGATCAACTCTCATTCTCTTTCAGAAATTACATTCTAGACAATAAGTGATCATTATGTGCCAACAGAGCTGAGAATCTGATTTTAACTTTCAGGTAACATATTAGGGCCATAACCAAATCTGAGCACTATTATCATAGCCAAATGACTGTAATGCTTCAAGGCTGTAATAGTCATCACCTTTTTATCATTCAGATTACCAGCCAAGCCTGAAACAATGAATTTCTTTAACATTATTCCCCCATAACCTTTAACTGTATGCATTATTTCAAACATCTGAAATAATCCTTTATATGACACAGTAGAATAATACATTTGCCACTCACTGCACACTGGAATTTGTTAAGCCCAGAGTAGTGCAAAAACTGCAGTCTGCTCTGTCTGCCATGGAAATACATTTATTTCAATTGTGCTGGAATGATGTTTAAGTGATAAATAATTTGAAGGAACACTGATAGGAAACATAAGGTTCATAAAAGTCCAGGAATGCTGCTGCAGTTTTATCACCATTATAAAAGTGTCCTGCTTGCCTTGTTTTGGGAGGGCTTTACTTGGCCAGCTCTCACGTATTTCATGTGGAATGTACGGCGTAAATATTCCATGGGTTCATTCCAGAGCAGTGTTTGTGATAAACCTTCCCAGAGTCCTTTCAGGAAATGTTTATTCCTGTTCTATCCAGTGGGTGCTAATGGCCCACGCCAGCTCTCTCCAAGGGCCATCCTGATAAATAATCCTGTGTATGCTGCGGTGATTCTGTGCATAAACACTCCCAGATCTGAGTTACTGCAGCTCCAGGCCCTGCCTGCACCAGATTTATAAACACAACCCTGTGTTTCTTACCTGTGTTGAGCTGTATTATGATGGCAGAACTGGCATTTATCTGCACTCTTGATATTAAAAAGGTTTCCAGCCACACGAGCAATGCCTGAAAATACAAAAGCAACTGCTTGAAATATTGCCAGGGAGAGGGGTCTTGAAAAACATCCCAGGGAGCCTCGAGGCAGGAAGTTTCCTACTGAGGACAGAGCAGTTTGGATCAGGCCCCCGGAGAGCACAACCTCTAAAATAACAAGTTTGAGGAATTAAATTGTGTCTTCTTCGATGTCCTCATGAAAACTGGACGCCTCAGAAAGGTCTCAGCAATACAGAGCAGCAGCTTTTTGATAAAGTTTAACTACTTCCAAGAACTTGAAAATGTAGGCTTAGAAAAATCTTAATTTATTGAAATATTTCTAAAGTGTATTAAGGAAAAGGGATTCAGATACAAAGGATTCAGGCTGTGGATAAGGGACAATTATTCTTGTGCTGAACAAGCAAAGAGGTGTTGGACTTCAGGTCCAATTTTTTCTGTGATTTCTCGTGTGACCTTTCACAAGCCACACACGGTGTGCCCAAGGAAACCACAAAGTGATTTCCACTGGCTTCAGTGGAGGAGAGAATAAGCTGCTAATTTCTCTTTGAATCAGTTTTCTCATTAGTAAATTACTGACCTCAGAGCTTAATGCTTCCAATGCTCTTCAGCATCCTTGAAGGAGAAGGGATATTGGAATGTTAACTGTCCTTACAGCCAGCAGTCAGGGAGCAGAAAATCCAGATTAATAGGGGCACTTTGGCGGCCGTGACCAGCACGTGGACCCGCGTTCCCTCCACCCCAGAAGAACAAGGCAAGAGTCAGAAAGATTAAACATTACAGCTCAAGAGAACGCTGCTTTCTCTGCAGGTACCTGGAATTTCCTGCAGGTTTCGCTGTATTTTAGGACATTTGCTGTCATCTCAGCACTCTACTAACGCACTTACTTCATTCACAGAGTTAATCAGCAAGTTCACTTCATCTGGATTGGAAATTCCTGGAGCTGAATATTCCCCTTGATCCAGGACTTAAGGGCTGACAATGTTCACACAGAGCTACGAACTCCGAGCTCAAGGAGAGGCAGAAGTTGTTCCTGCTGGCACTGCTCACCCTCACACAGCAACACCCGGCAGGACCAGGTGACCATTCCAGGGGAGAAGAAACCAAAGACTGACAGCAAATTTGCTGGTAAGTATTTAAAAAAAAAGGTCAGTCCTGAACATTAGAGGGCCAGCAGGAAATCATTAAAGCCGAGTGGTAACATGGGTTTATTTTAATTTCGTTGCCTGGATTTTCATTAACAATGAACGGATTGTGGAAAATAAAATAAACTCCATAAAAATGTGGAGCTGTCTACAGCTTACAGCAGGACCTAGAAAATAACTGTATAAGTTAGATTTCCCAGCCAGATTCACCACCCCTTTCTCTTGGATTAGTTTTTATCTCTATTATTTGCATCACCAAAAGGGTAACTTTTATACAGTTTAAGCGCCATGGGCTAGGCCCACTGGAGGATTTCAATCACTCTAAATGTGGTTTTTGACGGAAATATTTCAATTAAAGCCCTCAAAGCCTCGGCTCAGATGTCACCAAGCCCTGGAGTCACTGGCTGCTCCATGGGCACGCAGATGAGCCTGAGCCACAGCAAGCATCCTCCAGCTGTGATGCCTGAAGGATCCAACCCAGTAGTCCATGGACTTCACGGGAGGGTGGAATTCCTTCCTCTGGATGTCCTCCATGGACCAGGTCACCATCAGGGACAGCTTCTCGGGGTTCTTTTGAAGTTATTCAACTTCCATAAATTCAACTGCTACAAGGTCTTCATAAACTCATCGGACTAGGGGCAAAAAAAGATTTTATCCTTTCCCAAGATGGCTGCTTGAACCCGTAGTCCCTTTGAGAGTCAAAAAAGTTGAGTTTGAAAAGACCTTCAAGATCCTCATGTCCAAGCCAAGAGATTGTGCCTTTTCAGTAAATTAAAAAAGAAACATCCATCTCTGCTGCAGAGGATCGCCTGACACGCCTGCTGATTTATTTAACTAATTTTTCATCCCATAATTCTTCCAATCTGTGTTGAAATGATCTCATCCTGCATTTCTTTGCTGAAGGTTACCAGGCTGGCAGAGCCGTGTCCTTCCGCCTTCATTCCGATGACGGATCTTCCCGATGCTCTGTTTACCTGCCTTTAATCTGCTCCAAGGCTAACAGGGGGCTTTTTGTTCTCATCCACCAGGAGTTCAGGAATACCCTTCCTGCTATCCCACACCCAAGCAGGAGGACCTCTGCATGGCAATAAATCCTTCCCCTTACATTATTCTGACTCCTGAGCTGGCGGTGCTGTCAGAACAGCTCTAATTGAGGAATTGGCCACAGGAATCATCTCAAACTGGTGCCAGTGGCCACCAGCACCTGCTCAGCTTCACTCTTTGTTGTCCCAACAATGGGGCTGGATTCATTCCCAGCCCCAGGGGCCAGCAGGCACCACGAGGAGGGCAGAAACGTTCCCAAGTTATTTGAAAAGCCATCAATTTTCCAAAGAGTGCTGAATTAAAGCTTGTCCCAACTCCTCACCCTGGTCATATTTCTCCCCCATCACGCTGGATATGTCAGCTGTTGTTTCACCACCTGTTAATCTGTCTGTGCTCGAGCTGTACGTGTGATTTATGAAGATCCCTATGCCTTACTTGTTGCCTGCATGTGACCAGTGCCGCTATTTTTTCATCGTTCTTGTTTTTTCATGCTACATCCAGCTATTAGTCACGATTTTACAACAGGGAAATATTGAAATTTTTATTTCCACGACAGTCATTGAGGTTTTTCTACTTTTTTTCTCATGAGCTATTGAAGTTGTATTGACACAGCAGCTCGGGTAGATATTTTAATTTACAATTTTCACCGCCCTCATTCGCTGCTATGAAAAGTGAATTTTAACCACGAGTGATACATAAATGAACCTGATGATTTGTAATCATCAGCAGCTCAAGTTATAAGGAATGTCCTGCTGGGGTTACACATCAATGCAGACAGGAGCAAAATTGCTTTGCTCAAAACCTGTGATAGTTTTAATAATTGTATTTCTGTTTCTCTCAGAATTCTGGGAAACATTAGCCAGATAATGATGCCTTTTGACTACCCAGCTTGTTCCCTCTTTCAGAAAACAGCTTTGGACTGCAAGAATCACCTCAAATGGGGCATCTTTTGTGGGCTGGGTTTTGTTTTTTTGTTCCTATGTTATCTTTGTGCCTGACTATTCCTGTTTTTCAGTCCTTCTGCTCTGCTCCAATATGCTCCCAATATTTTTGCTTTTACCGGCTCATTTACCCTATGCAATAAAGATGCTTGTCATGTCATAAGGTAAGTATTTGCCCTAGAAATTGCTGTAAAACTTCGTATCAAACTGGACATTTCTATCGATTTTTGAATTGATATTTGCAGGTCTCTTTCTGCTTTCTTTTTAACAATTGACTTTTAGACCCCCACATTTCTTGAAAGAAATATTGCTGTAAATTGCAGTGATCTTGACCTGCTCTTTTTCTCCTCCTATCCCTCCGAGCTTTGCTATTCTAACAGCTTTTCTTAAGCTCCTTGCAATTAGCTCACAGAAAATTAGAAGGGAGAATGGTTAATGAACAACTGCCACTCACCATCAGCGAAGTGCTGCAAAGGAGAAGGCACTTTCAGAAGTCAGAAAAATGAGAAAATATTGCAGGGACAATGAGCATCCAGAGTTGGGGGGAAAAACTGTGAGGAAACTGAAATTTTCCTTGCTCAAGACCCTTTTGATACCTTGAGAACCTCCATCTCACATCAAGCCCTGAGGAACTGTTCCAGCCCTCCAGCCATGCAGTGAAATGACCTCGTGTCTGTTCAGGCCAGTGATATTTTTAGAATAATCTTTGACAGGCTTGTCTTGGACCCTTTCAAAGATCCATGAAAAAAGCAATTATGATCATTAACCCCGTGTAATATTAAAGTACCAATATTTACACCCTCCTCAGCGAGTGCCTGCACTGAAGTTGTGGCGAGCGTGCTGAGAAGGCCAATTTATTCTGACTCTCACCTGCAGAGAAATCCACAGTGCCCACCTCATTAGGATAACGATCTTCCATGTAGGATTGTTACTTTCATTTCTCCAGGGTGAGAGCAGAAAGTCCCAGAATGGTTTGGGTTAGACAGGACCTTAAAGCTCATCCAGTTCCACCCCTGCCATGGGGCTAAACCCCTACAGTTCCCAGTGAAACAGGGAGAATCTTTTATTCTGCTTTTCTTTTGGATCTAAACCCAATCACATCAAATTTGAAGTGACTACTTTCAGAATAAGATCCCATCCAGGATAAACCACTCCCGCAGGATATTTCTGTTCCTTATTTCCCTAACCAAGATTAGTCACAAACATCCCCAGATGTGGTTCAGAATGTTGCCTGTCTTCATCCAGGAGAAAGATCAATTCTGTTGTGGAAACACAGTGCACAGCATGGGATCACTCTAATCAATTTGAGCAGGCCTTGGTAAAACTACCTGCTAGTCTGCAATCCAGCAGCATCAAAGCTAATTAATACTTTAGTCAGCCTAATGAATGTATTAGTGGTTAATATTTGTGTATAAGCTCCTCATAACTCAATAATCCTATCCCATTTGCATTATTAATAGGACAGGTATGAGCTGATTGATCATAAAACCCATTAACCCAGATTTGTGCTCTGTCTTCAGCTCCCTCCAAGGAAGAGCAGGAATCACTGAGGGCAGGATTGCAGGGAGCAGACCCTATAAAGGCCTTTTCAGACTCCAGGTGAGTGGGACGGAAGAACTGCAGTGAAGAGTTGCATTTTAAACCAGACATGAACTGATCTAACAGGTGATGGATGTCTAAACCCAAGGAGTGAGTGCCCTGGTTTGTGAGATGCCCAAATTCTTCCAGGTCAATCCCCTCTACGAGGCAAGAGAAACAGGCAGTAAGGAAGGGGAGAAAGAGAGAGAGGTATAATCCACTCCACAAAAGAATTTCCCTTCATTTCCCTTCCTCTCTTTACCCCACTCCTCACATAAAAACCACGGAGTGGGAGCTTATTTATTGAAATGAAGCTGGAGGTTGGTTCAGGTGGGAGACGAGTAAATAAACCAAGCGCTTCTAATGCCTGCTAGAGAAGAACAATATTTTGCAATTTCCCTCCTACAGGCTTTGTGTTCTACAAAGAGAAATAAAAACATGCTTCATCCTCTTCAGCAGCCTTGAAAGCTTTTGCTTATTCACAGCCCCTCACAACAGAGGCCAGATAATCCTCTGGAAGGGGAAAGCACCGTTCCAACGCTGCGGAGAGAGCGCGCAGGCAGAGAAATTCCATTGGAACAACCATAAAAAAAAGGGATGAGGAAAAAGCAGCTCGCTCCTTTGGAGATTCATCTTTTTAATGCCCCATTTCCACAGGATCTTCTAATTGCTTCTGGTGGGATTGAAGTGTTTTCTCTCGCAGCCTCGCTTTGGAAATTTGTTACATTTCCTGGTACGATGTTCTCCTGCTTTTTTATTTTTAGGGTTGAAGAACAGTTTTCTTATCCTTTTTTTTTCCCTTCCCTGAGATATTTTCCCCATCTCTCCCATTTCCACGTTCACGTTGTTACTATTGGTGAAATTTAAGCTTATGTGGTGCTGTGAAGCTGAATCCTCTTTTATTGCCACACTTCCTTATGTGGTGGGACAGCAGTGAGAGCTGCTGGTTAATCAGTTCTGAAGTTCTACATGTGGCAGGGAGATGTGCTGTGAATTATCCAGTGAGCTGTACCTGCATGATTAACGAGAATCCATCCTCCACTCTGCACTCCAGTGCTCCTCCAGTTGCAATTTCTTTGTTAGAACCGTGTGAAGGGGATGAAACAGAAAAAGGAGACAGGAAAACCTCAAGGAAAGGAGTTTGTGGCTAAAAAAAAAGGGGGAGGAGCAAGCAGCAATGCCACTACTCCCAGGGCTGGCCAGATGTTTGCTCATCTGTGCAGGCACAGCTCTTCATTTATCTATTTATTTATATATTTTTTTTTGTCAGCTGCCACACGACAAGTGGCAAAGTTAAAGCTTAATGAGTAATTAAGACAGTCTGCCATGAAAATGAGAAAAATGAGGAAAACAATGTAGTTCACCTCTTCTCGTATGATTTAACTGGTTAAAAATGTTCCTCTGCTTTGCATAGAGCTGAGCAAATCATTCATTATAAATAATGTATTAACCTAATTTCCTCGCTTTTACTCTGTGAAATGCTCCTGACTAAATTTGTAAGTACTCCTTCTTGGAAAGTACTGGTACCTGGAAGCAAAGCAGCAGATATTTTATCTGCTCGTGATAATTCCATACAAAGAGGTAATGCTGGAAATTGAGAAAGTCTAATTTCACCTCTCCTGTAGTATTTGAGAAATATTTAGCAAATGGCTTCAGAGAAAATATTTATAGCTAAAAATCAGTGTGTTGGGAACATTTTGTGCACCTGAAGCTCGCTGATGTGCTTGAGGAGAGTCATTGTGAAGGACTTGGGGCCAACTAAAAATTAAATATTTCTTAATGTGCCAGTAAAATGACTGCTATCACCAGATCTGCTTAAATTAACAGCGTCACAGCTTTGTGAGATAGACAATATCACCTCAGGTGTACAAAATATCCAGATATTGCAGTACTCCAACACAAACTGTCAATCTTTAACTGAACTCGTCTCAGGATTATAGCAAATATTTTATTTCCCCTGATGCAATTCCATTTTTTTCCTTCAAAGCTCTCTGTGCAGGAGGTTCAAACAGCAGGGAGAACACCTCCTGAGGTGATGCAGGAAGACAAAACATGCAAAGTGTGTCCAGATCTCTGTTTTGGAGAAGAAACTGCTTATCTGGTAAGCAGCAGAGATCAAATAAGGCAGCAAGAGCCTGGCTGCCCCCCAGCCTATGAAAGGCAGGGAGAGCCAAGGGAGGATCAGTAAGGTTTGGGTAAGGCCTTGAAGGAGACTTTTAAATGTGCATAATTAGGCAGTCTGGAAAGCGTCAAAGCAGCTCACACCAAAGCTCTGCCGTGGGTGTGAAAGGTGTGGGAGTGCAGCTTGTACCAAAACCACGAGAATCACAGCTAGAACACTGAATTTATGGTATTAGCCACTCTTGCTCCAGAACTGCGAGAGGATGAATCCGAAATTTCAGGTGAGGGGCTGCAAAGCAGCTGGCCTGGCCTCTGGGGTGGGAAATGCTCTGCAGGGCGAGCAGCAGCAGCAGAGACTCGTCCTGCTGTAGCCACACATCAGAAATCACATCCCCACTGCAGCTTGTCTTGGGGTGACTTTATGATGTGCATCCCCTATCGCTCCTCTAGGCCCACCAATCTTTTCTGTGCCTTTAAACTGAGCCTGAGAGGGACAGAGGAAAAAAAAACCCCAACTTTGCAAAGCAGTTGTTTCAAGGACACCGAGACACTCCTCTGCTTGGGGCAGCGAGAGCAGGGGGGGAAAAACACCCTTGGGTTTTTTTTCAGCCAGCTTTTCAGCTCCTTCTTTTTTCCAGCGGGAGACGGAAAGTTGAACTTTGTTTTCCTGGGATTTTGGTTTTTTCTTCTTCTCTTCTGGACTGTTTCAACAACATCTGAACACATCGGGAGAATTTTTCCCGGATGCCCAGGGGTGTGGGCCCTCACCGACCCAGCTCCGAGGAGGAGAGAGACCACACCTACAGAAGGACTCTGAAATCTTCCCAGGTTTTCTCTCCCCAGAGAGAGAGATCTCATTATTTAGCATTATTATCCTTTTCCTGTGTGTTTGTTAGATAAATAGCTTTTATCTCTTTCACTTTCCTTCGAGGTAATTTTTTTTTTCCCAACCTGGTGGGGAGAGGGGTGGTTGCAACCTGACTTCTATCAGAGGCTATTTTCCTCCAAATTTGTCCAAACTAGGACACAGCTGAACAGCCTTACATGAAATTCGAGGTTTAGGATAATATTATCCTGTAAATAAGGCCAGGCAGCCACCCAGCGGGGCTGTACAGTCTGTAAGGATGAGATCCCAGCAAACTTTTACCACTGGTTCCTTTCTAAACCAGAATTTTCCCCGCCAGGTTCCTTGTGAAAGTTTGGGGTGCAGAAGTCTGGCATATGGTGAGTTGGGACGTCTGCTCCAGTCCATTGGAACTGGGATCCTGCTTTTAACATCTGGAAAGTGTCACCAAGAGGAACTTTGTTTGGCATTTCACGATCACCCTGTTGGCTTAAGAAGTGTGGCTAAAACTCCATTAATTCCATGCAAAAATCAGATCTACAAAAAGATCTGGTGGTCTGTTATCCTCCTGCTGTTACTTCATTCTCGAGAATTCAAATTAAAGCAGGATGGAGGGCTGGTTTACAAATGTTTGTAGCTGTGGCTGCAGCCACTCCAAAAACACCGGCACAAAAAGCAGAACTTGTTCACTCATTGCAAAATTACCTTTCACTTTGCAATTAATAATCCACAAACAGATTTATTCTCTGACTACTTAGCAATCCTCAAACCAGCAATTTTTTCCTGGTTTAACGACTGCAGGAACTAAACTATATGAATAGATTTCCTTCTTTTTGCTCTCTTGTGACATTGGACGGGCATTTGAGAATTATCATTAGAAGTCTCTGGTGCTTTTAGAGCTGAACCCCAGGAGCTGCAGCCAACTGAAAGATATGAAATCTATCTTCAGGAATGGGATTGTGAACACACATTGCCATGATGTACATAACACAACACAGTGCCTCTGTCTGCACTGACTGCTACAGGATGCACCCAAACTCTCAGTCTATTTATTAAAGATCAATTTCTGTGATATCATTGATCCCCTGCACACTGGCATTGTCATCCGGGCTCAGGAGTGGCTGCAGGAGCAGCTGAAATTCAATCCTTTCTTTCCCATCCTTCTCCAGATGAAACCCGGGGACACAAATAACAGATTTTCTCTGGGAAGATAATGTGCCACTGGTATTAGACAAAAAAATATGTACATAACACGCATATGCTGTTAAAAATGGTGGGAAGAATAACAGCCCAGTCATTTCCTGCTCTGTGCTCAGAAAAGACACCAGGATAAATAGTCAGCCAATCTATTTAAGCACTCAGGAGATAAAGGGTGATAAGAAAAGAAGCAGCATGGATGTTGTGAGAACAAATCATACCAAGCTACCCTCATGCCTTGCACAGACGAGGTGGATGGGGCAGAAGGGAAGGAAAGGAAGGTGTGTGCAGGAGAGGAGCTGTGGTGGTGGGTTATTAACAAAGAGAAAATCAGGATAAATGAGCAGGAACAGCACATTTTCAATGTGAAACAATTCTTCAAGGCTACTCCTCAGTAACTCTACAGCTGGAATATCTGGCTTGTCTTGGGCCCAATATTTCCACAGATACGGACGAACTGAAGGGAATTCTGGGGGGAATAAGGCCAAAATTGCAGAAAAAATGGAGCACGAGGAAAGGCCGGCAGGATGGAGCTGGGTTAATCTGAAGGAGGATGGTGAGGGAGGGGCGATATTTTCACACAAGTGAAAGGTTCTTCTATCACCCCCATGGCAGCAGCTCTAACTCTGTCCGTGGCAGGAAGGCTGGAAAGTGTCCTGGACCCCCTGCCATCAGTGAGGGAATAGGAGAATTTCCATGATGAAATTGCAAGGGAAATTGAGGCTAAACGCTGGGAAAAGTGTCCAGCTTAGAGGCCGATAGGTACTGGAGTAAATAGTGCAGGATCTTGTCGCTGTCACGTCCGAGGCGCATAAAGAAAACAACACAGAGTCCAGGCTCATGAACAGTGGAAGCTGAAGCTTTTCTTTAATAATTTTCTGGCTATTATATAGGATAGATGGCAAAAAGTGTGTTGAGTGGCAATAGGTAATTGGTTCCTCGGCCATCCACCCCTTGAGAGGATTGGCCAAGTCCTAAGATACCTATTCCATAATATTTTCAAAGTCAAAGCCATAACAATCTTGCAAAACAACTTGCGGGTGCAAGAAGTTTATGGAACTGTGACCTTGTTTAAAATAGTTTACATAGGAAAGACAGTCTGCTCACAGAATAGTGAGAAAAGGCTGGAGAATTTCTCTGATTCTCGCTTTTTAGCACCTACAGGATCTGTGGAAGGACAGGTCAAGCAGGCACCAGCCAAACACAACATCAGTCTGGTTTATGTTATCTTGAGACAAAAATAATGTGGGTGACTTCATAAAAACTCTTTATTCCATTATCCCTGCTTTCTACATTTCCATTTTCATTTCTGTCCTGACATCCAGCTTAAGCTTGGAGCAATTAAAATATTTAAAGCCAAATAATGAAGCTACAATTTTTGGCGTTTTTTATTTTGTTAGGGGACACTCAAGAGGCATCATGTTTATTGTTAATTGTAAGGATCCCCCCAAACCCAACCCCAATTAAAGATATTGATCTGAATTTTCTTATTTTCAAAGCAAGGAAGGCTCAGGTATGATCTTGCACTGTTAATTCCATGGACTTAACTCCATCTGCAGAGGCAGAGCCAAAGGTTTCTTTAAAGTAGATGCCCAGTAGCCAACAAATAGTTGTTGCTGTTGTTTATGAAGTCCCGTTCTCATGAGATCAGAGGCAACTTTTATCTTGTACTTTGCTGAATTAATTTTATGAGCTCTTCAGGCTTGGTGTTGCTTCCTCGCTTATTGTGTGTTTTGCTTTTCAAGATTGTTTTCATCCAATTGTCCTTCTCTAGATTTACAGTGAAAACAACTGAGGCCACTTTGTACATAACCCTTTCATCCAAAGTAATTGAAAAGTTCAGCTGAATATGCTCAGTGCATTTTTTTTTTTCCCACTTGTCATCCTTCACAGCTTTCCTTCTTCACATTCCACCTCCAAATATTGTTTTGTTTAAGGAGGGAAAAAACCCCATCCCGGTGACAATTTGCATAATATGTTAATGCTGATATGCATCGAGACATCTGGATGGCATTTTAATATCTCATTCTCATTCAAACAAGTAGGAACCACACAGATGGGAGAGACAATTTTAAGAGCATTGTTGTAAACAAATAAGGCAGCCAGGAAATCAAACAGGCTCCACGATGGGCTTTGTGTGTGAGGAGGAGCACATGACATGTTGTGACTGCAGGAGAGAGCTGCCTGCTCCCCTTCCAGCTAAACCAAGAGGTAAAGGCAGGATTTGAAATGGAGATTTGGGATCATTTCATGGGAAGCTCCTTTCCCAGCCCAGCACAAGCTGGCACCACGGATTATCCTCAGCAGCCGTGAGACGGAGCTGTTCGGGGCTCTGCTGTGGGCAGACTCTGGGGTTTGGTGTCACCTCCTTTTCAATTAGCAACAGAAATACGAACAAAGCTGATTGCTCCAGGAAGGAGACCTCTAAGTGGTGTTCTCCTGCTCCACATAATGATGTGCCTCCTCGTAGTGATTTGCTCCTGTTGTTAAAAATTCCTCTCCACGGAGGCCTTGGTAATTCCCTGCAGTCCCCTTTAATCTGCTGCTTGTTTGTAGCTCTTTATAGCAGTGTAATGGCTCTGAACTCCAGCATCCACAGCCAGGGCTGGTATTTCGGGTGTCTGCTCCGGGTGTTTGTGCAAGAGCCATGAACAGCCTTTGCTGTAGGTGGAGCTGGCAGCTCAGCAGATGCTGCACATCGGTGCCTCTCTCTGGACTGCACTAAAAGTCACAAAATCAGAGTATTCCCAGTAGTCTGAGCCCCACAGGGGTCATCCCAGTCCAGCTCCTGGCCCTGCACAGGCCAGCCCCAAGAATTTCTCCTATCTTTTCCAAATAACACCGTAAACTGATTATTTTCCCCTTCACCTCTTAACAGCTGTGGTTACAGACCCCACACAATTAAATTCCCAGGAGTTTTCAGGAATTCAGCTGTGCTCCGTGAAATACACGATACAGAGTTCAAAACCTCTTCCTTCATCTCCTGGAACCCAGGTAAAAAGTTACAATTTAAATTCTACCCCTTCACTATGGAAATGGACAGGGCTCTGAGCAGCCTGGTCCAGTGGAAGGTGTCCCAGCTCATGGCCTTTAAAGGTCCCTTCCAACCCAAACTATTCTATCATTTTAATATAAATACATGAAAATAATACAAAATTTACTCAATTTCACATTTCCAAAATAGATATCTAAGCCTCTACTGGAATATTTCAATTAGGAAACAATGAGACATCAATGAGCTGCTTAGAAAGCCACTTAAAAAATGGTGCCTGGTTCAGTCTGGTTAACTGAAGTCCAGGGGACTCTCTTGAATACAAGAAAATGAGATTAGAAGCTCAAAGATAAGGGTGGGAAATGACCTCAGAAAGCAGTTTAGCAAGGGAACTTGTGAAAACAGCAGCTCCTAAAATAATTCTGCTTTTCCTCTCACCTCAAAGCTGCAGATTTTCATGTGGCAAATGCTAAGGAGGGGTGGAAGACAACTCACAGGGATGCAAGACAGAGGTAATGGGAACACAGAAAAAGGCCTTAATTCATGCCTCAAACCTAGGAATAAAAACAAGACTGCAGCATAAAATAACCTGCCAGGAGGCTTTGAATGGTGAATAAACCAATTTTCCCTCACGATTACGACCTGTTTCCTGTGTTGATTCCTGGGGACCATTCCGATTAACCTGTGGATGATTTCCACCATGGGATCTTCCTCTTTCCCACAGAAGTTTCTCTCATGCTCCATCTCTCCCACTTTTCCTTTTGTCTGAACCCAAATTTGGGTGCTGTGTCCAAGCTGTGAGCCAGGCGGCTGCAGTAGGTTGAAACTGTCACCGAAATTGGGATCAGGAGCTCCTGGCAGCAGAACTGGAAGCTGGAATCTGGGCCAGGAACTCTTCTAATGCAGCTATGAAAACTTTATCTGGCATAGCTTGTTTGCCTTAAAATAAAAAAAAAAAAAAAAAAAAAAAAATTCAATAAAACTTTAATCCTAAGCATGCTAACGTTGACAAATTTAGTTAATGTCTGGCAGAAAAGGGAGGATAAAAATAGTCATTTGATTTTTAGTCTGCAAATTGTGAGATTGCAAACAGCATTTGCTCTCCAAGAGGATTCTGTACTTTGTTCACACAGCTGGGTTTTTGTGATGGCTGGGACAGGCTTAAAGCAAATCATGATCTAATTGTTCCTCCTCCCAGCCTGGTGATGATGGAGCTATTGTGGCAACCAGAATGCCTGGAAAAAATCATTAATAACAAATGATTCTCTGATCACAGAGTGCTGGGAAGCAGGAAAGTGATTAAATTATGACAGGAACAGTCAGAAAACAGGAGACAGAGGCTTTAAAAGCAGAGATTGGTTTGTTCTAAGGCAGGTGGGGCTGATGTGTTCTCTCACCAGGCTTAGCAGGTCGTGCTCCTTCCATGATCATTCCTCCACCTTCCCTTCCTTGGAATTTCCCCCCTCCCTGGTTTACAGCTTCCTGAATTATGGAAGCTGCTCAAACAACCCGAAGTTATTTTTGAAGTCAGTCATTTTCCCAAACACCAATCTTCCTGCACCTCGGCAGCCACAAGAAGGCGGCGTTTTTATAGGATTGCAGGAGCTTTTGGTGAAAGGTTTCCATGAAACATGTATGAATTCACTGCATACACACAGCAAAAGGAGAACAGACAGATCACAGCAGATCATATTTTTGTACCATCTTTGGTGAGAAAATACAGATGAGGTGATTCTCAACTCTTCTGCTGGGACTGGAACAGCACAAAAAGCACTGGGGGAACTGATGCTGACACCACACACAGAGTTACTGCCGAATGAGTTTTCTCTGTAACATACAATTCCACCTTGAATGGAGTTAAATTTGTCACCTCCTGTGATGCCTTAACTGTCCTCCTAGACACAGAGACTAGACAGAATAAGGGAATAAAGGTGGGTATTTCTTTGAAAGGCCTTCAAAGGTACCCCTGGGGAGCCAGAGGCCACTGCCAGGATGGACCCCGAGATGGGCGGCAGGGCACGAGATCTTCACACTTTTATAGGTTTGGTTCATTTGCACATCAGGGTTAATTCTCCAGTTAAAGCTTCAGTTTAATGATGTAATTTCCCCAAGCTTGCCCCCCTCCTTTAGAGTCTTTGGTTTACACATTTTGGGCCTAGGACGGTCTGGGTGTCCTTGGAGAGCAGGCCCGGAGAGGTTTTGTTACGTCTAACTAGCATGAGAGAGCAGAAATTAACAGGCTACAAGAAACCTCAGAGCTACACACTAAATAGTACAGAACTTGAAAAAATATAAAAGTTAAAACCTAAGGCATCACCTGTTCTTCATCAACATGGGAAAACCAGAAAAGGATTTCCAGCTCAATCATTTAAACCACAGCCACATTAAAGCCCTTCAGCTGAAAATGCACAAGAGCTTCTCTGTGAAGGATGTGATGCCTTGTTCCTCAAGCCTGTTTCCAAACCAAATGTCTTTTTAAAAACACTGAAGTTTCTCCAAAACAATGAACCTGCTCGTTCAGGCTGCCTGATTAAATTTGAGGATTTGAAAGCAAGTGAACACAGAGTATTAAAGCAGCCAGTATTGATCTGCATGATGAGCTAATCCCCACTGCTGGAAGAGGTGGAGAGGAGGAATCGCAGAGCCTGGAGATGACTTAAAGCTCTTCTTAATTTGTGCAGCCCCAGTTTGGTAGCAGAAGATCAGCTGGTAAATTGAGGGATCATGAGGGCTAATCCTTTAAAGGGTTTTAAAAAATATTGTCAGGAACTTGGATACCTTGATTTCTGTGAAGAAGCTGCCAGTGCAGGGACGTTCCACAACAGCATCAGGTGGAGATAATAAACTTCCTAGCAATGTTATGATGGTGATTTCCAAAGCTACATTGTTAAAAGAGGCTTAATTAAAACAGAAAGGACTTCTTTCAAGTTGTTCCAAGCTTTAGATATTTACCTTAACTATTAAAAAAAAAAAAAAAAAAAAGGGGGGAATTCCTCACA
>VZTI01000538.1:1359437-1383378 GCA_013397865.1 Struthidea cinerea | reverse complement strand
AAAAAAAAAAAGGTGGGAATTCCTCCAATCTTTTGGAACTGCGCAATACTCTGCGTAATTTTAGACTTAGGGCAGCTGCTCGTTCCAACCAAGATAATAAAATTGCACAGAAAAAAAATGCATCCCATTGTGTGCAGAGCTGGATGAAGGCAAAGAAGCATCAAAATGCTTCATTTCTCTCCCTGCCTTGAGCAAAGCTCCCCCTGCTCTCAGAAATTCCGGGATGAAGAACAGGAAAGGCTTTGCAGCAAAGGGCCAAGGGGGAAATGGAAAGGAAAGGGAAAAGATGGATTTTCCTATGGGATTTAATTGTGCTGTTGATTCTGTCTCTCTCCAGAATCCCATCTCCAGCCATCCTGCAGCACAGGACACATGGAATGGTCCTTGGTGCCACACCCTGGCTGTGTCAGCCCAGCAGGCAGCCAGGCAAGCCTAAGGAAGGGCTTATTTAAGCTGTGACCCAGGTTTATTTGGGAAGCGGCTTCCTTTTAGTATCATATCTGTGGAAAAGGCCTTTTCACAATCCTGCTCCCCCCAGCTGGGCTCCTGCTGGTGTCCAGCCATCCCTGGCTGTCCCTGTGCCACGGAGCAGCACCTGCAGCACATTCCCAGCTCCAGGGACTGGGAGCCCTGCAGGGACTCCGTGCTCTCAGCTGGAGCCGCCCTGAGAGCTGAATTCCAGCGCCTCTGCCCGGGATGGTGCTGACAGTAAATGAAGCCATCCCAGAGGGTTTCCATCTCCACACTGCCGCTGTTGTCCTGATTGGGATCTGCTCCCTGAGGCAGATGGGGCTCAGAGGTGTCTGGAGCACAGCCTGGCTCTGGGAGGAGCTGATTGCAGCTGGCACAGCTGGCCCGGGGGTGGTCCCAAATCACCCCTTCAAACCAGCACCAGCTCTGGTGGACCAGACTCGCCTCACCAGCGCTTCAGTGGGGCCCTTCTGGTGGTGCTGAACCTCTTTGGAGCTCTCTCAAAATTGTTACAGTTTGTTTTTTTCAAAGCCAAAAATCACAACACTTCCCCATCAACCTGCTTTCCATGCGCTCTCAGATTTCAGTGTGGAAAATCCTCCCTTTTTACGGAGGGGTTGACCAGTCCTCAAGCCAGAAGGGGAAGAATAAAGAGACACAGGCACAGCCCTGGAACTCCAGGGAAAGGGGATCTGATTCTGCTAATCAATTTCTTTTTTTGTTTTGCGGACCATGTGGCAAAAGCCCTGCTGCTGCTTTCTCCTCTGTCACCTCATGTTATTAAAATTCCCTTCCATCCCTGATCTCCATGCAAAATAGGCTGTGTCCTAAAATGGTATCAACTCAGCAAACTCATCCTGAAAGAACAGGGAACATTCCTCAGCAATTTGCATCAAAATTGTGGATAAAAATTGTGGATTCATCCTCTGTCCCTCCAGCTGGCAGGAGAGAGGACTGGCTTTGTTTTTATCTGTGTATTATGCACAGTATTCATAATTGAAATAGTAATTTTTAATGTTCTTGGCTGGGTTTTGTTCAGCAAGATCCGTTTTACCCTCCTGCCTTGGGAGGAGGATATCTTAATCATATTTATAGCATTTATAAAAGTCATTCAGACCTTATATTTTATGAGATCTGAGGCATGTAGTGAATTTCTACTGAGAATCCTCCTTTTTTTCTCCCCACCCTAACAGGAGATAGGACTGCATTAAATTATCTGAAATTTAAATGCATTAGCTGTTAGCCCGAGTGAATTTTCATATAAATTAATATTGTTATTGTATTTTAATAAAGCCACGGCATTTACGGAATTATGCAGACATCAATTACCTGGAGGTGTCTCGGAACAATTACTGACTTCATGCATCGTCTATTCCTTCCCTTCCAAACCAGTTGCACTCTTCAGGAACATCATTTATCAACAAGCCATAAACCATATTTCCAAAGCCTTCCAGCCCATGGCTGTTAGAAAAAGCCCCCTGAGCCCACGACATCCTAATATGTGGCTGTGTAATTAAAATTTTGACATGTGCAAGGAGTTGTAAGAGAGATAAAAGAGCCTGGGTTGTAAATAGAAGTTGAAAGGCTCCCAGCAGATGGCTGGTTTGTGGGAGAGGCACGGGCAGAGCCACGAGATGACAAACAGATGGTTTAGGTATGAAGGACAGGCTGGGAGAGCTGGGGATGGAATGGACAACTCCGTGGAATTCTGCTTGGGGAGGAAGTGAAGCATTTTCCGTGTTTCTATTTGCATTCGCAGAAACGTGTCAGTGGAAAACGGCCAACGATACAGCCTAATAATAATAATAAAAATAATAATCAGCATCAAGTCATTCCAGACAGGCTTCAGGGAGGCAAATCTGTTGGAGCTGCAGCTCTCACTCGAGTGACAACACAGCCACTCCCACCACAAGTCCTGTGTGTGGGCTGAGTTGTCTTAAACAGAAATATTCAGAATTGTGGCAAAAATCAGTTTGCTAATATTTCCAGGTGCCTGAAAACCAGTTTAAGTCATGCTGCAAATGCACTGGTGCTTGCAGGCTCCTTGCTTTTCTCCAAATGTTGTGTTAATTGCGTGCCGAGTGAACTCGGTTCAACTTTCGGTGATTCTGCACCAAAACCACGACCAAAAGGAATCTCCTCTGGGCAGAAAGATCAGGTCTAATATTACTTATTTCTTTGGACAATGGCAAGTCTGAAGTCACAGCCGAATTAAAATTGCAATGCTGCTAAACTTCTTCTTGAGTTTAGTTCCCTGTTACGTTTTCACTCTCTCCTATTTGTCAGACGAGCTCAAAAACTGCATCAGCAGCTACAAAACAGAAGAATTTCTGCACAACAATGGGCCAAAGTTCCTTTTCAGTAACCAAAATCAAATTTCCCAAGAACAAGAAAGTTGCAGGGATTTTGAGGGTGCTCGTCAATCAGATTCCGTGGGAAAATATGACCCATGTAGTAAAAGGGAGACATTTATGAAAAATATTCAATCAATATTTATTCTTTTCTCCTACCACAAAAGGCTGTTTACATTTGAAACAGCATTTGTGTTTATGAGAAGTGAATTTCTACAAAACAGTTGTTACATGGGAACCTTTTTTTAGGTCTGACTGAGTTTTAACTTGCAAAAACCCTACATAATTACGAGTTTTGTGCCATTTTTTGCTCAATATTAGTAAGAAATTAGAGTTTTAGTAGTAGGGGAACACTCTGAGCAAACTGGTCTCGTACCTACTGCTGCATTCTATCAAGGCTTGGCATTTTTTCTCACAACTATTTGAAGGATCAACCCAATCTGTTGCTCCAAGAATCAAACCAAAGTGTCCTGTAGTAAATATTCCTGGAAGCAACACCTGCTTGTCTCTGAGGAGCTGCCACAAACTGGTGAAGGATAATTGATGAGGATGATTTGTGTTCTCCTGCCTCACCCAGCCCCAGGAGTTGTTCCAAGCCTGCCCTGGGAAGGAGGCGCAGGTTTAGATTTTACCTCTGCTTTAACTCCGTCTGCATTCATTTTGCTTGCTGAATAATCTGATTAATCCCTGCCAAGCTCCCTTTCCTTGCTCTTTTGTGGCTGTCTGTGCCTGCTGGGTGCTGGCGCAGCATTTCCCAGGGTGCCAAGCCGGCGCTCCCAGCTGCCACCACTCCCCAGGGTGACAATCCCTGCTCCTGCCAGCTTCTCCCTGGTTTTCCCACTCCATGCTCTCCACTCCTCTGGCACCACAATCATGCAGCATCATCCTCATCATTGATCCACGCTTTTTTTCCCAGGATGTTGGCAAATTTATCGTCTTTTTCTGCCTGGAGAGGAGCTGGTATTGGAGCTATAAATTATTCTCACAAGGATTAACTTATTTGACCTCCGCTTTAATTTTTTTATTTTGGCTAAGAGACTGTCACTTGTGATTTTTAATTTTTTTTTTTTAATCTCACTCCTGTATTCCTGGCTGTTCTCCTTGATTTTTTTTCTCTCTGCCAGCTATCACTGCCCAAAGGAGATGAATTTTAGTAGCCCTGTTTGAGCTCTGACAGCTGAGGCTGTGTCACAAAAGTATTACAAACTATATCCTTCACGAGTCTCCAGTAGCCATAAACATTTGTTCTAAAAATCTCTGTAGGATTTTGTTGAGGATATTATTTCTATAAATCTGGGTGATATTTATATAAATACCTATTAATAATGTGCAAATAAAATATATTGATATATTCTCAAGGCCTAATAGGAACCACAGAAGCAGAAACGCCTAATAGAAATAACAGAAGCACACAATAAATACGTGTATGAGTACGGAGTAGAATTACTTTAGTGGGGGGATTGTTCTCATGTAAAAATTATATTTGAACATCAAACAGCCAGACCTGTTTGGGGATATGTATTTACCAATATATTTAAAGCATTAAAATTATATTTAGACATAATATATATATATATAGATATATAATGATATATATAGATATATAATGATATATATAGATATATAATGATATATATAGATATATAATGATATATATAGATATATAATGATATATATAGATATATAATGATATATATAGATATATAATGATATATATAGATATATAATGATATATATAGATATATAATGATATATATAGATATATAATGATATATTTAGATATAATATATATATTTAGATACAACTGGTTCTCAAAACTGAAACAAAAGCTCACCTCTGCCTCTGTTTCTAAACTTCCAAAAATACCTCAAAACAATCCCTCCAACAATCCCTCCTCTCTGGGTGAAGCACAGGGATGCTAAAGGGATTCCCCAAGACAGATCTGGTCTTTTCTCTCTGCTTCCATCAGGACTGTGGCACAACCACGGTTAATTGTGGTTTGCTCCGTTCTCCTCTGTGCAGATAAAACCCCGTAGCTCATCCCAGCGAGGGCTGTGCTCTCATTTACCCTGGAGTCAATGATTTCTCAGATGACTTCAGATTTAAAGTGTCCTGAGTGAGGCAAGAATTTCACCCATAAATTGTTTTTTTTTTTTAATTATGGGGTTTTTTTTGCAGTGCCATCCATCTGAAGACTCACTTTACTCACCCATCAATATTCACACTTTAAAGGCTGATTTCCATCAAGTCCTATCAATGACCTTTGGAATTTGGGCCCTTCAAACAATAAAAAAGACCTGAATGACAACAACATCTGCCCCCATCCAGCACTAAATTTGCCTTAGAGAAGGGCTGGAGTGATGAGCAAGGTAATGGAGAGGTCATTTTCAATTCTCACATTTGCCATGTAAGTGGCTCCATGAATCACCACTTATTGGGAGCCCAATCATGGGAGCAGTGACAAAACATCCATGGACTTCCACGGGATCTTTCCCTGCACACTTCAGGGGGGATGTACTTGTTTGAAAACAAACCAGTGGGAGATCACAAGTCAGGCTTACAATTTAAGAGGAAAATTAAAATAAATGCAACAGTACGAGAACACTGACAGAGGCAGGGTACAACCTGACACCCTGTCAGGCAGGGTGGTGGCAGCAGTCCAGATGAAGTGGTGATCCTGCAGAAAAGGGTCTGGTCTCCACCTGAAGGCCCAGGGGTAGCTCTCATCCTCTGGGAGTTCTGTAGGCAAGGGCAGCTCATGCTGTTCCAAACCCCAGATTCTATCCAGGTGGGAATGCTTGGCTCCTCCCCCTGGGCAGAGCATCCCACAATTGGATGACGTCATTCTGTGAGTCACGTGGTGGGTCCTTGATTGCCCATTAAACAGAGATAGCACCTGGAGGGAGTTATCAGGGGTGAGGCCTGGTAGGAGATAAGGAGCACTGCCCCAGCTGCTCTAACAGCTTGTGAAAATGGTAACAGAACTCATGCTTTTGGTGACATCTTACACTGTAACCTAGGACAGGGGAGAAGTGGAGTACTGGCATTTATCAACCTTTACAACCCCATTTAATTATAAATTTGTCTTTTCTTGGGCCTTCAAAATAACCCTGACTGTCCTTAGGCTCCAAAATTGCCACGGCTACCTCACCTTTTCCTATGGATGCTCCCTCAGGCAGCATCACAGCCCTACAAGCAATAAACTGACAATTTTTCTCCCTTAGCTGGGATAAGACCTTGTGGAATGACAGAAAAGAAACATTTCTCTGCCCACTGATATTTCTTTACTCATCCGATGCAAACAGAAAAGCAAAGGGATGTGGCCAGCGATGGAGGGAGATGTTGCAGTGCCCCAGTCTGTGGAGGTGAGCTGGAAGGGACAGAAAATTGTCTGGGGTGTGTGGAGTGCTGCTGGTGACCATGGCAGGGACCTCCCTGAGCAGAGAGGATGTGTGAAATACAGGGGGTGTAAATGTAGGGTGTGTAATGTACAGGGGGTGTAAAATGTAAGAGAAGACGTGTATCAGACCCAGAGAGAGCTGAAAAGCTTGGGATTTGGGGAGTTATCCAGCTTCACTTGGGAGAGAAAGCCCAAAAACCAGAAGGTGAGCCCCAGCTCACCCCCCCTGCAGCACCTCACCTCTTCCTGAGTCTTCTGCAAACCCATCCCCTTCATCCAAAGGTCCAATTCCATCTGGATCTTGGCAGAGCTGCCTCAAAGGCTCCCATTCTCTGACCTTGCTCATCTTTGCTGCTCTGTTCTTGGCCTTCCCCAAAACTGGGCTGTGAAATTCCCTGTGTGTACACAACCATTTACATATGAACATATGATTGCAAATACAGATTGAACCAAACCCAGTGCATTCATTTTAAAATAGAACAGAAGCTTTCAGCAAATGAAGGTTAAAGTGATCAGGCTGTCAATGAAACAGAAAAACTCCTGTTAAAAAGCAAATAAAACATCACTAAGCACAACGATTGTGATCTGGTTTCTGGTACATCATTAAAAAAGATTTCAAATTATTTTAAAAATATTTAAAATCATTTTAAAAGATTTAAAATTATTAAAAAATAAAGAGGAAGCAGAACAACCTGAAATGCTGACACTGAAACAAACGGAATCAGCAAGCCCCAGAAAGCACAGCTCTCCTCAGAGCAGAAACACATCATGGTTGTTTGACCACTCCATTTGTTGACCAAATTATCAAGATCATTAGGCTGAGTAAGAAGAGGAGATTTACAAGAGAAAGGAACAGTAACACAAAAAAACGGAGCTGAAGGGTTTTATTTGAACTGACAAATTGCATTTATTATTTAAACACGATGATCATCAACTGGCTGGACACCAGAAGCAGCCTGGAAAGATGAGATTTAAAAAGAACTTAAGCATGAAGCTGGAGAGAACAGCACAGGGCAGTGAAAACCAGCCCAGAATGCTGTAAATTTAAAGAGCAGGTTTGGATTGGGTATTGGGAAAAATTCTTCCCTGTGAGGGTAGAGAGGGGCTGGAATTCCCAGAGCAGCTGTGGCTGCCCCTGGATCCCTGGCAGTGCCCAAGGCCAGGTTGGACATTGGGGCTTGGAGCAGCCTGGGACAGTGGGAGGGGTCCGTGCCCATGGCAGGGGTGGAATGGGATGAATTTTGAGGTCCTTCCCAACCCAATGTGCCTGTGCCATGAACACTCTCCCTGTGCCACGGAACCAGCAGCAGCAAAGTCCTCAAAAGACCCAGTAGCTGCATAATTTATAAATTAAATAATGTATAATGCCTAGAAATGCACACTCAGAAAATGTCCTTTCATCCTTACTCACAGTTTTGAGTGCACACACGCAGATGCTCACACAGGGGGATATAAATGCATTTTTTCTGACGGTACGAGCTTTCCCTGTCTCCTCTGATAGCATAGAAAGCCAAACTAATTCAGCATCAGGTTGGAATACATCTGTTGTGAGCAGCAATGCATGTGGGGCTCTGATAACATAAACAATCCCAAGCAAAATTTTATTTCTCCAGAGAATCTCCCTGTTTAAGCTGCTTTTCCTTATCCTTCAAGGCTATGGCCTGTATTCATCTGGAGATAACTTCTCTCAACGCTAAAGCACATTTCTGAACTTCACTCGAAAGCCAGGACTTGTGTGAGTTATTAAACCATTAAAGGCCTCTGTCACTTCTCATATCGAGGTTCCTCATCAAGTGATTAAAGCAGTTAAAGTTACTCTGCAGCAGGGAAAGTGCAGAATTGGCACCCACTTAGTGAGATCAAGACCAATCCTGGGTGGGTTTTGCATGGGAGAGGTCTGTTGAAGTGCGGCTAATTAAAAGGTAGTTGATGGAAAAGGAACTTAAAATATTGTTCATAATGCTGTGAAAAGAATGTTGGTCGACCCTTCTTTCCACCGAGGAAATTCATCTTTTATTTCATTTAAATGTATTAAAAATCCTCCAGTACTTTGGTTGGCCTGAGTTCCTTTAGGTCTGGAGGCTGAATGTGCCTCCAAGATGGGAAGTGCCTAACCAAGAGCAACGACGCCTTGGCACCGAAAAATCGGCAGCTGCTTTGGTCCTGAAAAACTCTGAAACCAGGGAGCACAAAGTCCCTGAACATTCCATCCTCACTGCATGGCTTTTTGACTTACGGTTTAGCCAGCACACAGGGAGAGAGCTGGACGAAAATCCTCGTGCAGAACCGAGCCTTGAGGCGAGTTTAACTCCCGTGCTGGACCCACCTCGAGCCAAACCCTGGGTCTGGTGGAACATTTCACCTGCCAAGAAAGAGAATTCCAGCATGGAGCATCCCAACAGCATGGAAAACATGGAAATTTGACTTCCCTCTCATTTCTGCGGAGCTGCAACTTCAGTGGTGGTTTATTTGGGGTTTTTTTTCCGGCTGCTCATGGCCTCAAGCGCACCCAAGAGCTCAGACTCAGCAAATCTTGCTTCTAGGAACAATCTAGGAAAGAATCCCTCATTTTGGGCTAATCTCCTCTTGGAATTTTCCGTCTCCCTTCGTGTTTTGTGGAGGGTGACCACTCAGTTATTTGTAACTCCATCAAGCAATGCTAATTCAGTAATGATCACTCCTGCTCCAGCTTGTTGCATTCCGGATTTGGGCATCCTTAATTAGTTTCCTTATGGAAACCACCAAAATTATTCATGTGCTTATCTGTGTGCCTGAGCATTTGGCTGTTCAGACACTTATTTTTAAAACGTTCACCAACAGCTGGAGTTAATGTTACGTGAAAAATATTAATTCAACTGATATTTTCAGTAACTCTTCACCTCCTGAATTTCTGCATTTGGATTTGGATCATCCGGACTTGGCTTTTTAAGTGCAAACTACTCTAGCAAAAAGACAAAAAGTGAGTTATTCAACAATTACACGGAAATGTCTGAGTGTGAGCGTGTATAAATTTATATATTTGCAAGCTGTTTTTAATAGGCAGTGGAAAATCGAAATTTGCTGTAGAAACCTTTGCTATAGAAACCTTTCCCTGGAGGAGAGATGCGTTCGAATTCATTCAAGAAATCTTGCTGACAACTTCAGAGAGTTCTGTGGCTGTTTCTATTTTGGGCTGGTTTGTGAGGGATTTATCAGGTTTGTGAAAAGCTCAAAGATGGTGTTGTGCATTGTGTGATGATACAATGAATTCAGCCTTCATGCTGCCACTCAGGCTCGTGCAGAACGGTACAGAATATTTCAGCTTCAGGATGGGACGCTGCTTGGCAGGCAGCACCTGAGTTTTGTTTAGAGAATGAAAAGAACTGTGTCTTCGAAGGGAAGCGAGGCACTGGGGCACACCAAACTGAAATTATAATTAATGTTATTAACATTTCTAATATGTCATGGCAAAAAATGCCCGCTTGGTAATAAACAACATCACTTGTGCCTCTGGATTAAAAAAAAAAAATCTCAGAAAGCAGGAAAAAAATAGAATAATAGAATCCCAGAATGGTCTGGGTTGGAAGGGACCTTAAAACTTGTCCAGTGCCACCCTTGCCACGGGCAGGGACACCTTCCACTGTCCCAGGCTGCTCCAAGCCCCGTCCAACCTGGCCTTGGGCACTTCCAGGGATCCAGGGGCAGCCATAGGGATGAATTCTTCCCTAATAAAGTCAATTTTTCGTGGGACGGAGCTGGGCTGGAGGTCCAACATCCCCAAGCTGCACCTGCAGGAGCCTGAGTGCCACGAAGAGTCGGCCTGGCTGTGTGTGAGGCTGGGCACGAGAAAATGACCCAAGGTGTTTCAGCTTCTTCAACGAAGCCCTCCCAGAGAAAGGAATAACCCCAAACAGAACAAAACCAACTCTTCCTCCCCAAACCCCAAAATAAAGGAACCACAGGGCTAAAATCTTCATGTTACCTTTTAAAACCCACAATAATTACATTTATTATTGGCTTGTTTTAATCATCTTTAGACACACTAGGAAAACATTTTCTTTTCAAACTGAACAAAACATTGAGTTTTAGATTACTTGTACTTCTGAAAGGAATTATGTGATGTGATGTGCCAGCAGGAGACAGGATATGCCAACCCAGGAGATCTTTCCCCTCTTCTGTTTCCCTTTCAGTGTTCCTGTGTTCCTACTTAAGACCCTGCTATAATAAAAGTAATGCTCATAATATGCAATAAACTCTTCCAGATTACTTTAACAGTGCCAAAAAGATAGCTAATGAATAATCATCATAAAATACATGTAAAGGGGATCACAAATCTCACTGAGGCAGAACAGGAAGAATTTATTATCAAAGTGTTGCTAATGACTTTCTGCCTGCCCCTTTGAAAATGGCCCTGAGCTGAGCACTGTCCCTTGGAAATCCAACTGATAAATCCACAGGCAGCACGAAATTCCAGTAGGAAATAAGGCACTTCTATCCCAATGCATTACAGCACGTTAATGCTCTTTGTTAGAACACGAACTGCAGCAAACACCGCTCCGAAATACAAACGAGGAGTGACCTCAGAGCGGGGCTTTGGAAAGTTCCGGGGTTAACAGCCAAAGCTCAGCACACAGACAGCTCGGGTTAGGAAAGAAACAGGTCCAGATGAAATTCCTAATGCAATCCAAGTGCTGCTCCTGGGAGCAGAGCACTCCCTCCCTGCGCCGGGAATGGCTGCGGGAGCTGCAGGGGCAGGAGTGGCAGTGCCAAGCAGAGCCCTGCGCAGGGAGCAGGTGCTGCACGCCTGGCAGCAGGGCTGTGCCACCCAGCAGCTGCTGATAAGGCAGGATTTTTCCCGGGAGCTATCCCCGAAGCCTTTCTCCAAGCGCCTGCTCCTCCTGAGTGCCTCTGCTCCCATTTCCCTCGGAGTGCTCCTCTCCAGCACACCCCAGTGATCTGCTCTGCCTGGAGGGGAGAGAAAGCTGCTGAATCCCTAAATATTGCCATAAACACACGCTGGCTGGTAACAGGACTCTGGAAATAACTGGAAGTCTCCTTGTTTCATGTTCCCACAGCTCTGCTGAATACTGCTCGGTGCAGCTGGAAAAGGCTTCTTGTGCTACCCTGCATTGCCAGGACAGATTTGGCTGCCTCCTGTCAAGAGCTGCTCATACCCTTTTTCTCTTCTCGTTTTTTAGAGGAAACCAACCAATATTCTTAGAGAGCCAGAAGAGGAAACAACAGAGGTTTGTGAGTGAGAAAAAAAGGGGGAGCTCAGAACTCCAGAGAATCCCAGAATGGTTTGGGTTGGAAGGGACCTAAAAAATAATCCAGTGCCAACCCCTGCCATGGGCAGGGACACCTTCCACTGTCCCAGGCTGCTCCAAGCCCCATCCAGCCTGGCCTTGGACACTGCCAGGGATCCAGGGGCAGCCACAGCTTCTCTGGGCACCCTGTGCCAGGGCCTCCCCACCCTCACAGGGAAGGATCCTTCCCAATATCCCATCTATCCCTGCCCTCATGTCACTCTCTCATGCCCCTTGTCCTTCCCGTGCTGGGGACCCCAGAATGAAATAGTGCCTCTTTGGAATAAGAAAAGAAAAAATCCAAAAATCCTTAATTACCAATCAGAGTAATTACCTCTGAAAAAAGAGAAGATTAATTAACTGCCACTCCTGTAGGTCCCGGGGAAGGGGAGGTTGTCAAGCCCAGCCCAGTTCCTGAGACAAGAAGTGAAGGATCAGCCACCTGGAACGGCACCACCGGGAAGGCCCCGGAGCTGCGGACGCGGCTTCCGTGGGAAACCTCACACCTCTCTCAGCTGCAGCTCCCTCAAAATATTACAAGGCAAGTGAAAGTGACCTCTGCTGAACACAAACTTCTTCAATAACCAAGGAATCCCCCTCTCCAAAGTCCACTTTTAATTGCAATTTCATGTTTTTTAATAATTGTGTTAAGTGCCTGATAAAGAACAAACAGCAGCTTCACCATCTAGGATGACTGAATGGCTGGAATGACAGGAGGAGGAAAAGAAGGGAGGAAATATCGAGAATTGGCTGATTTGGGAATCAATGCTCAAAAATCTATATGGATCCATAAATGCTGTCTTGATATCTCCATAGCTGTATGCCTTATCTCCACGATGAGGGTGTTGATTTATAAGAAAGCAGGTTAAAGCTGCCTGTGTTCCTAAACAAACATTTTCACCTCGTCCTTAGGCCTTGGCTTCCTTCCCTTTTCCTTTTGAGCTCCAAGATCCCAGACTGGGTAAAACATCATTGTGACTTGAGAGACAAAGAAGCAAAATCTGCAACAGGAACTGGCACAGAGAAGCTGGGGCTGCCCCTGGATCCCTGGGAGTGTCCAAGGCCAGGCTGGATGGGGCTTGGAGCACCCTGGGAATAGTGGAAGTGTCCCTGCCGTGGCAGGAACTGGATGATTTTTAAGGTCCTTCCAACCCAAACCATTCTGGGATTCTGAGTCCACGAGCCGAGTACAAACCCAACATTCCTATTCCAGTTTGATGGCAAAAGAGCAAATTTTGTGTTTTCCATTTTGGTCTTTCCTCCATCTCCAGGAATCCAGTGATGAGGATGAAGAACAAACACTGCTGCAGTGACTGATGGCCTCTCCTACCAACTCTGCTCTATTTGGTATTCCTGCACTGTAGCCTGGGAAGAGTTTAGCCCATTACTAAACATAATTCCAGCTCTGTCATGTCAGGCTTAACACAGCTGATGCTGTCTTTGAAAGTCAGGGCCCAAGACAAGCACATGAATGTCTCACTGCTTAAAATCAGACATCTAAATCCACCTTACACATCCAAATAAGCCAGAGAAGTTCTCAAAACGCTGAGAATTTGTAACACCCACAGCCTCAGGTGATACCCAGCATCCTTAGAAACAAAGAACTCTGATTAGAACCAAAATAGCTGTGAAATGCCTGGTACCCAGGCCTGAATGTCTTCCTCAGAGAACTCTGTATTTTATCCCCTGAAATGTTTTCATTTCCTGGAATAGCTGTGTTTATTACTTTAATAAACTGATTTAGGAAATATGGTTATTGGTTTCCTAACTAGGCTGAATTAAGTTTCATTAAAAAATAAAATCCGGGATTCTAGTTTATACTTGGTATAAATGCACTTAAAATGTTAGAACAACCATACTCCTTTTCCTTTTTCTTTTAATATGTAGATTAAAAAAAAACCTCCTTCCTGTATTAAACCCAGAGCTATTCTCAACATTTCAAATGGACTAAAATATCATAAATAAGAATTTTAATTAAAACACCTAGTATATAATATTTCTGGACTTATTATGTGTACTCGTTTTTTCTGCTTGCTGTAGACCACGGAATAAGATCTGTAGAACACCCTTATTAAACCAGCAGGGCGATGCCCCAGAGATGCCACCTGGGCTGGTGGTGGTGGCCACAATCCCTTCTCTGGAATTAGGGCAGTGACAGGGATGTGGCTGCAACATCCCAGCGAAGGAGAACCCAGGGAGGACCAGGATCCAGGCAGAACCACGCCCTGAGCAGGAATAACCCAGCCTGACACATCCAACCCTGGGACCATCCCTCCTCACCTGGAGAGCAGCAAAGCTGGTGGAGCAGAGCTTTTTTGGTGGAAATCTCACAATAAGAGAGAGTTTCTCCATGAACTGCAGCCCCCCCATGACGTGGCTTTGCTCCCACAGAACTTGGAAAGGCAAAGTTCCTGCTCTGTGAAGAACTCTCAGCTCCTCACCTCCCTCACAGGCCAATTCCAGCTGCATTTATTAATGAAGAATCACTGAAGCACGAGCTAAGTCTTTTAGCTACACTTTAGTCCCAGCAAATCGGTATTTAATTGCCTGAATGAAAAAACAAAAGTGGGTGGCCACTGTCCCAAAGATAAAATCCCATCAATTCCCAGCACAGAAGGAGTTAAAACTCTGTTTATTTCCACACAGGAGCCTGTTCAGTGTATTTTACAAAGCCACAGAGCTTGGACTGTGGGTGGGTTATTGTGGACTAATTTCCACTTTCAAATGGCAGATTATCTCCCACAAAAACGACTGTGGAGCTGAGCTGAAGAGGCTCCCTGAGCTGAAAAGGTTTGGTTGCCTCTAAATAGAATGGCAGATTCACTAATGTTTGACTCGTGTCATGAAAATTACTGTCTGTGTCTTAGAGGGAACTTCTGCAAACTTTTTTCCACATTCATAATTAAATCACTGCTCTTTCCACTTGCCTAATTTGAATACCGCAGGGTTATAATACGGGAAAAGAGAGAAAGCATTAAAAACACTTTGTGTGACAGAAGTTAACAAAAGAGGAAATCCTGAAAAGCTCTGAGGGCTTTAATAAATCAGTGAATGACCAAATCCAGATGAAGTGCTTAGCACTGGGAAGTCAGGCTGTGCCAAAGCCCTGTCTGCAAATGCTGAAGGCTTAATGACACAGCCGTTTAATTCTTTGTTGAATTCTTTGTCTCCTCGCAGCCTGTTCTCTTTCCAGCTCTGTCGAAGGGGACACACAATGCAGCTTTAGCTAAGCCACCTTCCTGCGAGCCAGGAGAGCCAGCCCACTGGAATCAGGCACGGGATTTCTGCCAGAATGCACTTCCACACAGCAGGATGTAGGAAAATTGGTGTTGCTTGTATTTCATAACAAATCTCATTACCTTCCTGCACCCCAATCCAGCCCGAAGCACATTCTTTCCTCTGGTGGTTTATCAATGGTTAAAAAGGGTAACTTATATATCCAAAGTTAATAATCTGTTAGACAGTGTAGGTTCAGAAATCAGTGTCTTAAAAAGCAGATTTTCCTGAGTCTTTGAGTGTCTGCAAGGTGCACTTGAGCAGGCAGCTGTGAGCTCAGTCCACACTCCCAGGTCATGGGACAAACAGAAACGCAGCAAATCCCAAGGAAATGAGAAGACATTCGAGAACAAAATGCTTTTTTGAGGGATGCTTCACATGGGACCAGCCCATGTGGGGCTGTTTGCTCCTCCTGGAGGAGGGCAGGACAAAAGCCCCGCTCCTGGACTGGGGACAGGCATTTCTGCCTCTTGCCTGTTGCTGCCACTGCTCTGTGCCTTTGCAGGTCTCATTCCTGGAAGGGCACTGACTGAAGTGATCGATGATGCTGAGAGGAGCAGCAGTGAGGACTCAAATTCCAATCTCAGGTTTTGGTTTCACATCTGTTTTTCACGGCAGCAACAAGAGAACAGAGCAGGCAGCACCAGGCAAGAAAGGAACAGTAAATTATGAATTAAACCAGAAATAAACGAGGATTGCACTCTTGCCTCAACCCACCATTGATCTTCATGAAGGCAACGATTCAGTGGAACGTGGAATATTGGCCATTGTGGCTCTGTTTTACAAACAACTCAAGCTCTGTTGGAGACAACTCGGCGACACTCTCCCCACATCCCCACTGCAGACATTCCCTACAGAAAGTGTATCCTCATCTAACCTGCGGGAAAATCCTGCTAAAATCAACAGGAATTTGGCATTAAGGAAATATTACAGCATCTCACATCATCATGTTTAGATGGGATATTGGGAAGGAATTGTTCCCTGTGAGGGTGAGGAGGCCCTGGCACAGGGTGCCCAGAGCAGCTGTGGCTGCCCCTGGATCCCTGGCAGTGTCCAAGGCCAGGCTGGGCATTGGGGCTTGGAGCAGCCTGGGATAGTGGAAGGTGTCCCTGCCCACGGCAGGGGGTGGGACTGGAAGAGATTCAAGGTCCCTTCCAACCCAGACCATTCCGGGATTCCACACAGAACTGGGATAATTGGAACTTTAATAAAAAAAAAATACTTTGAGTACAGGTGATTATCAGCTCTGTACAAACAGAAGAGTAACTAAGTGGGCCAAGATGCAGCTCACAGAAGCAAAGTCAAGATCCCAGGTGTTAGAAAGCAAACTGAGAAAGAACTGCCAAGTTTTGTGTTTTCCATGGTTTGGAGAAGCAGAACTGCTGATGTTCTGATGTGTTTCACAAGACTTGCTGTGAGCAGCACGGCACAGAGAGTCAGGCAAACGTTGTAATGGGGAGATGTAGGATGTAAAAATAATTAGTCAGGGTTTATGGAGCCTACCAGCGAAACACAGGGAGCCCTGAAGCTATCAAAGGCTCTGTGCAAGGTATGATAACAGGAAAATGTGGTGTGGCAGATTCAGAGAGAAGTGCAGGCCCTCGTCGCACAACTAATACAACTTCATTGCAGTTCCTCTTGGGATTAGTCATTGTGAGCACAGCAAAACATGGATAAAACAGCCTGTTTGCACTGTATCAGCTACTGCTTTATTGACCCCACAAACTGCTCCTCCATTCCTGCTCTTAACACATTTTGAAACAAATAATTCTTGAAAGCCATCGATGGCACTCAGACACAGGCTCCTCTTCAAACACGTGGGCTCTGAACACCAAACTCACAGAAGCAGCTTTGAAAGTGCCCACCTTCATCTTTCCCTTCCCTCAGCATTGAAAATATCCTCCCACACTGCCAGCAATTTTCCTCAGCCGAGATGAGAGAATTCTGCACTCTGGGCAGGGCTTTTGGAGTCACCTAAAGCACAACAGCTACCAGGAGCTCGTGCATTGTGTCACCTCCAGGTACAGCAGCCACAGAGCACAGAACAGCACCTGCAGAAAGCTTTGGAGCACACAGCCATCCCAGGGGAAGGCGCAGACTAATTAAAACCGGTGCTACAAAAAGATGCTGCTGTTCTAACATGTGTTAATGTGAGCTGGTGCACGGGAGAGCAGTAAAAGAAATGTCAAAGGAAGCGAGAAATCGTGGAGGAGCCTGAACTGAGGGAGGCACAAACAAGAGTCTGGGGAAGCAGGGCACAGACTGTGCAAAACAGAGCTCTCTGAAAGTGTAAATATGGGGGCAGGAAGGTGCAGATGAGTCTCTGCCATGGGGCCAAGGCCTGATCAGTGCTCTTGGAGACAGCTGCTCATAGCAGAATGGGTGACACTGCCAAATGTGACTTTTGATTCATGTATAATCATCATTTAGGACATGGACTCACCTGTGTGCATCCGCAGTCCAAGATAACCACTTCTCCAAGATCCTTGTAGCTGTGCTGGAATAGGAGACTCCTTCTGCAATCCCCAACTCCTCCGTGCTGCTGGTCAGCTCTGCAGCTCGCCCTGTGTCCACCTGTATGAGAGAGGTGCCCTGGAGAGCACCATGGACACCTTGGGAGAAAGGATTTGTCTCCTCATGCCTGTCCCCTCTGGCTCTGAGATCCCCAGGACTTCATTCCCAGTTCCCATCCATGATGAGAGAGAGCAGAGCTGGATCTCTGGTGAGACACAAAGTCACCAGGGTTCCGTCAGTGTCCTACAAACTGCAGCCTAAGGAGAATCCAACCCTCCTCATAAAGGAACAAAGGACTGGGAGCCCAGTTTCCCTTCCTGTGCTCAGCCTCCCAGAAAAAGGAAAAAAATTAAAATCCCAAGTGCTTGAAACTGGGCAACAAGCAGTGCCTCTGAAAGCTCTGTGAGAAATCCTTCCCCATCTGGTGGGTCTCCAGCTAATTAACTGACATGGCTGCAAACGAGCAGCAGCTAATTGGAGCTCTCTGTTCTGCCTTTCCCTGGCAGCAATGAGATGGATTCCAGATGACCAACGGTTCAACACTTTCCAAGTAATCTCCATTCAGTGCCGGGCCAGCCTCCCAACAACTTGTCCACATCCTCACCTTGGACTGTGACTCCAAAGAGCACCACTGGGACCGGGAAGTTGTCACGGGGAAGCATCAGGCAGATGAGTGCAGGCTCCAATTCCAAGGATATTCTGGAAAACCAGCCACCTGCAGGCAATCCGGGGCCAGCTGAGTCCCAGCCATGCCTTCTCCCTGCAGCCAAGGGAACTCTCCGAGCCAGCCCACGGAACCTGGGGCACACAGCCCCGTGCCTGGTGCACTTTGCAGGAGAACTGCAATGTGGAAGAGCTGTTTCTGTTCGTCTCCAGCAGCCTATGGGTGCCAGATCTCCAAATGTGAGGTCCTAAAAAGGAAAAAAACCAAAAGCACCGTGTTTTCCTGCTCCAGCCTCTGCTAGCATTCCTTCCCTGAGCTCCCAGCCTCTTTTCCAGTGACATTATTCACCCCCCAACACAAGGAACAGCTTTGTAACAGCGAGAAATCCCTTAAATACTCTCCATGTCACAGAATCACAGAATGGCTGGGGTTGGAAGGGACCTTAAAGATCATCTAATTCCAACTGCCTGCCAGGGACAGGGACAGGGACACCTTTCACTACACCAGGTCCAGTCTTGAACACTTCTCCCAATGGACAGAACCAGTGGGATAGGTTAAACTGGGACCAGTGATGTCCCTGTCCTGTTGTGGTCGTTGCCCACAGATGGTTTTAAACACCTAAAACACAAACAAGCAAACCAAACTCCCCTCCCCAAACACCCAGCTGAGCAAAATTATTCGCAAAAATACTTGGGAGTAACTGGAGCACCACGACGCTCCAAAGGTCAGGCCAGATGTTCTGCTCAGGCTGGCCTGGCAAGAATATTCCCCAGGATTTCCCTGAAAACCAGGGATGAATATTACATCCATGTGAATGTATTATAGACAGTCCTTTAAAATAAGAGCACATCCAGTGAAGGGTGCCAGCCCCAGTTGTTTCCAGGTGTTTTGCTCTTAACTGCAGCATGGTAAAACAGGGTTAAGCCCACTGAGATTTTTAGTGGGGCTGCAGTGAACCCAAAATCTGTGAGGAGACTGATTTCTAATGAAGGTTTTCCCCATTTCTCTGCAATATGAAATTTTAAAAAATTCTCCTGGCCTTTCCAGTTGTCTGGTCTTTAGTGGATGCTAAAAAACCCCACAGATTTCCAGTCCCAAACCAGGGTAAGTTCAAGGATTTGGGGTCTTTTTCCTATTTTCATTTTAAATTATTAAATTCTAGCAAAATTACATTAAAAGCTGGATTAACTAAGAGGAGTTCTAAGTTTCTGAGTTTGATGTCTGTGTTTATCAAGTTCGGAAATAAGAAAACATAAATAAAACATCTCCATGGGATGCAAATTCACTTCTCTCTCTCGAATACAAGAAATGCAGCTGTGGAATACAAATCATCTTCTCGCTAGAAGCATCATTTAATATTTATTACTGCACACTTGGCTCTGTGGATGCAGGGAGGGTGTCCCCCACTTCTTATCTGTGACCTTCTGGGGTCCTGACCTCCCAATGTGCCACCACTAAACGGTGCTGCAGCAATATTTATTTTACCCCATTTAAAACTACGCCCGTTCGGACGTTTCCCACTCTCAGACTTTTTAGAAACACCAACATGAAGTTCTTTTTTTTTTATTGTAAGACAATGGGGAAAGCAGATGAAGGTTATTCTTCCACTGTGAAAATGGGAGAACAACCCAATGGGAAGAAATTTCATGAGTGAGGGCAGAGTGGTGCTGGAATTGCCTCAGCAGAGGCTGCGTGGAGGTTCTGGCTTCCCAAAGGGCTGCAGTGATCAAGAGCTTTCCAAGAACTTCCAGGAAAAGCAAATTACTCATTTTGATAAAAAAAAGTAAACTCAAGTTTTGAGAAAAATGGGAATATGTAAAAAACCTAATACAGTGTGAGGTGCCTGCAGGAGAGGGCTGATCACAGGCAGTGCTTTTTAAGTGCTGGTCACCTCTGTCCTTATTTTGTGCACCTCAAAAAATGACAGTTCAGAAAAATTAACAACAAATTTGCTGGCAGAACTCGCCCTGGAGTTCCTGTGCTCCCAACCTCTGTGTGGGAATGATGCTATTTGGCTAAATGTTGGACTTAATGATCTTGGAGGGCTTTTCCAACCTTAACGATTCCGTGATTTTAATGCGTTTTGGGTCCTGGTAAATAAAATTAACACCATTAAGGGCCTGCTCCATCTCCCCAGTGGATTTGACACACGGTTGTCGAAGGAAAAAACGCTGTGAAAAAATGCTTTTCTGAAAAAAGCAACAGCTTTTCAGAAAAGGGTTTTAAAAACAAGGAGAGCTCTTGTGCAGGGAAGACTTTTGACAATCAATTCAAAAACCATTTCTTACCTGTGTCTTCACACTCCCTTGCAGCTGGCACCACTTTTCCTTCCAGCACAAGAAAAAGTTGCCAATGAGAGGATATTAAAAAAAAAAAAAATTAAGCATTAAAAGTGCATTTCTATAATAAAAGGGTTAAAAAGGTCTAATTCTGAATTTCCATCTCTGCACCCCGAGATGCTTCTTTTGTGAAAGTCGAAAGCTGATTTATGTGCCACACTGCTCATTCACGGACTGAGGGAACAGAAGCAGTCCTTCATCTGCTTCCCAGAACAAAAAAATAATCCAAAAAAGCAACTTTTCCCTCATTACTAAGTACTGGCAAAGCAGAAGTCAGCCAGTTATCCCATGAGAAATATCATGGGGCAGCCCCACACTGGCAGGCGACGGAAACACCGAGCCCCCAGTGCTCCCCACAGCCCATCCCTGCCCAGCATCCAGGACCCCACTGCATTCCTCTCGCTGGCTTTCTGTATCCTCATGGAGCTGTTTTGTCAGAAGCAGCAGCAAGAACGGAAGGTTTGAGATCTGCCAGACGGAGCAACCAGGGCTGCAACAAAATGTCCCAAAGCTGCCGAAATGGAGCTTAATTCAGGGACTGCCTTCGACCAGCGCTGACCCCGAGCCTGCAGAGGGTCCTGCTGGCACCCATTTATCAGCTGCTAACACAGACCTCCCAGAGCCCTAAATACTCCTAAAATATACACAGCCACTGCCAGGGCAGAGCTGCTGGCCATAAAACACTGGGTGTGCAGAGCACAGAATTTAGGAAGGGAAGGCTGAAGGTGAGGGCACTCCAGCGACCCCGACTTGCCGAAGGAACACCGCGGGACGTCGGCAGCCAGCACTGGCACAAGAGCTTTTCCTGTCAGTGTTACGAACTTCCAGGTGATTTCCACTTCCAGAGGCGGAACCAGCCTTCTGTTACCTGCACCAAAAGCCAGCTCCTGGTTTCTGATGGCCTTTGGCTCTTGCTTATCAAAGTTACACACGTAGAAAGAAATTTTTACTGCTTTGGCATGAATTATTTCAGAGCAGCTCTTGGAGCACTGATTCTGCAGCCAGTGAGGTGAATCCCAGACTGGTTTGGGTTGGAAGGGACCTCAAAGCCCATCCAGTGCCACCCCCTGCCACAGACGGGGACACCTTCCACTGTCCCATGGTGCTCCAAGCCCTGTCCAACCTGGCCTTGGACACTTCCAGGGATGTGCTTTAGATTATTTTCCCGTAGACATAAAAGCTTCTACGCTTTTCTCTGTGATATCACTTTTTGTAGTCCTTGTCCAGCTGTTTTCTCCCCCTTTTTATGCTCAAATTCCGCATAAAAAAAGGATTCTGGGACAAGGCCACGTGCATCTCCAAACTCCCATTTTCCTGTGAAATGTTCCCTCACAGGTGCCACTTGCTCCCAAGCAGATTAGGATCACCGGAGAATGCTCAAATCCTTTAGGAGCTCTTGCATTCCCCACTGTTCCATAATTAACTCTCCTTGCCACCTGCATTTGTCTAATTCCAGCAGAAACAACTTCCGTGCCAGAGCCCTCACTTCTGGAAGAGCAAAGAGCATTGTGGCTCAGCTCAGGGTGGGCGAGAGCAGCCACTGCAGCCCCAAACTGCTCTGCTTTGTGATGCTCATCAGGAATTGGATCGCCTCAGCCATCACCACAGCAGTGGATAATCTAGAAGAAAACCTGGATATCGCTGGCTCGCTCCTTTCCAGCAAAGGGAGGGAATTATTCCAGGTGCCAAACGCCTCGTCCCCACCACGTGTGCGTTCCAAGCTCTCTGTGAGCCTCCTGTCTTTTGCTGTGGTTGCCTGGAGCAGCAGCATCCTTCGGGAATTCTGCAGAGGAGGCGTGGAACAAATCCCTGCCTCACTCACCCACAGAAAACCTCACCTGGTTTTCATTAAGCTGAACAGAGGGTGGCAATCTGGGAAGCACTGGGGAAAAAAGGCTGGGAAAAGGTAAAATGAGCAATCAGATTCCCTGTTTTCCACCAGCACAGCCCCTACACAAACCGAAGGTCAGGGATGCGGTGGGGCAGGAGATGGAATAAGCCTCAAATGTTGAATTTGCCCCAGAATCCACTGAGAAACCCCCTGCTTTGTGTTTTTTTGTCTTTTCTTTTTATGCTTATCTTTTGGCAGAGGTGCCACAGTGTTTGTGGCGCAGCTGAGGAGATTTTCTGGAAGGATGTTTGAAGCTCCCAGGTATGGAAGTTGCTCAAAGTCTACCGTTATTATTGCCCTTCAGGAAAAACATCTGTGAGAACTCCGATTGTGCTCACTTCCAGGCTTGCTGTTATATTGATAAACAGAACTGTTGCTGAGTTGGGCTTCTCAAAAGCCAATTTTGCCGTTTATCTGTCGGAGAAAACACACAGAAAAAGTGCATTCCACAGGGATGTCTTCAACAGCACAACTCGGAAAAGTTTCCCATCTGCTACAAGTCTCCATTAAATGCGAAAACGTGGCATTTTCAAGGCTGTGATTTGGGTGTAAAGGTTTCAGTTCTGTTCACAGGCACAGTCTGCAGCCATTCGGGCAGATGGGGATTGTTTATAGATGCCTGCAAAAAGCCTGAATTTGCACACACGGACAAGATCATTTTTATTAATGAATGATATTGACACATCAGCCTCCACTTGTGTGTCGCAGACTTCGAGTACACAAACTTGGAGTACACAAACATCTTCTGAGAGGGGAATACGCTGTTATCAACCAGAAAGTCATTTTAAAAGAGATTTCTAAAAGAGACACTGTGTGTCATTGCTCTAATTCCCAGTATCTTCAGCCTTTACCTGTCTTTCATAATAATGTTCAATTAATAAATTTCTCCATGGACCAGCTCAGTATAAAAACTGAAAATAAAAGCTTTAAGAAATCTGCTCTTTTTTGGTTCCAGTTACATAATGGAATAGTCTGGAATGGACTTTTTCTTAATGAATAATGTGTTTTAAGCTCACTCCTACTTAACAGATCTCCGCCCTGCTTCTCTGCAGCACTAATCACACACATGAACTCTGTGCTGGATAATTATGTTGAAATTTCAAGCCAATAATTACTTTCAGCACAAAAATTGGGTATTTTACACCCTCCCCGTTCAAAGAGATGGGCTCAGGGATGTAATGGATGTAGAAGATACACCTGGAATATTTAATTTTAAGTACAACTTGCATCTGGCCATGATTTTTTGGTCATCTCAGCTTTGTTTCATATGATTTTTAAATGACAAATAAAATGCCATATTCTATATAAAAGGGGAAAAAATCCCAACTCAACCCTGCGTCAGATTCTGAAGAACAAAGTTTAGTGATGCTAATGATAGAAACAACTCCATGAACTTCTAACGGACAGCTCATAAAATCAGTTTCAATCAGAATATAAATCCCTTCAGGTTTTCCTGCTAATCAAACATAAAAATTAAATTACCATCTTAACCCCCCCTCCTCCTTTTTTTTAATATTCTGAAATTTTAGTAGTTTCTTTTCCTAAGTTTTGGGAGTTTGACAGTTCTGCAGCTGTACTTTAAATAAAAATTTCTTCACCTTCTTTAGCGTCAAGCTTTATTCTCTCTTTGCCTTATGAAAAGTCCTAATTGTATTAATTAATTAAGTTAATTAACTATAATTATAATTATAATATATAATATTATATTATATATAACTATATATAATTATAATTAAGTTAGTTATTTAGG
>VZTI01000538.1:1303653-1359415 GCA_013397865.1 Struthidea cinerea | reverse complement strand
ATTATAATTATAATATATAATATTATATTATATATAACTATATATAATTATATATATATAATTATAATTAAGTTAGTTATTTAGGGTGGTGTTTGCAACAATGTGGGAATACTCACGATGGAGCTTTGTTTTGATTTTACTGCTGCACAAAATGATGAAACCTGAGACACACATGGCAGGATGGATACTGAGCCTCTGCTGAAACACAAAACTGGGATAAAAAGTCTTTTTAAGAAAGTATTTTAGGGTTTAAACCCACATAAACCTTGCGATGTTCCTCCCTTTAATAAAACTACCTCAATTACAAACACCATTATTTTAGTGAGTGTCAGTGCTCAGTGCCACAACAACCCCTGGAAGGCGTTTCCACCTCCCTGCTCCCGGAGTTTTTCTGGGAAATAGCACTGCACACTCTGCTGTCCATCAGATATGCTGGAGGATGTGCTGGAAAGCTGAGATACCCACGTATGGATCCCCTAAGCCTTTAAGAAGAAGAAGAAGGTCTCACTGTTATCCACTTATCTCAAATTAGAATCCAATCCCAGCGAAGGTAGGGGGAGATAGGGGTATTTATAATATCAAAACCAGACCACGTGGTAACAAATGGCACTGGGGAATAAAGGGAAGGAAAACGACTTTATCTCTGCTGAGGCCGCCTGGGAAAGGCATATCCTGCATTAACTGGAAAGTGGAAATCTCCTCCTCCTCCTCTAGGTAACATTTCCTTCTTCTGTAAAACATACAAGATATCAACATCTGATCCCAAAATCCCAATAACACCAAAATTTGTCTCCTGTTGGTTCCCGAGGGAAAGCAGCACCTGCAGCACGAACAGGTTTGGGGCAAGGGCTGTTCCCTCTCTCACAGCACGCACTGGATCACATCCAAATAGCCTTTTAAAGTTACAATTGAAGTTTTATATATGCAATAACCTGAGAACTGAAATGCAAATTACAAATAATTTCTGTTGCTGCCATACAGATCTATCTTCTCTGGGCATGAGCTGTCCTACAGCACTAAAAACTGGGGACCTGGGGGATCATTTCAGCTTTGATGCCTTGTTTTTACAGGAGAGCAGAGCAGGGGGAAAGCAGCTGGAGGAACATTTACCCCTATTTCCATTTAGCCATTCAAGCTTAAAATCCTATTCCTGGCTTTGCAGGAGCCCTCAAACCCGCAAGCACAGATTCTCCCAGGACAGAGTGGCGCAGTGGTTTTGTTTGCTCTCAAACTGCTCTGCAACCAACTCTGTTTCTCTGTTTATGTTTCCTGTCCAGTTTATTTATTGTGGCGTTGTTGCTCCAATGTGCCCAAGGAGGGATTTCCAAGCTGTCTCGCATCCCACAGAATCACCTCAGAGCCTCATGGAAAGCCCAGCTGAAAAGCTCAGTTTCTCCTCAGACGTGTGCATGGGCCCTGAGTGCGGAGCTGGGGCTGCAGGAACCAAGAGCAAATTACCCCTGGTGATCCCAAAGTGCCAGGTGAAGGCTGAAGATGACGGATTTGGGGGTGGTTGTGCAGAGATCCCACCTGAAAGAAGAGGTAAAACTTTTCTGGAGTGCCTTTATCCAACCTGGTGCCACCTAACTCTCCAGAACCCTCCAGAGCACCTGAGGGGCAGAGCCTGGGCACTGCTGTTTTGGCTGACTCCTTAAAGCACTTCGCCTCCCCCAACATCAGCACTCCCACCTTTCCCAAATTCACCTGTGCCAGCTGCTCCTAATCCAGCAGCTCCTCTCCTCCAGGCCCCACAAACCCGATGGAAGAGGGTGAGGAGCTTGCAGAGTTGATCATAAACTCTGTCTCTCCCAGCAAATGCCAACTGGGTTACCTGCTAAAATTAACCGAGGTCGCCACACATGGAGCAGGATCTGCTCTGCCTGATGAAGGAACACGAGGATTGGTGGATTTCAGCTGTCCCATTCCTCTCCTTTAGGGAAAATGTGCTCCCCCTGTTAAACCCTGGGATCAGAGCTGGCTGTGCTGCTCCCATATCCTGGATCAGGAGAACCAGCTCGGCCCCCAGAGTCACGGCCCAGAATTAACCCACGAGGAAGTGAACCTATTTAAAATACAAATCCTGCCCTTCCACATCTCTTAGAAGTTACCTGCCAATAGAGTTTCACCTCTCCAAGTCTCACAGAAAGCCAGGGAATGCTTCCTATGACAACATTCCTATTTTTCCTCAAATCCTTCACGTAGAATGACCCCAGTTCACCACCAGAGCTGCAGAATAAGGACTCAGAAATCCCTTTTTTTTTTGGATAAAACAGGTAGCAAAGGAGAGAAAATGCAAGGAACAGTTCACTCTTCTGCATCCACAACACAAGAATTGGAGCTGCTGGATCATCCCTAATCCCTCCAGCAGCCCATGAAGCAATCAAAGTAAACATCTGCTTTTCCTAAACACCCCTTCCTCACAGAATCACAGCACCTTTGGTACAAAATAAGAGCTGAGATGTGCATCTGTAACAGCAAAAAAAAATACAGCAGAACTTTTTAACATATTAAATTAGACTATGCTGGCTAAAATTCCATTTTAATTTGAAACTCACTGGATATTAAAGGCAAGTTTAAAAAGTTATTATCTAGGGTTTAATTGCATACATTATGTTTGTAGCCTTAGGTACTGCAGGTAGATCTTTAATATTCCCTGAAATATATTGAGAGCGTGGAGCAGCCATTTAATTCCTCTCCAAGAAACTTCCAGAGGTAACTGTGGGAAAGCAGATCAGAAAACTCCAAACTTTTGGCTGTTGAGTGAAACTCCAATGGATTTGGGGCTGTTGACAGGGAATCTCCAAAGTTTTAGGTGTAGGAAGTACATTGGAAGCACATGGGCTGTCATGAAAACATTATTGAGTCCACCCTTGACAGACACCACGTTTAAAATAGAAGAATTTTCAAGCTGCAACATGGGTGCTTGGAACAGTATCAGATATTTTCTTCAAATATATTAAAAAAAAAGATACATCAAATGTGTCCAAGCATTTAAATGGGACAGCACTTCCCCTCCATCTCACGTGGTGGAGGAGGTTGGTTGAGTGAGCACCTCCAGCCTTTGGCGGGATTAAGCAGAAAAATTGTAAAATGAGGCTAAAAATAATCAGAATTCCAGTCCTGTGCCAAAAGAGCTGGAAATTTGGTGGGGAACAATGACTCCCCTTGGTCTCCTGTGCACCTGCCTTTCTGCAAACACCAAGGGATTCAAAATCAGGGTTTCAAGGGACCAAAGCTCCCCAGGGCTAAGGAACTGTGTAAAGCCAGAACCATGTTCCCTATAAACCAGAAACCACGCCACGTTCCTCAGTTCCAGTCTGGGGGCTGTGATCCCCTTGGCTCCCCCTGTAAATGCATTTTTGGGTCTCGCTCAAGCAGAGGAGCACCTCTGTACCCATCCTGACCCTGCTGCCGGGGGACAAGGGGGGTCAGAGAGCTGAGGTGGGAAATGAGCAGTCAAGGAAATTGTTGGAAAATCCAATCCCCTCCTGCCTCCCACTGACACACACCGAGGATTTCTGCACACAGACAAGCTGGTGGCATTTCTGCAGCCCGAATTCTTCTCACACCAATTGCTGCTGGAGTGCCACACAAATGATCTGGATCTGCCCACAAAGAATTTCACCTTTCCACCCTCACCACGTCACCCAGTACCAGGAGTATTTGACTTCCAGTGAGAATTATCCTCCTAAAACCAATTCCTTAGTCCTTAATGATACAATTAATTTGCTAAATTGCTTAGGAACTTTTGAAAACACCCATTTTTTTAACATATATGTGAATACCTTTAGAGAAATAATAATAATAATAATAATAATAATAATAATAATAATAATAGTTGTTGTTATTGTTATTATTATTATTATTATTATCATNTTACTATTACTGTTGTTGTTATTGTTATTATTATTATTATCATCATCATCATCATCATCCAACCCAACTTCAACTCTGAGGTATTTTTTAAATCATCCAGAATTTCTACCCTGATTAGAATGTTACTTCCTGTGCTTTTCCTTCATCTTTTAACAGGAAATCCAGAGAGAAGCACTCCAAACATCTTCCACACCTCATTTTGACACCCTCTGTAGGACAGAACTTGTCCGAACCCAGCCCTGCTCAACACTAAAGAAGAATAAACCCCCGAGTAATGCACAAACAATTCCAATTCATGCAAACATCTTCCAGAAAAGGATTAGCTACAACAACAGGAAATACAGATCCTTATTTCCTTCAAAACCCATGGAAGGACTTCTGACCCAGCACTTCTGCTGTTGCTAAACAACCCAGGCCCACGATGGCAGCTGGAAGTCCAGCCGGTGGAGGATGAGCAAAGTATCTTTGCCTCCTTATTTGCAATTCCTCTGATGATCCGAGAGTGCTGCGTTCACCAAATGTTTGTTTAACTTGGAGTGTTTGCTTATTTAAAGCAATCCCTGCAACGGGAACGTGCAGCCTGGTGTCGGGGTGGGCTCTGCTGAATGGAGAGCAGGGGACGGGAGGAAGCTGAGCTCAGCTATTCCAGACACACTCCACGCTCAGCAAACAAAGAGATACAGAGTTTTCATCTTTTGTTCAATCATTTTCAATGAATGCAAACTTCTTTCCTCTTCTTCTTCTTCTTCCTCCTTGCCATTTAATTTTAAATTAGTCTAATCAGACATCTGCTAGGATGTGTCTGAATTAACAGAACCGAACACAAATCTTCTGTGAGCACTCAAGTGCTGCTTCCCTCCAACGGCATTAACTCACACGGACACTCTGTGGAGCTGACTGAACATCCCCAGCACAACATTCCAGACTTCCTGATTTAACTTTATTACAGCCAGAAGAAATCACAGGATGCAAGGAAACATGTTGTTAAGGACTCCGTTCTGAAGCGGTTCAATAAAAGCAGGCTGCTTATCCTGCTTTATTATCTTTATTATTGCTGCTTGAAGATGAAAAGAGAATTTCCTCTCAAGACAGAAAAGGAGAGTTTGTCTCAAAGCTCTTTGTTTTCTTTTCAATAGCAAGGTACAGTTTACTCCTTAGAATTTATGGGAATTTTTTTTCTTGCCTGTACAGGGAATTTTGATATTGTGGAGTTCTCTTGTTCCTGTGACAAATTATGGTGGCATTTGTCAGCATTTCCTAAAGGTTTTGACATTACTCAGCAATGTTGAGGTGGATTCTGCTGACTCTGGACAAGTTCTGAACTAAACATCTTTTGTCAAACTCCTGAAATCCCCCAGGTTCTGCACTCAGGAACACAGGTGGCCTGCTCAGGGCTCTGGTCCTGACCCTTCCAGGCGGTAGGAATTACAGAATCAGATTAATTCAAATTGAGAGACTTTTTTTAGCCTGTGGTTATGGGGTTGATACTCATACCAACACAACAACCATCTGAAAATCCCACTAATTTCAGGAGCCAGTTTAGATCTGCTTCAAGTCATACTGCAGTATTGATTAAAATAAAAATCCTGAATAAAAAGACAAGGCTCCTTACATATTTTTAACCAAAAGGTTGGTTTTTTTAAGCAATACTTTTAAAGGTATCTAAGATTTCAACCTACAAATTCTACCGGTAGAATAACTGCAAAATTCTGTAAAAGCATTTCCCTGAGAGTTTTAAGCTCTTGCTGTATTTATTTGTGTTCACGGGCTGTAGAGGATGACCTAGGAGAGAAGTTTTCATTCTTGGGGCAGTCCTGTCCCTCGAGGTTGCTGCCAAAGCTCTACAAGGAACACCAGGGAAGTTCCCATGAATTTTTTCAGCTATCTACATCTCTGTCATCTCTTAAATACAAATAAAATCGAGCCCAAATGTCCCTTTTTTTATGAGTAATGGGAAATGAGGCAGAATCAATCGCTGGCAAAGTAAAAGATGCTTAATATTGATTGTTCTCGTGAAGGATGAGGAAGCTTTTCTAATGCTCGTTGGGGGACATGGGGAGGGGAGAGCTTATGGATTTGTTTTCCTTTCTGCATTCCCAAGGGAGCATGGAAAAGATGAGGCCATGATGGATGATAATTCTGCAAGGAATGACTAATGAGGAGCTGAGCTGCCTCTGCAGCAGCAATGAAGGCAGTAATAACCAGAGTAATTGGGTTTATTGGGTTTCTGCTTAGCACACATCCAGTCCTCTCCAACATCCTGTCCCTCCAAAGCATTTTATGCTCTCTGTCTTTCCTTTTTATCATGCCTGACTTGAGTTATTTCATGAAATTTTACCTTGTATTCTTAATCTCATCTACTTGTTCTGCATAGTTCATCTTCTTCATTTTCCTCACTAGCTGTTCTGTCAAACAGCCCACGTAACCACAACATCCCAGGCTGCAGTGCCAGCCCTGACTCAGGGGGGATTTACATGACTGTAGCCCCAACAGCTCCATTTCATCTTCTCAGGGAATCTGGCTCAAGAAATAATACTCTAGGGAAAATGTGCTAGAAGTGCATGACCCTCTTTTACAAATCACAATGGTAACTCTGTGTTAGAATTAATTACAACTTCCATTTTCAACTAAGTGTGACTTTTTTAAGAGGTTGGAAACAGCAAGAGTTACATGCAAGTCAGAAAAAAAATAGTTATTATTTGCTATGATTTTTTTTTCCTAAAAGGCTTTTACACTCCTGCTGGGATAACATCTCTGCAGAAATCCATTCTTGCAGGGGAAAGGGAAAAAAAAAAACCCAACGTTTCATGTTTCCTGTCAGTGCCACTCCACTTCCAATCCCCCAAGAGCAAAGCAGACATTCCACTGCAGCCTAATGACACAGTAGCTGGCTGTTCCCTACAGCTGGGTGCTTTGCATGGTGAATTTATTCCTCTTGCAGGGCTGTGTCACACTGGAACTCCCTTTGGGGAAGTGTTTCCAGCCCCTGCTCGTGCTCCCAGCCTCTCTGGCACTTGTACTCCAACAATTCCCAGAGGTGCCTCATGCCACGGGTACTGCAGAGCCCGACTGGTGGCTCCTGGTGCCCTCTGCATATGCTCCAGTCCCAGCTGGCATCGTTCCCTCCGGAGGGAAAACCCATCATCCACGTGATGTTGTGTCTGACTGTCGCTGTCACGTCCGAGGGGCACAAAGAAAACGCCACAGAGTCCAGGCTCATGAACAGTGGAAGCCGAAGCTTTTCTTTAATAATTTTCTGACTACTCTATAGGATAGAAGGCAAAAAGTGTGTTGAGTGGCAATAGGTAATTGGTTCCTCGGCCATCCACCCCTTGAGAGGATTGGCCAAGTCCTAAGACACCTATTACAAAATATTTTCAAAGTCAAAGCCATAACAATCTTGCAAAACAACTTGCAAGTGCAAGAAGTTGATGGAACTGTGACCTTGTTTAAAATAGTTTACATAGGAAAGACAGTCTGCTCACAGAATATTGAGAAAAGGCTGAAGAATTTCTCTGCTTCCAGCTTTTTAGCACCTACATCTAACTACTGCTGTGTGTCCCCCCCAACAATAACTTGAGTGTCTCAGATTCTTTCAGGGGATGAGAGATGCAGTTGTAGAGTCAGAATCCTACACAGCACAAAAGGGAAAGGCATTGCTCAGCTCCTTTGAAAGGCAGAGAGATGAACTGATGAGAGATACTCCTAAGCACCCTTTTGATGCCCTGTTTCCTCCAGGAATTTATTTTCCCCACACCTCTGCACAAAGGAAAACAGGTTATTATGGAATCTCCCCCAGACCTGACACTGCCACTTGACCTTCTAGTTACAGATTTGTGCTGGAAACAGACAATCTGTGACGTGGGGACACGAGACAAAGCAAACAGAGGATCTCACAATGTTTGTGGTGCTCACATTTGCTCTTCACCCTTTTAAAGCCTTCTGGGATGAGCTCTGTTTCCATGGAACAATCTCCACAAGGCAAATAATCCCATAGTTTCTGCGTAGTGGTTGTGGAAATCTTATTTAAAGACTTAAGCTTCTTCAGTTCAGCTACAAAGCACATTGTAGAAATGAGAATACACATTTTATTATCTTCATAAAGGCAGCTGAGGTGGCTCATCCTCACTGAAACCATACAATAAACATGTCATTGGGTCAGTCAGCTATGGAAATTCAGAGGTTTTGGGGATTGGCGTTGCTCTGGCTGTGCCTGCCGTGGTGAGGACAATCACACTGTGACCCTGTGCCAGGCCTGATGCACACCTTGGACAAAAGTTCCCTGCAAATTAAGAATAAGAATGACTAGATAGCACAGTAAAAGCTTCCAAGATAAAGGTACTCCTAGGAGGCTTAGCTCACACTGGAATATCAATCTGAAGTCCGTAGGTGCAAGGCAGAGCTCTGAACAGGGCTGGCTGAGCCAGGAAGTCTCTGAGGAGCCTCATTAACATGGATTTCCCCATCACAGACTTCCCAGATGGAACAGGGATTAACACTGGTTCTGCAGGGTTTCAAATGGTTGGTGTTACATTTCAGCAGTTGCATGCACATCATTAGGCATGGAGCAGGAAGAGAAAGCGTTATTAACAGAGGAAAATTATATCCACTAGGAGAGATTAATTAAGCCTCAGATAACACAGAGATTATTCAGGTTTTTGTACTTCCTACACTCACTGACGTTGCCCAATGAGTGCAGCCTTACAGTGGCCTTCCTCCTTTATCCTTGATCACTAAATCTTGAGCAGATCCCTTTGTTTTGTGCACTAACATCCTCCAGCTCTGTTAACGAAGAGCTCCCGGCACTTTTCAAATCCCTGGAAGGTGGCTGCAGCACAAGTAACACACACAGGAGCTCGTGCCTTCAATGACAGACTCACCAGCGCAGGGAGGAGAGGGACTGATGACAATAAGGGTAACAGCAACTGCATTAGGCCAGCAGGGTCAGCAGCTGATCGTGCTGCAGTCTGAAGAGGTTATTTTAATTCCAGTAATTGGCCCCGGCCAGCAGCAGGAATTGATGTGCTGCCACTTTTATCTGTTTGCTGCTCGCCATGCTCAGATGCAGCGGCGCTGCACGATGAACACAAATTACCTGCTGGAGTCAATGAAAGGGATTGCTTTGCTCCCATTATTGATCAGCTGTGGTGCTCAGACAAAGCCTCAGCCATTGTCCCATGCCCAGCTTATTGAAGATGAGTGGTCTGTAGGTACCACAGCGTTCAGGGAGCCAGGGAACAGCTAATTGTTATTATACTGCTGATCATTATTATGATTCTTTTGCTTAATGACCAACATTTATATGATGCTGATCACGCAGTTACCCTACAGCACTCTGCGAGCTTCACAGAAGGTTTTACCAATTCTGTTTTCCGAGCCTAAAAGCATTATTATGGCTCGGCCACTCTGTGTAATGGGGAAAAGAAAGATCAGGATTATCCTTAATAAGTGTTGTAACAAAACATTTTGTCTGTCTAAATACTCAGAATATCCAGAGGGACCTGCAGCTGTGCCGGGTGTCTGGGGACTCCCAGCTGGTGAGGGACTTGTCACAGATCTCAGATTTACCAGCACACTGACTGAAAATCTACCAAGTCACCCAAAAAGGGCTGGTGCAGGGCACAGGAGTGACATGGTCACCCTCCCAGGAGGCTCCTTCTCACTCCCAGCTTTTTAGGGACTATAAAGCTCCTGACACACGTTCAGTAACTTTGTTAAACGAGGTGGACATAACACAGAATTGTGCTTTGGCGTGAGTGCTTGAGCTCCATGTCTGAGATACTGTTGTAATTAATATTTTAGATCCTATCCCAGTTCCTCTGCAGAAAGGACTGGACAAAGAGCCGTGCACACACCGTGGGTTTGGCCCCTGGGCTGGCTCAGTGTTTTCACAGCCCCAGCCGTGCCTTCACAGGTGTGTTCTCAGGTACCTGCACCTTCCACTGGGATCCAGAGTTTAGCTCCTGCTCCAGGGAACACACTGGCTCTCACCTCACCTTTCTACTATTTAGCACTGAAGGGGAAAAAAAAAAACAACCCACATGTGTTTAAGAGCTTTTAAATTTAAGGCATCACCTCATGAAATGCAGAGCAATAAATAGGGTCAGGGGCTGGGCTCAATGATCCTTGTGGGTCACTTCCAGTTCAGGATATTCTGTGACCTTCTGTGGCTTTCTAAATAACCCTAGTTAGCTCTATCCTTCTGGGATAAAATTCCCAGCTATAACACCCACGGGAGAAAAACACGATGCATAATCATAATAAGAGAATAAGGAAATCTGGGAAGCTTCACTTTGGCTGCCTTAATAGGGAGAGTCTCCAGTCCAGAGTCATGGGGTAGGTGCTGCCATAAATAATCTGAAGATTTGTGTTTGACCACACTTTGTCCCACAAACAGGGCACAGGGAGGCAGCAGCAGCCCGGTGGAGAATCCTGCCTTTCCCACCAGATCAGGACACCTCTAAATGTCTTTTCTTCCCGCTGCTTGAACCTCCCATTCTGGTGCTAAGGTGGAAGGAATTAATTACAAAGATTTCAGCGGAGCTGAGAGCTCTTCACAAGAAAGCACCTTCATATCGGGTGTAAATAAAACCATCCAGGAGCCTTGGACCCACTCCAGGAGCAATACTTGTCTCCTTTCTTTATGGATACTCAGAGAGCTGCCCCCACTCCCAAAAAATTATTTGAGGAAATTAGTTTTTCCACCTGATTCTTTGGCCAATTCCCCACAGCAGAGATAAGACCCACGGTGTGTGCATTTACAGATTACTGCTCTCTGTTCTCCTTGCCCTTGGAAAAAGGGACTTGTTTCCTCCAGGAGCATTTCACCCTAAACAGCTGGAGTACTTTTTTAACAACATAAAGATAAATTAAATTAGAAAGTTGTGCTCAGCAAGGAGAAATGCAGCTGTCTAGATCCACATGAGATGATAAAACTTTTTAATTTTACTTGTTACACTCCTTCTCATTGATTTAGCTAGGAAAAAAAATAAACAAATAAACCATCGAGTGTGGCTTTGGGTAATTTTGTTGTATTTAAGAAAAACAAACAAACAAAAGTAGCAACTGGCAAGGAATTCTGCCCCGAATCCCCACAACTTAATGGCAGTAAGGTATTTGGAGGGGAAATGGTAGGTTTGTGATTTTTCATGCCATTTTCTAAGGTGTTTTGTTTAAAATACTGGGGAAAGAGAGAAGATTTTCATCAAATTTAAAAGTGCTGATTTCTATGCTTAGAAGATGGGTCTGATCTGGAAGAAGACCTGACTAATTCCTCCACAGATTCTGTATAAACCCCGTGACTTGCAACTGCTCCCACACAGCAAAGAGAAGAGAAGTTACTTCCAAGTTCAGTATTTATCCAGTCCCTGGTGTTTCAGGGATTGGTGTCCACATATTAATTTTGAAGCTGGTTTCCTCCTGAACCTATTGCCTGGCCCAAAAATCACGTTTCTGTTACTCTGTAGTGGCAGCAGCTTTAGTTGTGGCTGCCCCTGGATCCCTGGCAGTGTCCCAGGCCAGGCTGGACGGGGCTTGGAGCAGCCTGGGACAGTGGAAGGTGTCCCTGCCCATGGCAGGGGTGGCACTGGATGGGCTTTAAGGTCTCCTCCACCTTCTATCGTTCTATCATTTTGTAATTTCAACTTTACAATGAATTTCAGAATGATTTAGGTGAACCTGGCACAAAAAAAATACAAAAAGCAAGGCAAAATCCCAAATTCTTACACGTTCTGCAGGATAGATGGGAAATCAGAAAGGAAAAGATAACACCTTTCTTTCATGTTCAGCTGTGGTTTATATGCTGTTTTCTGTCTGAGTGGATGCAGATTAAAAAGCAAAATCTGTTAGAAGCACTCACACCAATCAGTTGGGTAAATAAAGGTAACTAAATTACATGTATTTTTGCTAATTACCACCCTAACTACATGGGGATTTGTCAGCAATCCTGTTCTTTATTCAGATAAAGGCAAGTACATTCCAAACAGCAGTGGCTGTGTTTCCATATTTCAGTCACGTAAAATGTGGTTTGAACATGGCTGTTTTATGGATCAAAAGCCAAATTCATAAATAAAATTAAACTGATTATAAGTTGGAGGGTGTGCTCAGTCTTGCAGCTCTTTACCAATGAACTGTGACTACAGTGGCTGTTACAGGTTTTATATCGAAATGTCCCGGGCCCGTTTCCCTGTCCTCCTCCAGAGGAACCACAGAGTGGTTTGAGCTGGAAGGAGCCTTAAAGACCATCGAGTTTCAATGCCTTTGCCATGGGGAGGGACACTTTCTGATAGAAAAGAAAATATTTTATAATTGCCTTCAGTTTCCCAATTTCACTCTTTATGTACCCCACCCTCAGCTCACATAAACTGACTTCACAAGCTGAACCAGAATAATTTTTGCTACCAGGAGCTTTGGCCGACTGGTTCGTTCTGGGGGGAAACATCCAACTCCTCACTGCTGCCCACGCATTTTCCATGGAACCAGAGAATTTTGGGGGTTGGACGGGACCTGACAGTCCCAAATCCCTGTCATGGGACACCTTCCACTATCTCGGATTGCTCCCAGCCCCGTCCAACCTGGCCTTGGACACTTCCAGGGATGGGGCAGCCACAGCTTCTCTGGGCAATGATGCATTTGGTAATTAATTGTTTGCTTTTGCGTTGATTCTTTGCCGTGGGAGCCCGCCCTAGCAGCAGACAGGGAGTGCCACAGTAACCGGCAAAACATGGAAGAGTTGCTCCAAGCAACTCTTTAGTTGTGGAATTTTCTGTGGATTAGTTGTGGAATTTGCACCAAGTCCCTCATGGAATTGGAGTCTTATGAAAAACTCGACGTGAAGCAATCTTTGTCATTCCAAAGGGCAACTTGTCTGATAGATTGGGAAGATGATGGACAGTTATCTCCTCAGAAAAATCTGATGCCTGACAAAGTGATGGACATGGTGATAACTGACACGAGGATTATGGCAGGTTAATGAAGTAGGGCCGGCTCACTACAGCAGCAAAATTCATTATCACGTTTTAGGCAGATGAATCACAACTCTCCTCACATGCTGCATTTACAGGGTTTACTTTCTGCAAGTGAAGAAACCTCTTGAAAATGATTGCAAGTTTCATCTGGCTACCCTTTTAATATTCCTGCAAATCACCCCCAAAACTTTCCCCTTGGTCTTTAACTGTGCCGATCAAAAGCTTCCACTTTTCCTCATGCATCCACCACCTCGAAACAACCCCCAGCACCAAGGAAGGGTTTGTCATGTCCCTCTCACTGCTACTACAACAAAAGCATGTCCCAGTTGTAGGAAAAACTTCCATCAGAAGGCAAGAGAAGCAACCCAAAGAGCTGGGAGAGGCTAAGGAACAACCTTAGGATAGGAGCACTTGGGACATGGGGTTATGGCCGATCTCTGTTTACAGGGATAAAAATAAAGTCACATTTGCAAAGCTGAAATTCATTGAAAATAAACAACAAATTAAAGACCTGCTTCTGCTCTTCAGGCTGCTCAGTTTAACCTTGGCTGAAAGGTTTTATGCACAAGATCTTAGAATTGTTAAGGCTGGGAAAAAACCTCCAAGATCATCAAGCCCAACCTTTGACCAAACACCACCACGCTCACTAACCCACAGCATGAAGTGCCACATCTGCTCAGATTCTGAACACTTCCAGGGATGGTGACTCCACCACTTTCCCAGGCACCCTGTTCCAACGCTTGGCCTTTCTGTAAAGAGAATTTTCCTGATTTCCAGCTAAGATGTGAGGCTTTTGCTTCAGAAATGATCTCAATATGTGCTTCAAAGTGATCTAAACCAGAGTTTTGTGCTGTTCCAAGGCTCCATTCAGGCTGCACCGTGATAAATATCCAAACAGAACAGAACTCCCAGGATTTATTAATTGAAATTAGGATGAAGCACCTTATGACACTCCAAAACAACAATTTCAGGAAGCACTCACAATAAAGTGAGGCAGTTACAGCTATATAAACCAGACAGTGATTAAAGATTTAACATGTTGTCCTGGACTCACAATACAGTCGTTCTGAAAACCAGGAACATGCCTGCGGGATTTATAATTCCTTACAGAACGCATTCTCATTTACTCGGAAGAAATTAAGCCCATTTGATGGTGATATCATTCCAAAGAATGTACTGAAGCTTATTAAGAGCAGCAGATTTTATTTTTTTCAATTGAATCAATGGTAAATCCTACGAGAAACAATGAAGAAGTTTTGGGGTTTGTTTTTTCAAACAAACCTAACAAGAACCACTATGAATTTAACTGGAATTTACCAAAGTATCTTTGGAATGTGCTTTATCAGTCAATGTGCTGCTAAAACAACCATGGCTGTAGGAGATGGCCTCAAGGCCAGGTTGGACAGGGCTTGGAGGAATTTGGGACAGTGGGAGGTGTCCCTGCCCATGGCAGGGGTGGCACTGGGTGGGCTTTAAGGTCCTTCCAACCCAAACCATTCTGGGATTCTACAATTCCATGAGAAAAACAACAAACAACCCCTTAATCCACATCCTAGAAACATTCCCGCTAACATCACTGTGCCTTTCCATTTTCCAGTAGCTATTTCTTTTTGTCTGAAATAATTTAGAACTTTGGGGGGCGGGGGTGTGGTGAAAAAAACCTGAGCCTTAATTTTAACATAAAGCACATTGAACATTCAAACGCAGCTCTGCATGGAAGTTGAATTCCTTCCACGTATTACAACAAGCTTGATTCTGTCACCTCTATTCAAAGTAATCATCTGAGCCTAATCTTCCAAGGAATCCTGGCACTACAAATGCAAAAAGGACTTCCAAAGGAGCTCCCAGAGTAACTCATTTTAGCAGCAGTGCTTTTATATAAGTAATAAACTTCAGTAATTAAAGATAGACAGGCTACCACACATGGAAATAAATGTCATTGCAGGGCTCGAGACAGGTGTCATGAACCAGAGCTCCTTTGAAATTTCCGGCTGACAGCTCTTCATGTTTAGGTTGATGAATATTTTGAAAATATAGCTCTTAGGTGTTTTCATGGACTTCTCTGCAAAACAAAGATAATCCCTGACTATTGTAAGAATTAATACATTTAAAGACTGTGCCGTGCTGAGACAGCAGAGAAAGAGGGGTGTTCTGAAGGGATCAGAAACAAGACATCAGAAATGAACACTTAAATATGTATTTTTAGGAAATTAGGAACTGATACACCACAGACTTCAGAAAACTGGGAAGAACTGGAAGGTTTTTCTGAATGGAAAGAGAATAGGTCTGTTCCTCCACCAAATCTGGCATATTGCAAGGTAAAATATTTAAATCTAAATAAGAATTTTTTTTTTTTAATAAAATTGATTTGTCAGGCCCTTTCTTCTCTTAATGTCAGTAATTATTTTGACCAGTTGTGTCCTTCCTCCACTACACTGCTGACACAGCTCCAGCTGATGGAGCAGCTTTGCCCCCTGGTATTTTCCAAGTGAGCCTGCAAACACTTTTCCAAGTTGTCCTGTTGGCCACAAGAGCATCAACTGAAGATACCAAAGTCTTTGGGACAAGGGCAAACCAGCACCACACCTTGGATCCCCCCCAGATTTCCCACAGACCTTGCTTTGAGAGAGAAAATGAGAGATTAGGGATAACAGAAATGATGGTTATGAAGGATTAATCCCTCTGGACGTTTGCCTTCCCGAGGCTTAAATCCCCCTCTGCCTCCCCCTCCAGCCTCAAATCACCGAGGGCTGGTTCGGCAGCAGCTCCTGTAAACAAATGTTGTGGGGTGGAAGGAGCAAATCCTTCATTACCTTTCGGGAGAAACTCATTTGGTGACCTTGACGTGGTTACACAACCTTGTTTTGCAACCCAGGGTGAAATGAGGACCACACTCAGAGCCATCTGCTGCAATTCATCGCGGCCTTCCCCGCTAGAACGATTGCGGTGCATGTTGCAAATAGATTAGTTTGCCCGGCAGCAATCTATTTTTGGGTCCCAACTTGTAATCCCAAATTGCAAACCCTCCATTGTTTGAGGGGGAAAGGAAGCGGCCAGCGCAGGCTGCTCAAGTGTGACACTCACGTCACCCTGGCCCCGGTCGATTTTACACAGTGAAGGATCTCCCAGGCTTTTGAGAAATGATCCACGGGAAGGAGTGAAGGGCAAACTCAAGTGCTTTGGGAGTGATTCCGTGTTTGCTGTAGAGCAGGAGTGGCGGATATGAATTTATGTGGTCCCTCTAGAGCTTCTGCATCTCTCAAAACCTCACGTGAATGGCCCAGGGTTCCCCACCCTTCCTGCCATTGCTTCCTGGAAGGATCTCAAAGTCTCGAAAGCCTGACCACCCTTTCAGTGAAGAATTTTTTTTTTCCTAGATTAGATATTAGAAAAGATTTTCCCACTGAAAGGGTGGTCAGGCACTGGAACAGGCTCCAGGGAAGTGGTGGAGTCACCATCCCTAAATGTGGCACCTGGGGACATGGTTTAGGGGTGAACACGGTGCTGTTGGGTTCGTGGTTGCAGTCAATGATCTCTGAGGCCCTTTCCAACTCTAATGGTTCCGTGAATCTATGAAAATGCTCTGAAACTGAAGCATCTTGTCATAACCAGAGAGCAATGATGTGTGAATGTGATCATAGCCAAAATAAAACACCTGAATATTCTGAATAGGAGAAATTCAATCCAATCACAGGCAGTGTCTGTCACCCGAATTTTCATTTATTCTGGCATTCTCAAGCACTAAGGATAGTCAAATCTGAGCTATTATCTCCATTTGCTGCTTTAATTTGGGGTGTTTTGTGCTGCAGTGAATACTGAGACATCACAATATTTTTAGACTCTGAAAAATAACATCACTCTCAGGCAATGGCACGAACATTTGCATTTGGAAAATAGGACAGGTGCAGCTAGAGCATCAGCTGCAGGCAGAAAAAATTGTGGCATCAATACCTGGAGAAATACTTTAAAGTGTTTTGCTAGACCTGGTTTTGCTAGACCTGGTTGTTGTAACTTTCCTTTGTTGAGGAGTCTCGTACAAGTCCTTTTCCAAGGTACTGTGCTTAATCCAAACCTTACTGAGGTAAATCCTGTGATTTAAACTAAATTCACAAAATCTCCTGTGATAATTTTGCCAAAATATCCCTTAATACTCGTGGTGCAAAGGCCCCCTTGCCTCACCAGAAGGATGTGAGGAGCTCCCTGTCAAGTCCCACTACTCAGCTCTCTCCACAACTTTGCTCAGAACCCAAAAAGAATGACACAACAACAAACAGCTGGAGCTTTTCAGCTTTTTTTTTTTTTTTCCTCCGGTTTGCTTGACCTTTTCATAGCTGGCTGAACATCACGAGAAAACTCCACACGGGATCAGACATGAGGATACAACTGATGAAAGATCCATGGCCTGAAGCCTTTCCCCACGGGACGCATTCTTTGCTGTCAATACACTTTACTCTGCCCTATTCATTATAAACACTTCCCTGAATTCCCCAGGTTTTAAATACCATGTGTTTTCACTTCAAAACCCAGAATAAATCTCAATTTATTCTTGAGTATGGAGCTTTTAGGCTCCAATTTTTGCTCTAAGTGAATAAATCAATTTCTATTTAAGTAGTAGTGTCTTGCTCTCACTGTTTGAAGCTGCAAGAATAGTTACACTTACTCTACACAGAAAAAAAAATCACCTCATTGGGTGCTTTATAGACTCTGGTGCCAACTGAGTCACTAATTTACTCTGTCAAATCAAATTAATCTTGCCTCAAAATTCACTCTGTTATGGTCAATGGATCAGAGATGAACTGCAAGGAATTCACTGGAAGGCCATGCTCGGATTAAACAGCGTATTACAGAAAAACACTTGAAGAAATTAATAGAATTACTTTGGCCACAGGGAAAGATTGCCAGTCAGAACTCACTTTCAGAGAAAGGCCTGGAGTTTTTCAGCTTTACTACACAAACACCCCGAGTTCAGAAACCTTCAGTCATGCAGTTTAGTTTTAATTATAAAATGGAACTGAGACATCATAACACAAATGATTCAACAGTTATCCTGTCTTAATTGTACATAAATCAAGATACTGTTTGGAAACGCCAGAATTAGCTAAGCCAAAGCTAAATCCTTTGCACAAATCTTCTCCTCCACACGCTCGTCTAGGCCACTTTGGATGCAGCACAGCTATTTCTATTCCAAACAGCTCTGGTGCTCTCTGATTGTTTTCTCTTTAGCTCAGTAAAAGGTACCAGAACAAACAAAGCAGGTAAAGGAGAGCAGCGAGGCGGGTGCTGAATCATCCGCTGATGCAAACAACACCTTGGCATTATTTTAACACACTGTCCCTAAGCTTAACCTCTTCAAAATCGAGTAAGAACTTTAAAAAAAAAAAAAAAAAAAAAAAAAAACATTTTCAGGGCCGGGGGTTTTATATATCANNNNAAAAAAAAAAAAAAAAAAAAAAAAGGCAGTTTTCTAGGTCCTGGGTTATCTAATTAAAAAGTTTGCTCCGTGCTTTTTGAGGGATGAGGCACAAACCCAACAGGCAGGATTAAAACTTTCTGCACGCGGGCGAGCCCACGCTGTCACACAGCAGAGCTGGCAGGATGCAGATAAATGACAAAGCAACGCTGGGCACAACGCTCTTCATGTTCCTTTTATTAGAAACACTTAATGGCTTTGCCACTTTTTGCCATGAATTAGAGGCGCTCATGTCTGACACTTAAGAAATTAGCACGACACAAATCATCTGTAAAAGACTTTTTAACACGGTGACAACTGATTTCAGCTTGCAAGGGAGAAAATTAGTCTTTTGTGAGCAGCCCTGAGAGCACTGAGCGAAAACCATCCTTTTACAAGGGAGCTGGGAATTTAGCAGGAGCACTCAACCCTCCGCAGATTCAGAGCTTTGATTTTTTATTCTGCAAAAGGAACTCGGAAGAATTTGCTTTAGGAGAATTTATAGAGAGGTACTTTATACACCCAGTCCGTAATACAGATGAATAGCTCTAGATGTTTACGGTATATTTAAGTACACTCATGGGACCCATCCCAACTTGATTCTGTAATATCAATTTTGTTATATATTTGCTGTGGGGAAGATGTTAATAGGCTGTTAAAACAGTCACTAGGAGAAAAAAAAATTGAATCAACCTCATAAATCCTAAAGCATCTGATTTCAGTTTTATGTTTATTTCTTTCACTAGGATATCGAAAAGAAGAGTTAGATTCCCAGTAAATCTTTTATAGGTTACACTGGTTTATAGTCTTAAAATGATGGCACTTGGTAGTTAATTTTGCTGCTTGAAAAAAAAAAAAGGCAACATTATCCCTATATCACATCTTCAGCTTAACTGCACATTCTGCACCCACTGCTCTTTAAGGAATCATAACTTAAAGCCAGGGTTTTCATTTCCCTCCCTCTTTCAAGTTTCCTTGAGGAAAACACTTGATCATTATGAAGCAGGTGATTATTTATAAGAGGAGACCAGGCCTGAGGGTGGATTTATGAATGACCCTGCCCAGGTCAGCAGCAGAATCACTTTTACCCCGGTCACAGGGACAGGACAGCCCTGGTGCAGCAAAACCACAACAGGAAACCAAACCTGACACAAACCAGGCAGCAAGAACCTGCTCAATCATTTCCCCTCTGAAGTCGCAAAATCTCCTAAAGCCTCCCCAAAATCCCTCCAAAATTCCCCCAAACCCCGTCAGGACTCCCCCAAAACCCCTCAAATTTTGGGCCTACCCCAAATTCAGGGTGTTTTCCCCCAAATTCAGGGTGTTTCTCCCTCCCCCTGAACACCTGCCTGTGCAAGGCAAACACAACAGAAGCAGCAGCACCAGGTTTGCTGTGACAAGGCTCATGGCACGTGCTGACGCCAGGGTGACTGGAAGAAAGGGCCACCCAATTCCCAGTTTCAGCACAGCCACGTCAGGAAAATGGAGTTTTGTCCATTTGCATGAGGCTGAAGACTTGGCTTTTAGCTTAGGGGTTTGGCTCGGGATGAAGGATGTTGAGGGAAATGCTACAAATGCACATTGCAGGTTAACATGCTCACAGAATAAACGACAGAGAAGGCTTTTGGCCGTGCTGGTATGTTGCATTTTTAAATTGTTTCAGGGGTTTTTTCGCAGCAGTACTGACAGGTAACACCTGACCCCACATGCATGGCACATTTTAAATCACAGGTTTAGTAATGGAAGGATGCCTTGAGGTGAGACCTCCACTCCCCCCAAATTTAACGTGCCACTCTCCCCTTTCTCTGCACGCTCCTCTAGGAAGTCTGATGGGTTCAATCTCTCAGCTGTGAGAGCACATCATGCAGCGCAAACTCAGGTGAGCTTTGCAAAGCCTGCAAGCTCAGGGATGGCCTCACACCCCTCTCTCTGCTCCCTGTGGCAGACAAATGACAATAAAAAGAAGAAACCAAAGCAATTCCACAGGCAAGTGCCAATAAAACTGACTGAATGTGGAGACAGTACTGGGTAAGAGGTAAGTGCTGCTGAAGGAGAAGGAAATTCGCATTCAGACACACTCCTTGTAGCCCAGTCTCTCCTGGGGTACCAGCTCCCTGTTGGTGGAGAGGAACTGCCACCTTCCAAGGAAAAAAGATCTCTAACAGCTTCCTTCCCAGTTCCAAAAGCATCTCAGAGCACACTTAATAAGCTTGGTTGGTTTCTGAGTTAACTGGAGGAACTGGTCTGCAAGAAGGTAACTCCAGGTAAAGGGGGTAAATAGCAAAAGGTGAAAGTGTCCTGCCTTTAATTCTTTCTAACACAGAGCTCTGCAAAGCTGCATTTTCTCCATTTCTCTGCCCAGGCTCTTCCTCTTCTGCCTCATCCCAAAGCAGCAGCTCCAGTTCTTTGGCCAAAAGGATGCTGAGGGCACTGCTGCATTCTCTACATATTTTTAGTTCATTCTGCCTGGCACTGAGCTCTGGCCGTGGCTGTCAGGGGATAACAAATTCAAATTATGATGCAGGCTCACTTCCATTCTGAGACACAATTTGTCTGGCTGGTTTGGGGGTTTTTCTTTAACAGCCTTTCAGCAGCCCTGTGTCCTTTCCCAGTCCCACAGGAAGGCTGTACCACCACCCTCAGTGCCTCAGGTAATGCCTGGCTGCTCTGTGTGCAAGATCCCTGGGCAGGGCACTTGTGTTCTGCAAGTTCTTGCTCTCTTGGTATCCACTGGAAAGAAATTATTGGTGTTTTGGGATAACCTTCTCTCCTGAACACCAAACGGCTTGGCTACCACTCTAAAGAGAGATTTGAATACTTCTGGCCAGGTTCATTCCTTGAACCTGTATTCTATTCCTACTTCTCTCATTTTACATCAGGGATAATCCTGAGTTAATTCCAAGGCAAAGAAGCACAGTCTCCCCAAATTCAGGCTGTGCCCTGTCTCCTGTCATAGGAAAACACCCAAGTTGGTTGAAATCAATGTTTATTTCCAAGGAAAGCAACAACAACTTCAGAGCCATCAAGGCCCTCACGCAGTATTCATTATTAATAAGTATTCAGGTCAGCAGTGACAGAAGAAAACACCACCTCCTTTGAAGCTCCCAACTTCAGTCCCCCCAAGCCAATATAAAAATCTCATTTAGCAGTGTTTGGCTGTGTGACGAACTGGGGGGACTTGTCTGACCGTGATTTATGAATTCCATTGTGCTTTTATGAACTACCTCTACTCTTACATCTTGTGACTCTCTGGACTGCCTCATGACTCCCTTTTATTGTATTGGGCCTTACGGTTCTTGCGCTGAGGACACCAGAGAATACTTTTGGTACGTCAGCTCTTAAATAATTGATAGTTAAGGACTACAAGTTGCTGAATAGCCCTGTCTGGGGAGAACAAACGACCCATGGCACTCAAGAAAATCCAGTTTTCTCCAATTTCCCTGCAGAGCCCTGGGATTTGAAAGGTTGTGCTTTAGCCAGAAGCAAAACAAACATGAGATATTAGCGAGGGTTCTTAAAAACACACAGTCTGAGTCACTCACTGAGGGGACTTGCAATGCCAGTCCACTCAGCAGAGTGGTTTTAGTGCTCAGCTCTGACTGCTGACTTAGAGCAGAGCTGGGCTTCATCCATACCAGCTCCAGCTGAACTGTGCCACCTCGGTTTCATGAGCAAAGTCAGAAGCAAAAAAGTGTTTTTAGAACAAAGCCAGAGCAGCAAAATTCCCCACAATAATCAGAAACTCAACCTGACCAGCTGCAATCAAGAACACGTTCATCTTTCATTTCCAAACCTGTCAGAGATGCAGTCAAAGCAAGGCCAGAAAGGTCCAACCACTACAACTGACAGAGGGTAAAGGGCTTTAAAAACTGCTGGAGTGTGGTTCTGCTGGACTGGCTGTGTGAGAGGACTTCCATGGTTAAATAAACAAATAGTATTTCCTTGCTGACGATTTATACAGGATTTTACATACCTAACAAGATTTCCGAGCCCTCCAGTCGGCTCCTGGAAGAGGCTGAGCTGACAGTACAAAGGCAGAGCAGCAGCAGAAAACAGAGCACAAATGATAAAGCAGAGCTCGAAGCAGTGGATGGGTTTGGCACAAGCATCTCCTCCGTGAGGGAACGTTCTTCCGTGCAAACTTAGCCAAGAGCCTTTTCACTTCAGCAAAACGGGCCCACCTCTAACATCTCTATTTTCTCCTCTGTGAGGCGATCGTTTTGCCCCTCAAAACAACAGCAAGAAAAATCTCTTCTTACAGTTTAACTGGCTCCACAAACGGAATTTTGTTTTGTAAACAGGAGGATTTGCCATTTTACAATAAAATAAGGAATCCTGACTGTGGATGCTGAAAAGCTTTGGTGGAGAAATCTTTCAGCTTTCTGCAGCGTTCTGTGAGAACTTTGCGGTTCTCTCAGAGGCTATGAAAACACTGCTGTGGGTTTTGTAAACTGACTCCTTATCTTGCACCTGGGTTTGTCATGCAGGATTGTTGTGGTTCTGGCCTTCTGATATTTTGGGATAAGTGTCTTAGAGCTTGACCAATCCCCTCAAGGGGTGGATGGCCGAGCACCCAACTGCCTTATGCCATTCAACACACTCTTTGCGAACCTTGTTATAAAGATGACAATTTAATTAATTAATAAAGAACACTACTGCTTTCCTTCTGAACTTGTCGTGCCGTTCCTCGCCGTTAGTGCCGCTCACAGCGACACCTGAGGTTTAAGAGAGATCCACGCTGGGGTTTTGTGTAAGCTTTGCAGACGCAACAGAGACCCAAAGATGTCATCCCAAGAAAAATATTATCAGTGCAGGGACTCCCACTGATCTCAACCCCACGCAGAGTAGATAAAGGGTTTTGTCAGGTTCCCAAGACCTAAAATTGTGCTTGGTCAGAGAACGGAACAGTTGGGCTCCTGAAATGGATACACCTGTCCAGCAGGGAAATGTGTTCCCGCTGCAGAGAAGTTGGATTCATCACTGCCACATTGGAGAATCTTGGAATCACAGAATGGTCTGGGTTGGAAGAAACCTTAAAGCCCATCCAGTGCCACCCCTACCACGGTAGGGACACCTTCCACTGTCCCAGGCTGCTCCAAGCCCCGTCCAGCCTGGCCTTGGAAATTCCAGGGATCCAGGGGCAGCCACAGCTGCTGTGTTGGAAGTGTTGCAGTAGGACCAAAGCTTATCCACTTTCACAGACTTCTCACCCTGCTCTGTCTGAACATTGTGAATATTCCAAGAAAAAGCCAAAACAAACAGGGCTGGGCCTTGTTATCCCGGCTGATAACCTGAGCTAAATAAAGCATTTGAAATACATAATTCTGGGAGGTTTTCTTAGATCTGCTCCAGCGCTCCCGTGGGAAGGCTGTAGGCAAGGCAGAATTACATTTGTATTTATAATTGTGTCTTGTGTAACAGATAAACAAGAAAAGTCCACCCAAAAAATAAACCCTATTTTCATATCACAGCATGTTAACAACTAAAGCAGCCAGCACTTTGTGAGGAAAACAGCTAAGAGCTGTTATTTAAATAATCTCAAAAGTAGAAGCTTTGGAGTGGGTTAAAACCCACAAGATTATATAAAAAAATAAATTCTATCAAGACAAGAATCTAAAACAGTTCCTGCAAACACCTTTTAGATCATTTTATCAGTCCCACAAAGAGGATTAATTTAGGATGCTTATTTTTAACAGTGCCTTTGTGCAGCAAAAATTCAGATGATGAAGTGGTGGAAAACTAAATATGAATAGCAAATAACGACTGGGAAAGGACACGAAGACACATTTAATAGCGAGGGAACATTTAAAAATAGTAAGTCAAGACAGACATCTGCACAAAACTCTGTGCAGGGTGACATCAGCTGCCACTAGAAAGGGTGAGATAATCTGAAGTTATTTATACTCCATAAAATGATTGCTATTTTGAGACAATTTTAGGAGAAATATATGCCAACATTAGTTTACAGTGACTTTGTTTTGGTTGTGTCAGATAATTCCTGCCGTTTAAACAACATCTGCTGGAAACATTCCTGTTCCTGTGCTGTGACTTAGGGAGCAAATGGGATCTGTCAGAACTAAAAAATAGTTCTTCCCAAGAGAAGCAGGAATAGCTGAATGTAATGATGGGCTACTGAAGGATTTGATCCTCCTGTTTCAGTATCATTGGGAAATGATTGACTCATGGACTCCTAACCATTATTCCTCCAGAATTCATAACAGAGAACTCACATCCCAGGCAGAGCTGTGGGTGAGTTTAGCACTTATTTACCACAAGGGGTGATTTTACTACCAACTTCCAACACCAGTTAGCCCAGCAGAGTAAGTTTCCCCTTTCAACTAAGATCCCATGATAGCAATTAGTAAATAACCCATCCTTTCACACCCAAACGTGAGCAGAGACACCGAGGTCATGGCAAAGATCCCTCCTGTTCCTCTCAATTTGAGCAATTATTAAAGTGAGCACAGGCAGGGGTGCTCTGGTCTCTGGAAAGTGAATGGAGTTTTGATCCTGCCTTGCAGCAGGCTGCAGAGCTGTGCCTCGAGCTCTGGGTACTGAGCTTTGCCTCACAGCACAAAGGGAAGCAAACAGTGCCCGGCTCCGCGCCGCAAATGAGTGGAATTCTGGCTGCCCAGCTGAGCTTTTCTTCAGCCTGGAAACGCAGACTTTATCCTAATGAGAGCAGCTATGGCCACGGATGAAATACCTCCCATTTATCACGTCCCGTGCAGGACATGGCTGTGGTTTTTGTGGCTGTACTCGTGCCCGGCAAGCTGGTTCCATTCGGGAGCCGCGGAGCTGGCAATCAATTCCCTGCTGTGATTTGGGTTGAGAGCCGAGTCTGAAGAGGAAAGTACTAATATATTACAAGTACGTCCTAAATCTGTTCAGAAGGGCTGACAGATCACATTAAAACACGTGCCCTTAAGCTCTGGGTGACATGGCAAGTGGCTTGTGAGACATGATACCACTACTGACCTTTGACTTGGACAATCTATAAGAGAAAAAACCAGGCTCTTTTTGCCTTGCATGTAACCTGAACCAAAGAGAGGAAAGCTTCATGCTGATGTCATCAGGAAAGTTGTCTGTAAAGCTAAAAGTTCAAATTCGTTATCAGGGAAGTCACACACGCAATATTAAAACAAATTCTATCCTTCTTTTGTTGCTTACAATTATAACTTCTGTGTATTCCATGCAGATGAACTGCAGTGACTGAGTTTCCAAGAATCACAGAATATACATGTCAATGCCACAGGGTTTTTCTCATGGAATGGTCAATGCTGCTTTGAAGGTTTTCCTCCAGAAGGAAATGCTGTCTGTGACATAAGAATTTCATTTACTGCAATGAATATTTAGTGTTAAGTGGAAGAAGGAAGAGTCAGGAACGAACTCCTGGGAAGTTCTTATCCTGCAGGTGAACTTCTTCCTGGGGAACTTTTCAGTGCTGGGCTTATGGCTGAATTTGATGATCTTACAGGCCTTTTCCAGCCATATCACTTCTATGATTCCAGTCCCTCACAGCTCATTTGGGGGAGTACTGCACAGAAAAAGCAAACACAGTATTTACCACAATTAGCAGTTTTTATGGATCTCCTCACTCTCTCCATTTATAATGCACCAAGGGCTGTGCTTTAATTCACATTTCTGCACTAATTGAGGCAAACCAGCTGCCTGGAAGAACAGATGAGCCATTTGGAGACTGCCTTGGGTGAGGGCACAGCTCTGTGGCCATGCAGGGGACCCGGTGGCCTGACCACCTCCTCCAGGGGCCAGAGTGACCATCACCAGCCCTGCCTCTTCCTGGAGAAGAGAGGAGCCAGACCAGAGGACACAGAGATGACACATTCACTGTGGCCCGGACCTGGAATTCCAACACCAGGAGCAGAGAAGAGACATGGAGCAGGTCCAGAGACATTCTGAGAGGCACCAGCAGGACCAGCAGCATCAGCTGACAAGGGCCTCTGGATTAATCTCTTTACAGAACATAATTATAATTGTGGTCTTGTTATGAGTCCAAGCAAACAGAGAGGCATTTGCTGAGAAATGCTTTAGGACCGAGTTCAATTTTAGCTCATTTTGAACCTCAGAACACCAAACACTGGGCGATTATCTCTGATCTCATTGCAGCCCTCTGCCCAAAACCAGAATCCAAGTGATTAGTGATGCTGGACTTGCGTCTGTCTCAGTTCTCACTGATGTAAGGCAGGAACAGCAGCACTGAGTTTCATCAGTGAAAGACTAATAAGGCATTAGCAGAACCAAGGGGCTGATGCAGTGTGTATTTTGAAGGCTGGGCACACTTATCCTGCCCGGTGCCATTTTCAGCAGCAGTAAACTGGGACATATCCACCGAAATCAGGGAAGCCACAATAATTCTGCCCAGCTGAGCCCGTGGCCTGTATTCTCAGAAAACACAGCTTAGAGACCAGAGTCCGAGGAGTTAATTGCACTTTGTTCTGGAGGGAAGCTGTGCTCCTGTCAAATTCCCTGTCTGCAGTGTTTCTCCAGACCACTTTGAATTTTCTGTCTCAGTTTTCCTGTTTTTTAAAACATAGTCTCTGAGCCTCTTGCAGATTTTTTCTGCCTGCAGAGCCAGAAAAAGAAAAGGATTGCAGCGAGATTTCTCTCAGATTGGTCTTGCCTGGATTTAAAAGCCTTCAGGAAACATTTGAGGTAATCCAGAAAGATTGAAGAGTACAGATGTACCTCCCAGGATGCGAGGACTAATGCATGTAATAACTGTATTTCTTTAAAATGACTTTCTCAGGCAGAGTTAAAGGCATCGATGGAACTAAGGGATTGGACTCAGGCCAACTTGTAATGGCTCTGCTGTTTATCTTTCTTTTTTTTTCCCCTTATCCCCCTCAGCAGAAAGAGCAGAACAAGCATTTTACTAAGAGATTTAAGGTTTGCTTTCACTCCCTCTCTTACTCAGCCCTCCTGCCCCAAACATTGCTGGGTCACACAAATCAAAGCCTAAATTGCCTGAACCACAGCAGAACCAGAAAACCCACTGCTCCAGCTATTTTTACTTCCTCTGTCTGCTAGGAAGAAAGGGAAGACAGATAAGACAAAGTATTCATCAATATTTTAGTATTAATGTATCAGAGTAGAAAGAGTGAAAAATTGTAGGTTATACAGAGGGCAGTTTAGCAGCAGCCACTCTGTCACCAAGGTGACCGAGATTTGTCTTCTATAGAAGTTATTTTCTTAACATTTTTATCAAGAGACTGTGGAGCAGCCCCTGAAAAGAGTGGGGATTTTGAGGTTTTTTCACTGTTTTTCCTATAAAACACAGGTTTTGCTGCTTATCCTTCTGCTGCCCTTACCTGCGCTCACAACTAGGGGACTAAAGGCTGCCCTACAACCTCTTTTCAGTCCTTATTAAACCCATAAGGAGAAAAGTTTCTCATACAAACAATGAAATACTTACACAGGGCTCAGAAGAAAGTTTGGAACCTTGTTATGAATGTTTTAAAATTGTCCGAGGATGGCACCACCTGCGCCTGCCCCTCCCCTGGAAAACACTGCCCTGAGAGATAACCCCCATGCAAAGCACATCTTACATCCTATGGAAAGGGAAAATGTCTCCCTTAGCACATGGGACAGGGTGGAAAAACACCTGTGTGGCTTTCATGCCTCCAGATTTTATCCATTTCTAGTTTTCGGGGCTATTCCAGCCAGCAAACTGCTGTACCAACCTTTGGAACGCTAATTTACACGGTATTTTAGGTACACATTTCAGACACGTGCCCAAAAAGCCTCAAATGCCAAGCACAGAAGTGATTCCATGCTACTTTTCCTGCTGTTCTCATTCCAGTCTCCACCAAGACAGTACAGCGGCAGCCCCTGCGCCCTGGCTCTTCTCCTCCTCCTCTCTTTATCCATGTGATTCCAGCTTATTTCCCAGTGCCTGCCCCTGAGTTAAGTTCTGCTTTTTGAAACCCACATGGCAGAAAGGAAAATCTGGCCTCTTTCCATCACCTCCCAAAGCACTTTTCAAGGTTAACCACAGGAAAGGCAGGTGAATTATGTGGAAACCGCCACCTGCCAAGCCCTTTCTTCAGGTGCCCTCCCCCAGCCTGGCCATTTGCTCAGCGTGTGCCGTGGCACTGGACACTCACAACACACTCCTGGACCAGAAAATTGGTCAGAGAATTCAGATTTATTCAGTGCAATAATAACCAGCTTCACAGCAAGGCTTGCACGGAGCAAACAAAGACGAAAACTCTCCTTGGTTCCTGCCAAAATCTCTGGCAAACAAAACAACCCCGTAATAGAATCCTGCTTGTAAAAATGCTTCAGGGCGCCCGTGTTCCAGAGCTGGGAGCATAATAAATTAAGTAGTGGATGCCTAGGACAAAACCCTGTGGGATACCTGAGCCAACCCAACAGGTGGAGAAATTGAAAACAAATTGATAGCCTTGGGAGAGGAAATATTAGAACCAAGCAATTATAGTGCCAGACTGTCTGGGATGAAAGGCAGGCAGAGCCAGCGATGGTTTGCATTGATGCAGCACCAGGAGTGGAGCGTGTCAGGCGACATCCCAGAGCTTTGCACAGCACTGGAACAGCAGAGCACGCGACAGCTGAAGGTAAAGAGGGAAAAAAACAACCAGCATCAAAATCCAGAGCCAAACAACAAGAGCTGGAGTAGATCTGAAACCAGGAGAGAGTGGCTTTGCCATGTGGGAACAAAGAGGAGGCAGCTGATTTGGTATCAGCCCCATGGTGCCTGTGCTCTGAGGAGCTCGGGTAAATCCAGTTGTTCCCACAGCACCTCTGGAAATCCAGCCTTGCCCAATGGTTCTGCTCTCTAACACGAACTCATGGAGCGAAGGAAGGAGATCCCTGCTTACACATGCTGCCCCTTCTCCCTGTTTTCATTATTTTACCTCTGCACTCTCCCAGCCTGCACGGCTATCCCAGCTCTGCTCCTGCCTCAGTGCAGCACAAGGGGATAGAAACCACTCATGTTAATTTTTATTCCATATTTCCTGATGCAATTAGGCACTGGAGCCACTCTGCCTCCCCCTGAAAGCTACACCTGTTGTATACATTCTGCAGAATCAACCACTGACAGCTTGAAATTGTGACCTTTGGTTGAATACATCCTTCCTGGGACAAATCTATAATTAACTGCAGCTCCAGCCCCACTGCCAGCTCCGTGCTGTTCCCTCTCAGTGGTATGTGCGTCACTAAGGTTCAGAAAATGCCACACTCCATAACTGGCTGCTCAAGGGTCTATTATATCAGAGAAAAGTCAGCCCATGACAAATTGTCCACAAGTTTTCCCTCTTTCCCTGTGGACTAGAGCAATCCCAGGGCCTGGGTGCAGAATACAGGCGGTGTCACCTCGGCTCTGAGCTCCTGGCACAACCCATCCCTTGAAGGGAAGGGTGGCCTTGTAGCAGGAATGGGAGGAAATGGGATTGGAATGCCCCAGTTCAAGGCACAGAGAACCACTGAAGTCCAAGAACAACTCCAAGCTCATCAAGTCCAACCCCCAGCCATCTCTCCTAAGGAGTCAGGAGCCTGGCACAGGAAACACAAACGCCAAGTTTCCCCAGGAAAATCGTCCTCACAGATGCATTCTGAGGGCTTCGTATTTTGCAAGCAGCTATCCCATGGAAAATGCCAGAGAAGCACTCTCTATAATTACAATTTCACCACTTGAAAAGCTTGGCTGTGTCATAGCAGTGGCTCAATTAAGCTGAAATGCAGGACTGCTCCTGATGGCACGACGGTTGCGAATAATATCATAAACCATTTGCCAGGCTGCTGGAAACATGCTGATTATGGGCACAAAGTACACTCTGTTTTCCTTCTGAGCACTGAGGCTCGACACATTCACTTACGTGGGGAATCAGGACAGCTCCTGCCTTTTTTAATACAACTTTATGTCATTTATGCTTCACATCAAAATCGCTCCGCTCCAGGCGGCGCAGGGATAGGTGCTTTGGGGAGCCTGCCGACTTCCCAGAAAAAACATCTCAGGTGGAACTGCCACAGCTCTCCCTGACTGCTGGGAAAGCCAAAGCGCTTTGGGGGACAACAGAGAATGGAAATGAGGGAGCCAGGAAGCCCTGGGAGTCCTGCTGATTAAGCTGCACCGATTGGAAAGGATTGGGATTCGGGTGGTTCTACAAGAAACGTGACTGCAGACGAGACCTGATGGAACAGGCAAATTCTGCAAGAACTTCAAGGCATTCTCCTCTGCAGGTCCGTGCAGGAGTGCAGCAAAGAGCAGCTAAGCACTTCTGGATAACAATCTAAACGCAAGAGCAGTCACCACATCGGCTGAGACAGGTGAATCAGGGGCTGAGACAGGTGAATCAGGGCAAGGGGATGATTTACAAATCATTCCTCGTGTTACAGAGCTCCTGTGGAAGGACTGGATTCACCCTTTGCTGCTCTAGAAGCACAAGCCAAAGGCAACAGAAAGAAAGAAGGAAGCTTTCATCTACTTGCTTGCCCATGGAAGTAGAGATTGCTTCCCTGTCTTCTGAGCAAAAGAGAAAACATTGGTCAACTGCTTTTGTCACACTTCAGATCCAGAAAAAGAAATCTAAAATAATTTTTAGTGGCTCGTCTTCCAGGATGGAGTAGCTACACACACATAAAAAATCAGAAGCTTTGACTGAAGAATGCTTCCAACATAAATAAGGATGATTCCCTCATTGGAAAGAGTGTAAAAATAAGCAAACACAGAGACGTTCAGAGCAGAGCTTTAAGAAAATGTTGTCTCTAGCTGATTTCCTGAAGCACACTCATTTCAGCTGCATTATTTGCCATGCTAGGAAGCTCTGATGCTCAGCTATTACCTCTGGGCCCAAACCATTGTGAAATGATACTTAGCATAAAACAACAACAGTTACATGTCCTCACACTCAATGCCAACATTATTCTTCAGCTCAAATGCTCAGTGCTCTGAATCTGGGCTTCACACAAGGACACCTGAAGGTTTTCTATTAAATATTTCCTAACCCTAAACAAGAGCAGCGAGTGCTGCTCAGTAATGCCCCAAAGCCAAAATCTGACAGAGATCTGCTTGATTTTGTACCCAAACGTTAACCCAGTGTCACACAAACCTCTGCACAGCACAGCCACCAGTTCTGACAGCTCAGGGCATTCGAGTTTCTGGCAGGCAGGACCCTGCACAAGATTTGCTGGTGCAGCTCAGTTTGGCATTGGCGTTATCCTTGACAAGATAAATCAGATTAAAATGTGCAAGTAGCCACTGGGTCTGGAGTTTGCTGAGAGTAAGAGAGCTCTGAACATGTTCGTTTTGGCCACTCAGCTGGACAAGGGACCCTGGGGGAGCATAAGTCCACATTAAGCTGTTGTAAGGAGATATAAATCTCCTCTGACTGGATGGCCACTGGCCATTAAGTGGCTCCATAATAAATGTTAATCATTCTGGACCTGATGGAGGATTAAAAGAGTCAGACTTACTTTTGTGTTTGAAGCTGGGGAAGGCTGAGGATGCCCTGAGACTGATCAGTGCAGGAGCCAGGTGGGTGCTGGGGTTTGAGGCAGGATTCGCTCAGCCCAGAGCAGCTGCAGCACTCCAAGAAACTGAGATTCCAACGATACCTAAACCCTTCCTGAAACACATCCCTCGGTTTTCCACATTCCAGCATCATGGGTGATATTTTAGCTCCGTTTACAGATTTATTTTGGGTCATTCAGCACTGGAAAGCTCCCGGTAAGGCACGTTATGAGCTTTTTCAGGGACAATAGTGTAGGAGAAATACGAGGGTATTTATGGGGGGTGATTTAATGTCCTTGGAGCATTAGGTTCCATTCATTAGATTCCATTCATACTGCTTCCTTTTCCTGCCATAATTATCTCAAAGTTTTATGAAACAGCAAGTGGCTGAGTACAAAAAAAAAAAAAAAATAAAAATCATCCTCCTGGTCTTTTATACTTGTAAAAATATGCAATTAAGGTGATGTTTTTATTCACTTCATTATTCACCTTGTTTATGGAATGCAATCTCTCAGACCTCTCTTTGGGTAGGACTTCGTATTTCTGCAGTGACAATCACCCAGAGTCTGGCACTCCCCAAAAACTCCCTTCCCACCTGTGATCAGCAGTTCTGCTGTTCTTGCTCGCTCGGTGTTTCCATTTCAGTTATTTCCAAGCCTTTATGCACAGTGTACCCACAAGGAAGTGGGATGTTAATGTGAGCCATGTATTTATAACCACTTTGCTTCAGCTCGCAAGTGACAAATACTCCTTGTTTCTAACATTCCCTCGAGCCTTCTGTAGAGTGTGATTTCCTATTTTATATGTAAAAACCTCAATCTCTGTTCTTCTGCAGCTCCCAATGAATCTCTCTAGATTATAACACAGACATGAACACACGTAAAATTGCCAGTCCAAAGCTGGAGGCAAAAAAAATTGAATTTATTGATAAATGATGCTAACTAGATTTGACATTTGACCAAACTGGTTAAAACAATCAGGGTATCTGATATCATTAAACCTAACAAAGAAGAAATACCCAGGATTATAAATTATACCATGCACCCCAAGATTTATCTTCTGCACAATGGCACTAAACTAAGCTGCCTTTATCAACTCTAAGCAGGGTCTTGTGTCTAGACTAACAGCTACTGCAAACACATTTAAAGGCCAAAATTTAATTAAAGTTGCATGAACTCATATTTTTACTAATTCTGGAATGTTGCAGCACGAAAAACAAAATAGGTTGGAACCATTCAAGAATCCAGAGTCTTATTTTTTTACTGAGATACTGTGTCTCAAAAAGCCCTGAAAAGAATCCATGAACAAACAGATTTCTGTGATACAGGATCACATGGATATGAAGAGAATTCCCACTTCCTGCTCAAATTAAAGAGGAGATTGTTTGTTTTGTTAGGGACAAAAAAGTTTGTCCCAGCTGAAGCAGGCAATATCTCAAGGAAAGGGAGGGCAACCCTTTACTTCTGGTTCAGCATTCCTGGAGATGTCTGCAGGGAATGCAGGGAATAATGGAAGGTCTCGCTGGTGAAACTCCTGAGGCAGCAGGCAAAGGTCCCCCAAGTCTCAACCATTTGAAGACCAACTTCCCTGTGTGGCTCACAGAAAATTCCATACATCAATTCCTCCGAAACAGAGATGAGAATCCAGACCTGGAACAACAGGAATGGGACTGAATCATAAAATCTGCCCGGATCTGGATGGAAAGCGGAAGGGCTGAGCTGGACATCAAGGGAGCCGTTGGAAGGGTGCTGGGAGAGTCCACAGCTCTGGGGACAAATTTCCCAGTGCAGGATGAGGTTGGAATGAGGAAGTCTGGAAAAGCTGAGTGGGTGGCAAGGACCCACCACGCAGCAGAGAGGTTTTTGCAGGCCCTGCTCAGCTCTGTTCTCTCTACACAAACTCTCAGTTCTGGTTTCCTTTCTCTCACCCTTTATGCGAAATTTCCTGGTAGAGAATCAATCTGCCTGGAATCCAGGCCTTTGTTTTATTGGAATCTCTCAGTGGCCGCTGCTTATCCCTGGCAGAAGTGATAATCCTGTCTTTGTCATCAGCATCGCTTTGCCACAACCCCATGCAATGTCACAAACGAGATTATGGCTTCCCATGGAAAACAAACATCTGGATCCAATGAATCCCCACGGAACAAAGGCCCTGTTCTCATGCAGATCAGTTCAGTAATAAAAATTAAGACAAAACCCATAAATCCTCTGTAATGGATGAGCAGAATGCCCCCTGGATAAGGGGAATTGTCATTGTACGCTCCCATGCCACATCAGCCAGGAGATTTCAAAAGAACAGATCTATTTTCATTGAAAGGTATCCATTTTAAATGAATTTAAGCCTTTTATTTGTGACTGCTGCCAAAAGCTTTGTGTCCTATGGCAGCCATTTCCACTGAGCTTGACCAATTTGCATATAAAACTAATTGAAAAGAAAACATTTGGGGAGTTTTGTTTGTTAAAAAATAATAATCTTTAAAAATTACCATGGAATAGAAATATTCTGATGAAAATCCAGAATGTGAATTTTAAGAATTTTTTGGGGGAGTTCTATGAAACAGATATCCCTAGAAGAAACCATATTTTTTTATTTTGAAAAAGGATTAAGAAATTTTTCCTTGGTATTTTCAGGGTGAGCGTTATGAAAGGGAATGGAAAGAGTTCCAAGGCCTCACCACCCTCACAGGGAAGAGTTTCTTCCTACTATCCCATCTAAACGTACCCATCATCTTCATCATTAAGGAATGCACACCTCCATGAACTGGATTTACAGTCTGTGCACACTTTTCCAAAGTTTCCACCAGATCAGAGGCAAACACAATACACAGGCCACGAAAATCCAAGGTTTTTTGGGGAGAGGTTTGCACTGAGCTCCTTGTGATCAAACAAACCTGCATTTCCCATTTGTTGGAACTTTCTCAATGTTTCCTGTGACACAGCTCGAGCTCAGGTGCCTTCCCAGGAGCAGTGGGGATGGAAAGTGCTCTCAGAGAGGGATCAATCCAGGTAAAAGTCCCTCACCATCCCCTCCAAGACGTGCCTGTTCCCAGACTGAACCTGCATGTGGAATCACAGAACCATTTAGTGTAGAAAAGACCTTTCAAATCAAAAAGTCCAACCGCTGCCAAAACCCCCATTAAACCACGTCCCCAAATCTTTTAAACACCCAGCTCAGGGTGGTGGAACAATCCAAACCCACACATCACGTGGAAAGTTGGCCAATTTATCCCCAGTGAAAAGGCTGACTGTAAAACAATAACCTGTGCAGCGAGTTTACAAGCTTGTATTCAGCACTTAGCAGCCTGCAAGAACATCTGAAGGAGCCGAGTTCTTTATAATCAGCTCGCCCTGGAATTTGCTCACAACAACGTTCTCTTTTCTCACTTTGACAATTCTCATTAAGGGCTGCCTTCCCTGCACCTCCGTGTGGAAAGGCTGATGTGAGCTGCATGCTGATCCACGCAGGGAGAGCTCCCTGCGGGCTGCAGCACTGAAATTCAGCCCCAACGTTCGTGGAAAGGGAGGGAAGAGCACTTCAAGAAATTTTAAGGAGCAAGGGAAGCAGAAGTGGGATCCAGGAGCTGCAGAGAGCATTAGGATGGACTCAGGAACATGGGAACGGTGTCCTTCAGCTCCCGCTTCCTTCTGTCTCAAAACCTGCCTTTTCCAGGCAAAACTTTCAGCACGAAAAAGGACATTTGGGAGCATTTTTTCTTAATATCCACTACTACTAATCTCACTAATACTCAATATATTAACAGCTCATTACCTAGCAGCTGTTCTCAAAAGATTCCACAAATCCCAAAGGTCCAAATGTGACTTCAGAGGTTAAGTCAGGGAAACCAGGCACACAGCAGCTCATACTTTATGCTGACTGACTGGGAATTTGGCCACGATTTAAAAAGAAAGTCTGAGTTTTGGGTATCTCTCAGCAGAGAACAGTTATTTGGCAGAACAGAGCCCCGACGAATGAAACCATAAAGGAAGAATAGTAGCTCTGGAAGATAAGGAGATCGTTCAATCAAACATTTCCGTTGACCAAACATCCTTTTAACAAATAAGAGCAATTAAGTGTTACTCTGACCTGCTCTTTTTTAAGTGACTAATGTATTTTATGAATAATTTCATTTTCTTTTCAAATGCACGTGAAATCTGCATTTTCCATTTCGGTGACATGCAAGGCAGCGCGCAGATCTGACAATTCCTGATTTGACAGAAAATACTGCTTTCTCAAGACCAGCATACCCACAAACACAGATTACGTTTGGGAAATCCCTCATCAAAACTGTTCCAAGCAACAACACATCTGTTCTTATTTACAGACATAAAAAGATGCAGCTCCCCATCACCAAGCAGAGTCATTAATTCTGATTTACTCTTTGCAGGCTCTGAAAGTGTTTCAGAGGCCGCCCCCTCCCCATCCACACAAACTCTCCCCCCGTCATTGGTTCAGAAAACCTTCAGCTCTGGTTGGAGAAACACCTTGGCCAAAATCTTCTTGCTGGTATTTTCACCTCAGTAACTGAAGATACTGTTTATGCCTTTGAATTCAGCCTGCTTTGCATCTTAAAGTGGTTTTTCTTGTGTACACAATTAATTGAGGGGGTTCAAACCACCGATTAATGGCTCCTCCAATTATGTTACAGCTTGGTGCAACTTGAAAGTGTTCACAGAAGAGCAAAGTGGATTTCACTGCCCAGAGCCCTTGCACAGGTTCATCTCCAGCCTTGAATCCAAATGCCAAGTGCCAGAAACTCCCTCTGGGTAGGAAACATGTGAATACTTTGTCTTTTTAAACAGCTGAGGGAATTTATTCTCATGCTTGGGAGATAATCAGGATATCCCTGGCTCAGAATTTGGATGAGCCATTGCTTGTGAAGAGCTTTATGGTATTTTTAATGATCATCAATGATAAGTGACTGTTCTGCTTCAAGGCACAGCTCCAAGGAACGGCCACAACCCCCTGCTGCCAATTCCTCACCTGGCCCAGCACAATCCTACACAGATGGCACGAGGAAGGAAAAGGTGAAACGGGACAATCAAAAATCATTCAGGTCAGAAAAGACCTCTAAGATTATCGAGTCCAAATGTCAACCCAGCACCACTGGGATGTTCACCACTAAACCATGTCCTCAAGTGGCATAAGGAGACATTTTTTAAACACTTCCAGGGCTGGGGACTCCACCACTTCCCTGGGCAGCCTGTTCCAGAGCTTGACAACACTTTCCACAAAGAATTTTTTTCCTGCTATGCAATCTGAACCTCCCTTGGCACAACTTGAGACGGTCTTCTCCTGTCCTGTCACTTGGGAAGAGGGACTGACTGCCACCTCACTCCAGCCTCCTGGCAGGCAGCTGTAGAGGTCACATACTTGCGACCTTGTTTTCCCCCCAGTGACACAAAGCATCAATGGTTAGGCAGTTAAAAGTGTTTTAGAGAGGCAGACATTGAGGAATCAAACATAATTAGTGATGGTCAGAAGGTGTTACTGGTGTCTGCGTCCCACACGCTGGGAAAGGCAGGACACAGGTGTCTGCCCCATTAATTGGGCACGTGTTTAACTCCCAGTGCCAGCTTTAACCCCCAAAAACCTGCACGGCTCCACATCGAGAGGAAGCAAAGAGCTTTACAATCCCAGTGGGAAGAGAAGCTGGGAATTTTCAGAGCCCGGAGCCTGCAAAGCAGCAGAACGAGTGCCTGGATTCATTAGACAAACACAGCCTCCCCAGAGACAGCCCTGCATGGGAGTGCAGCAGGTCACAGCTCCACGTGAGACTGACAAGGCAACGACTCAAATGCACTTCCAAGTAAGGAAATATCTGGGAGACTGGCAGGTAGAGGAGAAATATTTACCACAAACAGGAGGAGGAATTAACCAGGGCGCCTGGAATGGTACCACAGCTCGCTGAGCTGCAGAGAAGGTGTTTAATGCTGGTGAGACACCTCTGTGGCACCGCTTTGCTCATCTCCTTAAGGTTCTGCAGAACCCAAGGGTTTCACCATCAGGTCACTGCTGCTTGGCACCCCTTTAATCGCAGCCCAAGGCCACAGCATTCCCTGCGAACACCTCGCCCTGTCTTTCCAAGTGTGAGATTTCCAGCTAGGAACACATCAAGGCTTTCTGACAGCCCATCCCCTCCTCTCCCAGGAACAGCCCTCCAGAAGAGAGCCTGACACAGCTCACGCTGCTGCTGGAGCTGCTGGAAAGGCACTTGGGCATGGTGAGGATTGACGCTCAGTGCCTTCCTGCAGTGTGTGGGAATGTGCTCCCCCCGCATACTAATGATGTGTTATGCAGAAGAGATGGATGGCACGAAGCAAAATATTTTTGGATGATCAAGAGGAAAAACGAAGAGGAGCAGAAATGTAAGGAAAGAGCCTTTCACCTGCCTGTGATCACAGGAATGGTGGTGAATGGTAACAGCAGTTTCTGCTCCAGTACAGACCCCATGTAACTCTGCAGGGATGGCTCTAATTTCAAGGTTTTCTCATTTGTGTGGCAGTAACAATGATCCCCAGCATATAAATTACAAGAAATAAGACTTAAATATCAGATTTACCTGATTTCTGTGACCTCTTACCTTCCACCTAACATTTCTACCTGAATTGCTTGGTCTAATCTAATAAAACAAACAAAAAACATTGGAAGAGATTTCCCATTTTTGTCCTTTTTTTGGGAGATATTAAGCTGGAAGTAGTGCTGCTGGCCTTTAATAAAAGGTGAAAAGGCTGTAAACAACACTCACTCCACTGCAAGACAGAGGAGAACTTAACAACCTGGCTCAGCTCTTCTGGAATAAAGAGTGAGTTAACTAATCCGGCATATTGAGCTATTTAATATATATATATTTAATATTGAGGTATTAGGCACACAGATATTAAGGAGAAATCCTTCCCTGTGAGGGTGGTGAGGCCCTGCCAGTGGCCACGGCCAGGCTGGACGGGGCTTGGAGCACCCTGGGAGAGTGGAAGGTGTCCCTGCCGATGGCAGGGGGTGGAATGGGATGGGATTCAAGGTTCTCCCAGCCCAAACCAGTCTGGGATTCTATGATGATTTTATGAGCCAGACATTGCATCCAAAGCTGCTTCTTTTGTCCTGCTGGGAAGCTGGAATGCTGTAGGTAGTGAACACTGTAAGCTTTTACGAGAGGATAACTAGGAAACAGCTTTTATTATTCCAATAAATACCATTTGCATTCAGACAGCACTAAATAATGTCCACAAACACACGAAAATAGAGTCACTGGCTGAGAGAGAGCTTGCAATGGAAAAGACAAGTTTTATTTACTTTTTAGAAACCTTTTAGTTCCTTAAAGCAGCAAAATATGATTTCATAATTATTACCTTATGCTGTCCTGACATTTACATTACCATACAGTGCTGAAAGCCAGAAAATACCAACTGTTCTGCAGAGGATTTTGTTCTCTGCAGGGTAAAAATCTATTAACTGCATTCAGACCTGCATGTATATTATAAAAAAAAACCAAAAAAACTGGTGGATTGCAGGACTGGGAGAGCTTGGAGGCTGAACTCTATGTGGAGCTGCACATTTTGGATCAATGAGTGATGGTGGATTGGGAAGGGTTAAAGGGGTTTATGAAGTCTCCTATTCCGGGGATACGTGGGGCCTGTACTCAGGAACCGGGCTGAGAAGGGGGTGGGAAAAATGTAACAAATTTAAGATATATTCCTGTTTTCCTGTATTTAGTGGTGCAGAGGTCTGAGAACTCCTGGAAATGTGTGGAGATTTGGGTAACGACCCAAAAAATTTGCATTGTTCTGTATCAGCATCGCTTCCTGAAATGTACAGAATACGCCCATGAAACAGGATGGGAAGGTGGGAATTTGAGAATATTCCAAACCCCTTTATATCCCAAGGGACGTCTCCACTCCAAGGGTCACCCAGAGCCCTGCTTCTGCACAGAGATTTAATCAATCCCTCCCAAACTCTGCACCTCTCTCAGCCTCCAGTGCTCACAACAGTGACATTCAGCAGGGATTGGGAAGGCCTTGGAGCAGCACCAATTTTTCCAATTCTCACTGGACTGATGAATGGCTCCCGTAAAAGGTTAAATCCTCCCTTTTCCTGCCCCTCAGAACCGCAGCCTTTCCCAATCCAAACTGTGCCCCGAGCACTCGCGAGAATGGTGTGAGCAGCAACAGCTTTTCCCTCACGGCAAAGGGACGTTCCCCAAAGCCCAACCACCTTTCATCCACTCTGCCTTTAGCCTGGCGCTCTCTCCTCACCCCTCATCCTCAGGAAGCGAGGATGGAAAAGGGATGGAACAGGTCAGCCCCATGCAGTGTTTCGGGTTTGCCCAGACCTTCACTGATGGCACTAAATGGGTGCTACCACCAATTAATTCATTGCTCAGCTGGTGATGGGGGCCCAAATACCCACAGGGCAACCACTGGGGTCTCCAGAGGACTATTCCTTATGGCCAGAAGCTGGGAAGAACTGGGACAGTTTGCCCAGAGAAGCCGTGGCTGCCCCTGAGTCCCTGGCAGTGTCCAAGGCCAGGCTGGATGGGGCTTGGAGCAGCCTGGGACAGTGGAAGGTGTCAAGGGGTGGGACCAGATGATCCTGAAGGATTCCATGGGCAGGCCTTCCTTGCACTAGGAAAGTGGCAATCAGCAGAGACGGGAGGAGGCTTTGGTCAGGCAGTGGCCGCTCCAGCAGCTTGGGAAATGCCATGGCAGCAGCTCTGGATGAGGAATGTGTTTCTGTGTTCCATACAACACCCGCAGTGGGAAGGGAGAGCTGGGCCAGGAGCTCCTTCCCTGCTGCCCTGACAGGCTGGAGGTGCCGCTGCCTCGGCCCGTGTCCTCCTGCCACGAGGAGGTTCAAGGCTGTACCTCCGTGTCCCCGGCACCACGTGCGGCCAGCCAACGTGCGGCAGTTATCTTGAAACTAGAAAATAATTTAAAGCTGCGGCTCTGAACCTCCCTCATGCTATGGAGAGGCCAGCACAGCCTCATTATAGATAAAAATCACAAATTACGGTGTCTCCTCTCATTGACTGAAGAGTTTCCTTCAGAGATAATTCAGAACAGAAACCGAATTTTCTGTGAAGGAGCCCTGTCCCTCTTCCCATCACTGTCTGCTCTGGCAATAACGGGAAATTATCCCCGCCATCCACATCAAGCATCTCAGGACATCACATTTGTCTTTGTTTCTGGATTAATTATTAGTTGGATGGTCAGAACAGTAAATTTTGATGCTCCACTGTTTCCACAGCACCTCAGTATGAGAGAAATGGCTTCGTTTCTAATTTAGAAGCAACACAGAACTTTTTGAAAACAAGGATAAATGAAATATTCCTAGAATTTAAATCCGTAAGTTTACAGAGAAAACACCACTTCACAGGTAAAGATGATTTATGTAATTAAAAATACTCATGTACTATTAATAATTTTAATTTGCATGAGTATCAGGTCATTTTTATGTAATTAGCCGAAGCAGAAGGCTTTTTGTCAATTAAACTAATTGTTTTTCACACTAGGTGTAGACTGAATATTGATCTTTTTTATTCAGCTCACTTACATAAGCAAATGAGATCTAATTGCATCCTTACCACATCATTACTCAGTTATTGTAAATTACAAACATAGATTCTCTCACACAATAACACTTTCTTTGTGCTATTGCTGTTGAAGAGATGCTGCTTAATTTGGGAACTTCAAACTCTGTTTTCCATCTGTCGATTTAGGACAAATTTGCATCGTGGAGTTTGTCTCCTTAGTAGTTAAGATAATGTTCAAGCAGAGTTTTAGAGGGATAAAGGAAATGCCCAAAACAGCACCTGTGCTTTTCAAAAACCAGTCAGAAGAGAGATCAGTCAAGCAATGACAGCTCCCACGTACAAATCATGACAGGACTTTTAGATTTAATAACATTAACCTCAACTTTGCAAAGAATTTGTGCTTCTGGCTTAAGGAAGGTTCAACAAACCAAGGATTTTCACAGGTTTAGCTGCGAGATTTTTGCCTTTGTTGATGCTTTTTTTTGTTGTTGGTTGGGTTTTCTATGTTTTTTTTGTTTGGTTTTTAATGCCTCTGTATTGGGGCAGGGGAGTGAAAATTACTTGTCGTGTTCTACCTGTGGCAAATTCCAGACTCTCAACAGCTTTACTGGGTGTTCCACTTCACACAGGCTGTTTTTGTTATGGTGGGAGAGAAAAATGATTATCTGTGCCCAACGGCCACCTTGTCCCCAGCCCAGAGCACTGAGTGCCACGTCCAGGCCCTCCTTGGACACCTCCGGGGTTGGGGACACCACCACATCCCTGGGCAGCCCCTTCCAGTGCTTTCCAAGAAGAAATTCCTCCTGATACCCAGCCTGAACCTCCCCTGGCACAGCTGGAGCCCCTCACCAGGACATTTGCCCTTCGAGCACCTCAGCTGCTGTGCTGAAGCTGCAACAGCCCCAGTCCTTACTCAGCCATGGGGTTAATTTGTGCATCCTATCCAAAATAAAGAAGTCTTCAACAATTTGTTGCTCCAGCAGAGCTCTGAATGTTTTGCAAAGAAAATCATAGCAGTGCTTCTGCTGGAAGTCAGGCTGGAAGAAGCGCTCCCAAAGAGGAGTCACTGGGAACAACAATGGGTCTTGATGCTGTACAAATTGCTTCCCTTAAAAAATAAGAAATGAACAGTACTTAGGCTTGATGGATTGTTTGTTCTCCTCACTTGTTAAAATTCTCTGGTGCTGAAGCTGGGCCATATGGAGCAGAGCTGTTGGTGTCAGAGCCCAGATGCCAGCTGCCTACATTCTTCTAGCAACTGCATCTGGATTTCTCAGAGCTCCAGACTCAGAATTAAAAGCAAAATGCTAATTTCCAAAGAGAATACACTTTTTCCCCCATAAAAAAAAAAAAAAAAGAAGGAAAAAAAAAATCAAGATGGTCCAGCCCATGAAAGTGGAGGCAAAAGGATTCAACACTGCTGTCTGCCTGCTGAGCTGCCTTTACTGATCCCTTGGCCAGTACTCGCCCAGTGCAATGGGGAGGTGAAACACATTCACTGTGGCATGGCCAGAGATGCTTTAGGGGAGTGCATTTATTGCTCAGTGAAGTGGAGCTCCCAGCACTTGCAGAATCAGGGAAAGAAGCTCAGCTGGCAAGCGGGAACTTGTTAAACCACTATAAAACGGTCGTGTTCAATCTTGTACCACGAGCCTACACAACAAGGGGGGTGGGAAGGAAAAAAACCCTGAAGAACAAACAGTCTACCATCAGCTAAATTTAACCACCTCGGCAGGCTCAGAGCTGGGGAAAACACACTTCCCATGAGCACAGTGCATCTGGTCCAGTGACTGAAAAAGCCACTGGCTTTTTTAACGTGTTCCCCAAGAAATGGGAGCATCTGAATTTAGGGTCTTGGTCTGGATCTGCTGATTCTTAAAAGCGCAAAGAAAGCCTTCCAACGACCCCAAGTAAAACATCCCGCTCCATAAACAGTGGGACAAGAGGGAATGGTCTAAAGTTGAGCCAGAGGAGGTTTAGATTGGATATTAGAGGAAATTTCTTCACTGAAGGGGTGGCCAGGCAGTGGAACAGGCTGCCCTGGGCGGTGGTGGAGTCACATCCCTGGAAGTGTTCAAACAAAGTGTGGATGTGGCTCTCAGGGTCGTGGTTTAATGGTGATTTCATGGTTGAACTCAATCTTAAAGGGTTTTCCCAACCTTAATGATTCCCTAATCTAAAAATTCATTCAGATATTTAAGCCCATCCTATAAAAATGTAACACTTCTTTAGAACAGTGAGAACCACCCTCAAACCCAGCCTGGACAAGCCTGATAAAACACACTGTCAACGAGCTGCAAATATTTACGTGGTTCTAAAACATCTCAACTTATCCGTACTTACGACACCAGTTGTGCAATTTTAATTCTGTTTAATCAGAAGCAGTAATTAAGGGGATAACCCAGTCCCTGCCATACAGGGAATTTTTCAGCACTGTCCACAGCACAAAGGCCATGGTGCAGAGCAGAGGGCTACACATTAATTTAAAGATACCCATTTATCCAGCAGCTTCAGGTGCACAATAACACAATCAGTTTTCACCGAGGGCTGCACTGCCTGGGTTAGGCACAATTCACATCAACATAATACCACAGGAGAAGGGGGAAGAGTCCTTTGTCAGCAACACACAAAAAGTTTGGGATCTTCTCGCAAATACCCCACCAAGACAGACTTGGGAGACACAAACCATCCGCTTGGAGGGATCAATGGGTACTGGGAAAACCAGAATTAATTATCATCTGGTAGGCCATCAGTAGGATTTGCTTCTTGATCTACCACTCAGACGTCCAATTTGTAACATACTCTTAATTTGTACTCCGCACTGGAGTTTCTGGCTATGTCCCTGCTTTGAATTTTATTATTTAAGACTCAAATATTGCTATCCTATAGGTATAGAAACCAACAGCAGCCATTTCACTGTAGGCAGCTTAGCCAGCTACAACATTTTAAGTTCCGGTACATTAATTTCTATTTATTCATCATTATTTTGCTCCACAAGGTGGTGATTTTGCATATTTGAGAGCCCAGGATGAAAACACGTCTCCAGCCCAGCCTGACACTCAGAAGGGATTGCAAGCAGACTGAAATCCTGTTCCTCCTTGCCTTGAGCTATAGTTGCAAATACCTTTCTACATATTCCCAGATTGCTAAGCAGAGAAGTTTCCTTTGAAATCTGCAGCCCTTTGCCTTTTCTTTATGCAGAAAGAACAAACTTTGGGTACTATTTTGCTGCTTTGGTTTCAGGCACACTGGAATAATGAACAGAGAGAGGAAGGAGGACTCTGAGTAGCAAAAGCAATATCCAAAAAATAGGTGTAATATACATCTGGGATCATCTCTGAACAGCTGATATTGGTTACAGAGAATCAATCTTCAAGAATATTTCTAGAAAATTCCTGTGATATCTCTTTACACCACTAATAAATAAAAATATAAAACCATTACCACTATTCAATTATTGGTGCAAATTAGAAATTAAGCAATAACTATTTCAACTAGAATTAAAGCGCTCTATCTTTTTATTTCTCATACATTTTAATGCTGAACATTCTGATCATGGAAGATGTGTCTTTGGAAAAAAAAACCAAAAACACTTGGTGGATTTTTTCCTCCTCATCTGGAGTGAGAATTTTCTGTAAACCAAAGGAGCTTCTAAACATTTGGATTAAATTTGATTTGATTTGGATTAAATTTGGAAGCTCCTAAAGAAGTGAAAGGCTCAATCCATGCTCCTCCAAGCATCTTTATATTTACCTCCAATAGAGTTAACACACTGAAAGGGTACCAGTTTTACTAATTTAAAATATTTCTTTCTAAGGTATTTTTTACCAGCTGTTGACAAAATGCTGCAACCCAGCATATAGGCAAATATGTCAAGAATAACTTTCTCCTTGAACAATTTCCTCTGCACACACAAAAAGTCTTTTCTGGCACCAGGAGGAATCCCAGTGCAGTCAATTAACACTCGGCTGCTCATGGGTAGAAAACCCAGCCCTTTATGAATCAGCTTGCAACTTTCTTTTTGTTCTGGGAACCAAAGCAGAAATGCGAAGGAATGGAGAATGTCAGGGTCTGGAAAACAGCAGGAGCATCCTTGTTTATGCAACAGGCTGAAGTTTCAGCAGGATAGTCTTTCCTGAAGTGCCTTATTTTAGTGCTCAGCAAGTGAAACATCAAAGGAATTTTCCCTTAGGCCTGGCTTTTATTAATACAAAAACAGTACCCTGTTTTCCAGAAAGCTTTGTTAATACCTAGAGGTTTTTAGCGACTTAATACTCAAGTTGATATTCCCCTTGAGGAACCAACACAGTCTTTCTTTTTCGGCTTTTCTGAGCAACCTGGTCTAGTGGGAGGTGCCCCTTCCCACGGCAGGGGATTGGAGTGAGACGTTCTTTAAGGTCCCTTCCAACCCAAACCATTCCAGGATTTCATGATGACACCTTGAATAAGGATATTCACACATTTGTCCTGTGCTAGGTCATTTTCTAACATTTATTTACACTGGCTGAGGCATCTGCACAAAATCACTGCACGTTACATCTCGCCACACGAAGCTCCCTCACCACCCCCAAGCCTCTCTATTTCCAGCCACTCTGAGAAGAGCCAGCTAAAAATGCACCAAGTCCAAGAACTTCGATTTGGGTCGACTTCAAGCCTTGCTAAATTCTGAAAGGCCCTGGTTAATTGAATCCTCATCTACAAACCTCTTTCATATTACAGCAGAACGCTTTGAAAAGAAGCAACTCCTGGCTGACTTTATAGAATAAATTCACTCTATAATATTCCTGCACTCAACTCTCCGAGGATGGGAATTATGCTGGGCATAATTTCATCCCAAACCCCACATCCTGCACTTCCAGCAGCTCCATGCACAGAACAGAAGGATGATACACGATCCAGAAGAATCAGTTTGCGACTCTTGGGAAGAGCCAGTCGTCTTCTTTAGGGCTGGCATGAAGGTGTTCAAACGTGCACTCACCAGGAGGGTCACACATTAAAACCCCGCTCCACGAATGACCTTTTCAAGGGAAAGGCTCTTTGCAGCTCACCTCGTGCTCTCAGCCTGATCCAAAGCCTATTAAAAGCACACTGCTCGCCTTGAATGATGCTTAGCATTTTTGTAAAACCTCTCCAAGTGCCTCCAGCTGCCGCTGGAATCACCAGGAGCTGCAGGCACTCAGATGCTCAAACCCCTTCTGCAGGAATGTTTGTCTCTCCTGCTGTGATTCCCTTGCCTTCTGCAGCTGCTCCTCCAACCTTCCTGCTCCAAGAAATCCCACCCAGGGCAACATCCTGACTCTGGGAATCAAGTGCTTGTCCCTTTTTTCAGTAGTTGTTCAATTTAGGATCATTCTTTGTTCCTAGAAGAAGAAAAACTCCTCTGTTCTTCCCATTTTCTATAACATATATGTGTGTTATTCCAACACCTTCCCTACATTATCATTATTTTATTTTATAAATATTATAAAAGCTGGCATCAAATTTAATGCAAATGTTTAGAAGCTCCTTTGGTTTATGGAAAATCCTCACTCCAGATGAGGGGAAAAAAATCCACCAAGTGACTTTTTTTTTTTTTCCAAAGACACATCATCCATGATTCCCCTCTTTTCCACTTACTATTACACTTAGGCTTGAATATAGATTAAGAATTAAAAGGGAAATGAACCCAGTAAAAAATTTACCTGCAGATAACAAGCTCAGGACAAAAAGAGAGCTTCACTGGCTTTTTTTTTTTGTTCCCCACGTCATGCTCCTTTTTCAATTTTAAAAAGTGAAATCTCCTGGAATGGTTTTTACAGTCTTTATAACTTCTTTAATGAGTCTTCTTAGTGATAAAAAGTACATTTAAAAACTATAGCTCCCTCAGTTAATTCAGATTTTCTCCTTGTGCCACTAGCATGATCAGCTTCATAATCCAGGCGCTACACCTTTTCTGGGGCCCATAATTAGGTCCCTAAAAGTTCCCCAAGATCTTAATTTCAGGTCCATCTTCCAGAAAATATTATTTGCAAGAGAGACGCTGGGTTTTCAAGGTAGAACTACTGCCAATCTGCTGTGTTTCAGTGAGTGAATGAGCAAAAGTGCTCATGTTTGAGCACTCAGTTGTGAGGCAAGATCATGGGTGGCTGGAGCTGTGTCAGGGAGGTTTAGGTTGGATTACAGGAAGGGTTCTTCCCCCAGAGGGTGCTGGGCACTGCCCAGGCTCCCCAGGGAATGGGCACGGCCCCGAGGCTGCCAGAGCTCCAGGAGCGTTTGGACAGTGCTGCCAGGGATGCCCAGGGTGGGGGTGTTGGGGTGCCTGGGCAGGGCCAGGAGTTGGGCTGATGATCCTTGTGGGTCCCTCTCAGCTCAGGATATTCTGGGTTTCCCATTTTTATCCTGGTCTGGAGGTTACACGAGTTTCACACCTCACATGGGGCTTGCAGTCGAACACCTTCGCACTGCTGGGCTGTGCAGTGAAAAGTTATTGAAAAGTTATTCAGTTACTGAGATGTTAAGCCTCCAAAGATGAAAAAGCTATTTTAGGACATTGTTTAAAGGAAGAAGCCCTGGAGTAGAGAAGCACAGTCACCTCAGAAACTACACGGGAAGGAATTCTGGCTAAAACCAGCTGCTGCCCTAATAATGAGACTCCCTCCAGTAAAGGGAGTTGCAGTAAGACAAAGGACATAAAACCGCTCAGCTTTGTCAGAGAGTTAACCAGAGAGCTGGACAGCCAGCGTCCAAGGCCAGGCTGGATGGGGTGTCGAGCACCCTGGGATAGTGGAAGGTGTCCCTGCCCATGGCAGGGGGTGGAATGAGATGGTCTTGAAGGTCCCTTCCACCCAAACCAGTCTGTGATTCCATGAAGAGCCCAAGGGAACTCCAGGATAACCAAAGTGAGTGCCCATCATCCCACAGCAAGGCCCTGATGAGGACCAGGGCTGTGGCCAAGTTTAGATGCAGAGTTTGCCTTGGCCTCCCCTCGGATTCTGGCAGGCCCTGTTCACACGGTCCCAGCTTTGCTCAAGCCTAAGCAAATCATTGCCTTCCTGAAGCAGGAGCTGAGAAGGAATTGAAATCCTGGGGGTGGGCCTTGGAGAGCTCCAAGACTACTGCTTGCCATTAGATGCTGAGCTCCTTGCAATAACAAATACTTTGTTATTTCAGCTTTACAAGGACTTTTATCTCCTCTCAGTGTTGGCACAGTGCCTTCACCATCTTTCTCATTAGAGCCTCTTTCTTCTGTCTTCACTCCTGACTTTCCTTACACTGTTTGCACTTCTTTATTCTTGTTCCCTATCCATGTATCAAAACTGTTCTGTTGAAGAGCAAATGTCTGAGAGTGAAGGGTTTTGAGCATCAAAAAGCACATTCGATACCCAGAAAGTGCAGCACAAAGGATTAAAAGAACTGAGTGATGCAGTGGAGATTAGAGAGAGCAAAGAATGCTAAAGACACACAAAGAGTGCAGGAAAGCTCAAATCACTTCAAACATTAATATCCTCCTTTGTCCCATATTCTACAAAAAGTGTTCTCTAATTTATGCTTGAATCTTTTTTTCTTTTTTATTTTATTTCAAGCACTTCTTGATAAGATGAACATCCAAACTTTTTCAAAATTAATGTTGCTATATGGATATGGGTTAAAATATATATTTCAGGAATATAATACCCTGCGAGGACTTCTGTTAAACCAATAGTTAGTGCCTGAAAAACACAATCGTGGAAGTTTTAGCGCTCAAGACCATTAGAGAAAGAAAGAAAAGGGTCAGATATAATCTTGGAAATGTGATGAGAGTACAAAGAAAAAGAGTTTGCATATTTCCCTCTTGTTCCTTTGTCAAATAGTAGAGAAAAGAGCTTTTACAGCCGACATCCACCAGTGGATGCTGTGGCACAGAGAGGGATATCCATGAGGCATCTCCTTAAGGAAAGGAAGGGTGAAGGAAAGGCTTAGGGAGGGACTGTGGGGGGTTCAGTTGTTGTTAGTTTGGGTTTCCTTTTTGTGTTTTTATGTTTGTTTGTAATTTTTGTTTGGGTTTTTTTTTTGTTTGTTTTGTTTTGTTTTTCCTCAGTACAGTTGAAGGTATTTGTCACTTCCTGACAAGTTTCACTTAGACATCGTCCAGCTGTTCCTGGTTGTGATCTATCCATTACCTCTCCTGTGATCAGGAAGAACCTGATGAAAACTTCTTCCAAAAAAACCCCAGAAAAACCAAAAACCAAAGCAAAACCAAGGAAAGGGATAGGAAGAAAACGCAACTGAGGTTATACAGAAATTTGCTAAGGAACAACTTGAAATTTAAGAACTTCAAGGGAGTTCAACTGCAATTTCTACATGCACTAGATTTAAACCAAAGCACATGAAATGAGAAGCTGGAGCGGACAGGTCTTTCCCAGAGAAGAAGGACACCCTTTGCAGTGGATCCAGCTCAGCACACAACATCAACATTTTCCTTGGAAACGTCTAAAGATATTTCACCTGCGATGAAGGATGAACAATAACTCCCAAGAATGTAAATACAGAAAGTTTTTTTTTTCCCGTTGTTTACCTCAAATTTATCTTCTCTGCTTCTAAAAACACAGTGAGGCCATTCCCATTATTTCCTGCCGTGGAGGACGGCAAGGAAAATGTAATGTTCCAAGCAGAACACGGGCTTCGATTGATTCCTCACTTCCCTTTGCTTGGAATAAAAGGGACACATTTGTTCTCACCAGGGGAATGGGAAGGTGCCAGTTCCCTGGCAACAACAGCTTAAGGACTTTTCCCTCCTTAATCATGCAAATTCTCGGCAATCTGGGACAACTGCAGTACAAAGGTTCCACTCTGAGCTTGATCACTTGAAGAACAGAGCTTCCCCGCCACATGAATTCAGTATTTGTTGCCCCTAACCCAGCAAGGGTTAACTAAGAACCCAGTTCTGCATCTTGACTCCTTTCATTTTCACAGAAGCATTAAGGTTTGAAAAGAGCTCCAAGATCACCGAGTCCAACCTTCCACCAGTACCACCATTCCCACTAAACAGCATCGTTTTCCTTTTAAATACCCTTTAAATAGAGCTCAAATAGCCTTTAAATAGCCTTTAAATAACAAAAATCCCTACTCTGGTCAATGCATTACCTGAGTTTATAAGATAGTAAAGTTCTGAGCTATTTTAAATTCCTAACCCATGCCAGCACTTGTCTAATTGTCCCTTATTTCCCCTCTAAATCCAAATTATCTGCTTCGGCAATGGAGTTTGGGATTGTTTAAAAGGGGTAAAACCCTGCTAAGTTGCTTGTGTGTTTTATTAAAAAGCAAAACCCAGAGGTACAAAATGTCACTCCTACACCCAAAATTCAGACGTTTCAAGACAGATACGAGAGCCTGAAAATTGTAGCTTGTAATTAGAACTAGCAGAGACTCTTTCATCCCATTAAACATCACCTCCATCCTATTTTTCCAACACCATGTGATTATGTACTTCATCAAGGCAATTAGAGCATATCTGTGAGCAGTCCCCCGTCCCTCCAAGCACGGCTGCCGACTGGGGGTAGGGGGAAATCTCATTTCCAGCTCTTCCAAAGCTTTTTTCCTCTTTCTGTACTTCAAAATATTTTAATTAAATCCCTGGGCACAAGTGGATATGATTTAGAAGGCAATTCAGGTCTTTAGGCCTACACAGATGTCACTTAAAATCATCTTTGAAGGATGATTTCAGAAACAACTAAAGCACCATTAACAAGAGTAAATTGGAGGTGCAGGAGTAACAACCTCGATTATTTTGACAGCATTCAAGTCAAACAGCAGCTACAAGGAATGTCTGCCCATTAATGCTGATCAGCATGCAGCAGAAGAACTCATTAGAATATCAGTCAAGCTTCTTGATTTTTTTTTTTCAATGAAAAAGCCTCGATACAATGAAGAATTTGCGAGATGCAGATAAAAACATGAATTTTCATAAAGCGCTAAACATGTAGGAAATGAAACTGATTCACAAGGTTAAATACGTCTGCTGAGATCTTTTCGCATGTGGCTCTGCTCTATTGAATTATTTGCAAGAGGTGTTTGATGGTTCTTTCAAAACTGAATGGTGTAGCAAGCAGAATCCCGAAGTTAAGATGAAATCAAATACAAAACAAGATAAAATTCAGCTGCTGTCAGGTTTCTTTGCAAATTGAAACTTGATTTAGTGGCACGGAGTTTTTCACAAGAGTTTGGAGCAAACCGAGATCCAGTTTAGAGCAGGTGGCTGTGGGAGGCAGCAGGGCTCAGTCCCTCCTACAAACCCCGCACTGGGGCAGCTCCTGACAGCTCAGAGAGGATTTAGGATTTGTCCCCGTGACCCATCATGACAGAAACCCTCTACCCCAGTGCTGGGGGTGAACTGCTGCAGGCTCAGCTCCATTGCCAACACCTTCACCCAGCAGAGGCTCCACAAGGAGCTCACCATTCCAGAGCAACAGGGACCTGTCTTCTCGCATCACCATTTCCTCACAGGATCACCAGAGCCCCTGAGCTCTCCTACAGACAAGAGTAAAATCCCTTCTGATCATTTCTGCTTCTCAACTGCAGGCACCACAGGGAAGGAAACAATACGGCAGCAGAAAGCAACAAGTACGAGTTCTCGTGGCAAAATAAATGGCCCTAAAGCATCACAGCTGCCTTTCCTGCACGGGGCTGAACGCAGCCCTGAATGCAATCAAATCCCCGAGATCCGCAGTGCTTTGAGAGAGCTACACACACAAAATTATTTTCAGGCTTTTGGCATTCAAAGCGAACGCTCTTTGGCAAGCACCCCATTTTTTTTTTTTCAGTAGATGCTTCCCATAGTCTTTTATGCCTGTGCCAGCCGGGTCAAGTGATATTATCCCCCATTCCTGGGACTGCTTAAACAACTTACTGCCTTCTCCTTAAACATGCAAAGGGTAAAGGCCGTGCAGAATCTGCATAATTGTGGCATTTTGTGGCTCTGAACGTGCTACTGACAAAGCTGACAAATACTGAAAGTTTTAGAGATTATACACAAGGAGGTAGTTCCAGGGAAGGCAGGAATTCAGAGGTAAAGGTAACCTAAGGCTTCATTGCTTATACAATTCTAATCCCTGCGTGCCGTGCCTTTCCAGATATTGTCATCGGGGTCATTAATCCCAAAAGAAAATAACCGGGATACAGCTTCCTGTGGCTACATTTCCTCTCATGACCTTAGAAAGGGGAATTGGCAGAGTTTTTAACCTCGGGGGGAATTAGAATTGTTGCCCAACCGCTTTGAGAGCGGCAGGGGAGAAGCGCACAGGAACACAAAGCATCGCACAGCCACCCAGTCTACGGGCTCAAAACTGAAACTTAATTCTTGAAACAGGCCCCCAAAAGCCGAACAAAACCCCAGTCAAGCTACTCACCCTCGGCACCGCCGTTCCCAGCAGGGGAGCCCAAACAACCACCTCCACGGGATGCTTAAAGCTGCAAACGCACGCAATGAATCCTTACAGAGCCCGACCCCAGCACCCACCCTCTTTCCCAACTCCTAATGAGGTTGAACTTCCTTTTCACCCTTAATTAGCAGCTGCACCGAGGCTGTGGGGTGAATCAGGAGTCTCTGCCCAGGGGGTTGGATAATCCTGCCTTTCCCCGCAGAGATCCCACTCTGCAAATGGTTACAAATCCCCTTGAGCAATTACAGGGGCAGGGGCTTTCCTATCGCCGTCATTATCTGCTGGAGCCAAAGGAAAAGCTCAGGTTCAAGGACCCTTCCTCTCTCCGCTTCCCACATTGCTTGAGGAAGTTTTGTCTGCAAGAGAGCAAGCTGTGGAAGGTTTTGGAGGTTTCTTTCCTGCTTGGAACTAAAATAAAACGATCTCCTTTTTCATTTGTTAATGAAGTCTTGGGGCCATGCTGAGGCAGATTCCCTGAGCAGCAGGTGTGAGCTGGGAAGGGAGGTGATAACACACAGGGCTGAGCTGCACCGAGCTGCTAGAAATGCTCAGAACTGGTCCCAGAGCAGAGCTGGGATAGTGGAGTGGCTGCTCACAGCAGCTTGGACAGGGCTTGGAGCAACCTGGGACAGTGGAAGGTGTCCCTGCCCATGGTATGGGGTGGGACTGGATGGGCTTTGAGGTCCCTTCCAACCCAACGCAACCCATTCTGTGATTCTATGATTCCAATAAACAATTTAACAGGTTTATGGAGGTGCTGTTAGTTGTGTTCTTACTCCTCTGTTGTTGAAACTGCTCTGCTTTGTGGAAAAGAACAGAAATGTCAGAGGATCAGGCAAGGCAAATGCCCATTGCGCACAGCCAGGATGCTTCACCTCTCTGTGGATTATTGCTGAGCTTGAGCCTGGCAGTCTTGTGCTGAAAATGAGCAGTTTCTCAGGTAATCAGAGGAGACAAACTTTTCCCATTCCTTGCTTTTCCTTCAGCAAGAGCAGAGCATGTGTCTGCTTTTATCAGTCAGCTCAGCCCACGGAGAGCCAGCGGGGCCCGAGGTGACACCCCTGGGGGAGGCTGGCACCAGCCTTGCCCTCCCCTGGACAACTTGCATTTCTTTTCCTATTGAGCTCTTCACTTTCAACATCTTCTCCTTCATCTGATCTGCCTTTTTAGGCTTTCATACTCTTAACTGTTGTGACAGATGAAAAAAAAAATACAGGCAAATCGGGTTTTTGTGCTCATCTAAGTGCACGTTCAAGTGTCAGCCTGTTTGCTGAGTGGTCCGTGTTGTTATTGGATCGCTGAATTGATTTTGGTCTGCTGCTGAGTTAAACTTCCAGGGAGTCAGGCTGAGACAGGCAAGAAAATTTCTCTGGAAGGGAAAAAGAAAAGAAGTCCCAGAGGGAAGACTCGGGGGTGGAGTGTTGAGGCAGGGTCGGGGCTCACAGCTCACCCCGGGGCTTATCTCTGCAGCTAGAGCTGCCTGAGAAGGACAGGTCCGGTGATCACCCTCAGTCCCAACATCACCCCGGGTCAGGATGGAAGTGACATGTCTAGTGCAGCCCAAAAAGAGAGAAAAAACCAACCAGACAGACATGAAACTATTTCTTCCCCTAAATCTTCACAAAATCTATCAAGAAACAATAAGAACTTTGTCCACTAGAAAAGCTAGAGCAGTTTAGCTCTCACTTAAGTAGTAAATTTCCTACATACCTTAGAACAGAGAATGGCACCAGGATTGCCCGCAAATCAGCTGGCGCTGTGTGGAATATGTGTTTTTCCAAGAGCTGAGGTTATTAATCTGCTGGGTAGTTAGCAGCTTATCTCATTCTTATCTTCTAAACACTCTCCAAACCTGTCTGTAACACTAACTTCTCTAATCACCGAGGGTTTCAAGGGTGAAATCCAGGCAGAGATAACAGCTGCCGAGTGCCACATCACACCACAACTCAAGGTGAAAACAGCTTCCTCTGGCAAAGGAGAGATGGAGCAAGGACAAAAAAAGAGAACGGGGTGAATGATGCAGAGGTGGTGAGGCCCTGGATCCCTGGAAGTATCCAAGGCCAGGTTGGATGGGGATTGGAGCAACCTGGGATAGTGGAAGGTGTCCCTGCCCACGGCAGGGGCTGGGATGGGATGAGCCTTGAAGTCTCTTCCACCCAAAAAACTCTGTGATTTTATGGCCAGGGTTAATAACTCACAACTCCTGTGGCTTAGGCCAGTCAAGACCTCAATTAAGTTTTTAATTGCTACAAGTCCCTAGAAATCAGTCTTCATTCTTAATGTGCATTAAAATGGGGTTTTTTTGGGTGCACTGCACTGAGGGAACACCTTGGCTGAGGCTTCCCAGCCCTGTCTGGCCCAAATTGCTCAGCAGTGCTAACAGTGACTGATCCACACCAAACACGAGAACCACAGAGCATCTCCTAAGGACGCTGCTCCTGTGAGACTTTTCGGACTCAAAATAGCCTTTTTCCCAGAGTTTCTCAAACCAGAAGTTTGAAGGTAAGCAAGAGTTATCAATTGTGGTTATAAAGTGTTGGTAGCTTTGAAGTGCACCCCTTTTTCCAACAAAATGAGAAGTTCTTCTGCACATGTTCTTAAAATACGGGGCAGAGATGAGGAAGAGGAACAGGGAGGTTTCTGTCAGCAACGCCTGGCTTTTAGTTGTTTGCTTTTTTCTCTCTCTCAGCCTGGATGCCCAGAGGACCCCAAAAACCTGATGTTTTTCCCACCTGAGATGGAGAATATTCAAGGTCAAATCCCTTCCACCACTAACAAAGCCTGGATCTGAACCTGGTTCTCCCGTAACCTTTTGTTCCTGAGGACTCTCTCTCTTTGACCAGGGTTTCTCCTCCAGCAGCACGAATGCTCAGAAAAATAGATGCAGGAAGGGTCCTCTGCCTTCAGAAAGGGCACTCACACAAGAGAATCTGTGTCTTTCTTTTTACTTCTTGCTGCCTCTAACAAGGTGAATAAGGGATAACAAAAGTTTTAAGTACCTGGAGATCAGCCTCTGAAGTTCTCATTTTATTTTCACAATATTCTTTGACTTAAAAAAAA
>VZTI01000538.1:1146109-1303626 GCA_013397865.1 Struthidea cinerea | reverse complement strand
AAAAAAAAAAAAAAAGAAGCAAAAAGGTGAATAAAAGGCTGGAAAACTTCAGTTCTTCATTTTCTGCGTATTAATGGGAGCACCACAGAAGATTTTTCATTTTTGAAAAATACAAATTAATGTTCAAATCTTTCCTTTCCTTTGTTGGGACAGATGAAATGACATTTTGTCAGTTACATATGCAAATAGGTGCAACGAATTGTTTGAATTCTCGATCATCTGGAGAGTAAATGCTGCTGACATTGAACTTTCAATACTGTGTTATTAAAGCTGGGATCTTCAGGGTAGCAAAAAAAGATTTTTTTTTCTTCCGCTTCGTGTACAAGCTGTGCTTTTGTTCCCAGCAGACCAGCTAATAGTGTGTGGGGGAAAAAAGGGAAAAAATAAAATCATGAGATTTTTTTCCCTCAGACCAAAGCAGAAAGAATAGGGCTGGCTTAGAAACTTGTGTATTAAATTCCGAGGTCTAAAGGCAAACATGCCTTAAACTTCACACTGAGCAGAACGTGCTCTTGCTGCTTTGGCATTTATCACACGTTTGACAGTGAAGGAACTGCTGAATCCCAATTAGGGACGGGAAGATTTCCCAGGGCCCAGGCATTTTGAGGATTTTTTGCAAACTCGCTGCTTATTCAAACTTTATTAAGAATTTTAGGTAGGACTTTCCCTCTGAAATAGGTCACAGAACGTCTGAAGGTCTAAAAACCTCTTGGTACCAGAACACCAAAGGTTAGAGCCAGTTCTTCTCTTTCCCTGAACATTTCTGTTGTCCTCTAATCATAAACCTGTCATTCAACAGAGAGATAAGAGAAGCTGGAGGAAAAACTGAAGCTAAAGGTCAGATTTAGCAGATGAAAGGTCTGCTAGAAAGGTGGAGTTGGGGGAATTGGATTCCTTCTGGCGGATCTGGATGTAGGTAAGGAATAAACCCCTAAAATCAGGGGAGTAACAGCAGCGCCCTGCTGGGAGTCCCCATCCCTGGAGGTGTCCAGGGAAGGGCTGGACATAGCCCTCAGTGCTCTGGGCTGGGGACAAGGTGGGCATTGGGCACAGCTTGGGCTCGATGATCCTGGAGGGCTTTTCCAACCTCAGTGATCCTGGGATCCTTTGAAACTCCAAAGGGAATGGTCTCAGCTTGGACTCGATGATTCTGGAGCTCTTTTCCAACCTCAGTGATCCTGGGATCCTTTGAAACTCCAAGGGGGATGGTCTCAGCTTGGACTCGATGATCCTGGAGGGCTTTTCCAACCTCAGTGATCCTGGGATCCTTTGAAACGCCAAGAGTCTATTGCTGGAACAAGACAATAGCAGATTTTGGGCTAAAGATGATGACTTCGGTTCATTTCACCTGACTTCACTCAACTACAGGTTTGGAGCTTAAACTCCTCGTCTGCTTCCTCCACAGTGTGAAAGTCTTTTGTTCTGGATGAAGACAGGAATAAACCATCCAGAGTGATTCATTGCACCCTAGGATGATCTGACCTGTTCAATGTTTCACTCTCTGTTGAATAGAGCAGGGTGTGGAGTGTAACTCCCCATCTGGAGAATTCAGCCTTTTACATCCTTCCACAAAGATTCTCCTGGTTCCTCTTTCACCTTCATTGGCATAAATCTCGATTAAACCCATTTAAATCCTTGACATAAAACCAGTTTCTAAAATTGAGTACATTTTTATAGTGAATAGATTTTTTTTTTCCAAAAGGAAAATACCTCAAAAGGCACCAAATCCAACACAAGAAAGCTGAAAAACTTACACCTTGAATATTTAACCATTTTACCTGAGAAAGAAATCCCTACTCAACTCTTTCAGATAAAATTAAGAAGGATTTTGAAAAAATGCTAATATTGATCAGAGCTGAAAATCAGAATTTCTGTTCGGCAGGGAATTATGAAATGCTAATTTTTTTTAACATTCCAGTACAGACTGCTGAAGCATCAGCATATTTCCACATATGCCACATTTTTTATTAAGAATTTAATTAACAGTTTTAATTATAAATACCAGTGTTTGGCTGGCTAAATGTGAAATAACTGGGATGATGAAAAATGATACCAATAAATAATTTTAAAACTCAATAAACCGCTCTCCAAAGCTGCACTGAGGAACGTTTAGATGATCTCTGTAATCAGGACACTCTTTTCCAATGCTTTATAGGGATTGCTTTGCTTCAGGGTTTTATATAATGTTTTCCATAGAATCCCAGACTGGTTTGGGTTGGGTGGGACCTTAAAGCCCATCCAGTTCCACCCCCTGCCATGGGCAGGGACACCTCCCACTCAAAGCCCCATCCAGTGTGGGATCGAACACTTCCAGCAAAATGAATAGCACATAGGATTGACAAAATTCCAAGAAATCTGGACAAAAATAAAACCTTTTAAAGTACAAATTCACAGAGAAATAATAAATAAATTTTTAAAGGCATTTAGACAATGATAACAGTAGGGAGAATCAGGAAGCGAGTCCGTGCCTAAGTCTATAAAGCTGGACTCAGAATGCCGGTGATGGCACACAGGCTTAACCTGCAAATTTCCCCGTAGCGTTACATCAGCTACACCACCTGATGTATTTCTAGAAGTATTTTTCCCAGGAATATTCTTCTTCCACCAGTTTTTCCATGCATAAAATTCCTTTCCTGCTAACGTTTTCATTAGGCTCCAGTAAACGGAGAAAGAATGGTTGTTGCTGCTCTCAGCATCACACTTCCCTCTCACTTCCCAGGCTTTAGCTCCTGGCCTGACCTGACTGCTAATACATTTTCACACTATTCAGAGTCTTACTTTTCTCAATGAAACATGGCCTACTTGCTTCCACTTGTGTGTTCCAACTCACCCTTCCAAGGCTTGTTGCGCTTCAGGGCTGTCAGTCACACGTGGAGCGGGAGAGGGAATTTTGGGGCAAAGCCTCCACCTGTAGTTACCAGTGGTGAGACTTAAAGTGCTTATGGAGACATGAGAAGGGTTTGATCACAGCCTTTCCTCTGGGCCCAATTCCACTACCTGGATTCACAGATAATTCCTCTGCAAGGAGCTCCTGTGAGCTCAAATTGGATCTTTTATTATTGATACTGCGAGGCTGGATGTAACTGGATCTTTGAGGTAATGCAGGAGGCTAAAAGACAGCAACTTTCCCTAGGCAGGTGCCTTCCAGGATGGGAAGAAAAGCATTGTTTGACCTTTACTTCCATTGCTAGACCTGGATGGAGACCAGAGGGAGGAGGGATGAAGGAAGGTTAAGGGATCTCCAGTGTTGCCAGCTCCTTGAATGAAGGATTCTCTGAAATCGGCTTAAAACTGAAAGAGAGTAGTTTTAGATGAGATATTGGGGAAAAAACCTTTTCTGTGAGGGTGGGCAGGCCCTGGCACAGGGTGCCCAGAGCAGCTGGGGCTGCCCCTGGATCCCTGGCAGTGTCCAAGGCCAGGCTGGACACTGGGGCTTGGAGCAGCCTGGGACAGTGGAAGGTGTCCCTGCCCATGGCAGGGGGGGCACTGGATAAGCTTTAAGGTCCCTTCCAACCCAAACCATTCTGGGATTCTGTGAGATCCTGAGAAGCATTTCAAGCCAGCGCAAGTTGATTTCAGCATTGCAGTTCTGTGCAGTTCAAGTTCATTTGCTTTACACATTGAAGTTGTTGTTCGTGGGCTAAGATTAAAAAGCCACTGGTTTTAAACAGCCCCAAACTGTTCTCTGTGTTATCTCCCGCATATGGAGCAGGAGCTGTCCAACCACATGGAAAGAGTGAGGAAAAGACAGTGGCAGCGAGAAACAGTGAGTGAGAGTTAGTCCATCCTGCAGGGTCTTTCTCTCCAGTTAATAGCTTTTATTAAGCCGGGAGAGCGATTCTCTCGTGCTCTGCTCCCGTTAGAGCCAGGTGATCCCCGCTGCAGTGCTGGGGTGCTTCCAACTCAAAGCAAAACCCTGGCTCTCTCCCAAAGGAGCTGCACCAGTGGCTCCCTGGCTGCATCCTTGGAAACCCTGGCTGTTTTGGTCCTGAGACCACAGGAGATAAGAATTCCAACTGCAGAGGAGCCAGTAGCCTGCAGGGCTTTAATATAGTTTAGAGGAGCTTTAATAAAAGTGCGTCTGGATAAAATAGTTGAACTTTGATGAAGAAAAAGATCTTTAACTCAATGTGCACTGATCTCTACTCTCTGGTAGAGAATATGTACTTTAAATGTCCTGTAAATGTCCTGTAAAGACCCTCTTCTCCGCAGTGACAAACAAAAGCAGGATGCAATTAACTCTGCTTTGAATAGGTCTTGGAAGACCCTTAGTGATAAAATGAAAGTCCTGGCTTTGAAAGCTCCAGAAACCTGAAACTCTTCAGAACTAAATTTAGCGGCATCGCTTTGAGAAAATGATGGAAAGTTACTCTTACCTCTCTTTCAAAAGTGGATTTGTTTTGCTCATGTAAATGAATCCCTTGTGCCCAGTTTCTTGGAAAAATACCTGCTTCCCAAAATAGTTGTTTGCTTTCTTTTCTACAGTGAATAAATAACATGCATCATCAAAGAAAATTGCCTTTTCAATTGAATTAGAACCAGCAAAATGAGGCACTGTAATGATGAATTGCATTAAAACAAATACTGCTGACGTACAAGGTCAAGGAAAAGTTTCCATAGTAGAAGTCAGCTCCTTTATGGGATATGAGAAGCATATCCTCTTTTCCTGTCACTCTTACAGTCACTGGTACCGACACAGAGGAATGGACTTGTCTCAAAAAATAATCCCTGTGGTTTGGAATTTAAAATTGGTCTGAAATTAAAACCTAAAATGTGTCAATAGAGCGTTCAATCTCTGGTTAGTATTTCAGAGAAATGCTGTCAAAACACTACTGTGATAACAAAAAAATGCAGGTTCTAGGAAGAAGATTTGTTTCTTATTAGCTGGACTAGAAGTTAATAAAATAAGCAATCATTTCCTGTTCTTTTCAGTGCTACTCAATTTGAATGGAATTTATTAAAGCCAGGTGCAATATTCTCTGGCTCCTGCTTATGTTTATCCACAAGAAAGACACGAGACTGCAGCGCAACGGGGTAACAGAAACTCTCTCCAAAGGCAATCCGTAACTTTGGAAGTTTGTGAAGTCTGAAAATGATGTTTGCCATAAATCTCCAGGATCTCTCAGGAGCCAGCAGCACACGAGGTATGTTATGGGAAGTCATTTTGGAAATGTATCTTCATTGATTAGGAGTTTTCAAGAACATGGGAATTCATTACACAAGTAACGCTGAACCTTTAGAAGATAAATCTTCACAGGACTGAAAATTTATATCAAGGCATCCAGGAAACCTGAAGGTGATTAAAGACTGACTAGAAACAATGTAAGGAGCCTTTCTTGAAAATAATTTTGTTCTGCTACAAATCATTTGTAGCAGAATGGAGAGGGTGCATTATGAGAAATCCTGCCCTGAAAAGTCACCCTGCTCTGCACACTCCTCTGTACAGAGAGAATACAGATCAAGCAGCACAATTAGTTCTCTTGTGAGCGCCTGCACTCCTTTGATTCAGCTGATGGTGGAATCCTCCTCGGATTCCTGATGGATCAATAGTTCCAGGCATGCCCAGTTTGATTCTGCATCAAACAGCTTCATGCCCTGGGTACCGGAGAAGGGTTCAAAAAGGGTCAACGCACAGGGCTGGGGTTGAAGTTTATAAATATGTAAAGCAACAACAAAGCAGGTTGCAGTTCTGAAGCTTCAATATAAAGTTATTTATATTTACTAAGTTCGCTGGCAGGGATTTGTTTCAAAGCTTTGCTGGTAAACAGGAGGGCAGGTTGTACTTCACCAATTTCACATCAAGATTTTTAAAACAGAGTAGATAACTGAAAGTTCAAGTGAGAAAAACCATGTCCATTACCCCTTCAGGAGCCAGACTCTGGCTCCACCATGAAGCATTTGCTGTCGTCCAAGATCATCAGTGTTACAACCCACAAAAGCTCAGGACAGAAGGTTTAACCCCATTTTTGTATCATTCATGATCAGAAATTTTCAGGATGATTGACACAGGTGGCCCAGCATCCCAGCTCCCTTCAGAGAACCACTGAATCATTAAGGCTCAAAAAGACCCCCCCAAATCATCAAGTCCAGCCTTTGACCAAACACCCCCATGGCCACCAAACCGTGTCATGAAGTGCCACATCCACTTGGGTTTTCAGACATTCCCAGGAAGGGTGATTCCACCACTTCCCTGGACAGCCTGTTCCAATGTTCAACCACACTTCCAGCGAAGATTTTTTTTCCTGATACCCAACCCGAACCTCCCGTGGTGCAACCTGAGGCTGTTTCCCCACCTGTCCACAACCTCCTTCAGGGATAAGGTGCTCTCTGGGCCTCCTCTTCTCCAGAGTCCTCCTGTGAAAGTCTTTTGTTCAAATGTCCTTGGGCTGAGGAGGATTAAATTCATTCCATTTCCATTGTTGCGTGGTTTTCAGACTGGAACTGTCAGAGTTTAACCAGCTCGGAATGAAGCGCTGAGGTTTTCCTGCTCCCACCTGTGTATATACATATAGATCTGATTTTTTCCATCATCAGTCATTTTATAGATATTTTAGGTTTAGTTTCCCTCTATAGGAATAAAAATGACATAAACAAGTGGCTCGTATTGTATTTACTTGATCAGACACAGCTCTAAGCAGCAAGCATCCAAATTTGCAAAAGTCATATCATCTGTGGTATTTATTTTATCTGTTTGCATTCAATTAATGGGAGCTTAAGATTTCCTGACTGTTTGGACAGAACTGAGTAAATCCTGGTCCTGAAAGTCCATTTCAGACAAGCCCCAACATAACATAAATCAGGAGTCAATAGCATCATGCTGCACTTTTTCAAATCCCTCTGAATTCTCAGTCAGAGCACTCAGGTTTCTGTCTCAAGTGCCATATTTTTAACTCTCCCTCCTCTTACCTCACATATTGACACCGTTCACCACTTACTAATTAAATCAAATTAGATGAAGGCTTGATATTTGATCTACTTGTGGATTAGCAAGAAAATAAGGCTCCAGCTACGACGAGAATTTGCAAGACAATTTTCAACCTCCAGGTAAGCCCACTTGAGTCAATCATGTCACTCACATGCTTAAAATCAGGTACAGATCCTGTCTCTGCAGAGTTACGCCTTGGATTTGCTCACAGCTTCCATCACAATGCTCAGTAAATTAGGAGCAGAACATGCCAATATAAATATAGGCATAAGTATATTTCTTTTTTCAGAAATAAATATCATCTTGCCTCTTGTCCTTTGTTGTTATGATAAGTGAAAGGAATGTTTTAATAATTTACTGTTTGATTAGTGAACTTCGGTTTTTTCTCACTTGAAATACTGCATCAATTTATAGTCACTGTTATTCTCTCTCGTTTTGCTGAGAAGCTTGCATCACATGCTGGGAAATAAATACTGGGTGTTGTTAATCCATCCAGCAGCAGATGCCTGATAGAGACTCCCTCTGTAAATCAAAACATGAACAAAAGCAACTTTGAGCACTGCCAAAGACACAATAAGGTAAATATTTCATTTTTCTGTTACAAACTGAAGACTTCGGGCCAAATTTCAAACTTGCTGAAGTCTCCTGAGCCCGCAGGAAATTCCTGTCTGGCTCCTGTGTCTTTGCACTCTTTGTAAAATTCCCGTTCATAATTTCCAGTTCAGAGAACCACAGAAAGATGGAACGTTTTGGGTTGGAATTGACCTTGAAGTCCCTCCCAGTTCCACCCCCTGCCATGGGCAGGGACACCTTTCACTAGACCGGAGCTCCATCCGACCTGCTCTTGAAAACTACCCGTTCTTGAGAATTATGGTGCAAATCCCAGTCACTTCAGCATGTTCCTTCCTGCTGAAGCATTAGTGCTCAGTGTGAGGTATCCAAGGGTGTTTGCAGCCTTCACACATTTCAAAGTCCTTCCCCCAGAGGGTGCTGGGCACTGCCCAGGCTCCCCAGGGAATGGGCATGGCCCCGAGGCTGCCAGAGCTCCAGGAGCCTTTGGGCAGCGCTGCCAGGGGTGCCCAGGGTGGGGGTGTTGGGGTGTCTGAGCAGGGCCGGGGTTGGATTTGATGTTTCCTGTGGGTCCCTTCCAACTCAGGGGATTTTGTGATTCTATTTGAGCAGGACAGTACACTCGGAGCAGCCCCTGGCAGCTCCCTGAGGCACCGATAGCTCAGAACAGTCAGATTTTCCCATTTTTTACAGCTCCGGTTATATGGGAAACAATTACCCTTCACCATTTATTTCCTAATAAAATGAAACTTTATCTTTTTATTATCTCTTCCACTGGTCCGTCTTTACTCCAGACTCTGTTGATTCCCATTTATTACCAATACCTTCTTTCACTTGCCACCCCGAAGAGAGACGAGGATCTGTGGCACATTCATCACACCAAATAGAAGTAGTACCCGAGCTTATCTTTGTTTACTCATTAAAAACACGGACGGAGAGCTGACTGCAGCCGAGATTTGCTGTTGGTATAAGAGGGGTGGCAAAAAGGAGAGAGACGAGAAAAGGATTTGCTGCACGTGCCAGAGATACCACCCGTGTGAATCAGGGCTGGCTGCGACGGCACCTGAGGAAATTGTGCAGCACAGCCTTTGATCCGTTGATTTCGGAGCTTTCCTTTCCTTCAAGGATTCCCACAGAAAGCAAAACAAAACTCTAAAATTCGCCAAAGGCCGTTTTCTTTTATTATTCATAAGTGGTAGATATTACCAACGACGGCTCCATAAACTGGGGGAAGGGGAAAAAAAAAAGAAAGTTTTCTCAGCCCCATCTGTGTAGTAACATTTTATGAGAGATATATTACACACATTTATCCGGGAGTGAGAAAACGGCGACATAACTTTAAAATCCACTTATCGGGGCGGGGGGAAGCAGGCATAATAAGCTGCATTTGGGAGGGAGGGAAAAGGGGAGGCTGGGAGGAGATGTGAATAAACATCCCTGTCCGGGGATACTCGTGGTGCACGGGCTCCATCTCAATTCGAGTCGTCTCGCCCGGCTCCATCCCGTCGGTCCGCGAGGGCCGAGGAATGTGTAGCCTGCTCTCCTCGCTTTATATCCAGAACAAATCTATTTCACACAGCTGAATGTTGCTGCTGGTCTGGGAATATTTGTTAAATGGCTGTAATGTGATACAGTTAAGTTATTTACTACTTGTGACTGGGGAGAAAATTGAGGTTTATGAAATGCTACATTCCTAGAGCAAAAAAAAGTGCACTTATGAAAATAAATTGTTCGGGTCTCCTTTGACATTCTGTGTTCTTCACAGGGTAAAAACAATGCATTAATATGCTTTTAATGTTATCTAGATGGGTAGCAATGCGAAGTTATTCATGTGGGAGGGGCTACACAAGCAGATAACTACACTTAGTAGAACCCATCATTATTGTACACTGATTTTTTCCAGAAGCGCCAGAAGAATAGTGTTGGTGTAGCTTAAAACAAAATTAAAACAAAATCAGCTGTGCTGATCCAATCTTTATCAAGTCAAAAAATCTCTCTTTGGCTTCACCACTTGTCGTGCTTGAAATTTCACCAGGATATAAGAATATAAATAAAAGCCAGAGTTGAAGTCCCTCAAGCCATGAGGGTGCTGCACTGCCTGGTGTTAATTCACAAGATTCCACAGAATCATGGAATGGTTTGGGTTGGAAGGGACCTTAAAGCCCATCCAGTGCCACTCCTGCCATGGGCAGGGACACCTTCCACTGTCCCAGGCTGCTCCAAACCCCAATGTCCAGCCTGGCCTTGGACACTGCCAGGGATCCAGGGGCAGCCACAGCTGCTCTGGGCACCCTGTGCCAGGGCCTCCCCACCCTCACAGGGAACAATTCCTTCCCAGTATCCCACCTAAACTTAGTCTCTATCAGTTTGAAGCCATTCCCCCTTGTCCTGTTACTCCAGGCCCTTGTGAACAGTCTCTCTCCATCTTTTAGCCCCTTCGGGTCCTGGAAGGGTCCTGACCACAGTGAGGTCACCCCAAAGCTTCTCCTCTCCAGGCTGAACAATCCCAGCTCTCCCAGCCTTTCCTCCCAGCAGAGCTGCTCCATCCCTCTGCTCATCCTGGAGCCTCCTCTGGACTCTCTCCAGCAGCTCCAGGCCCTTCCTGTGCTGGGACAGGGCTGGGGCAGCTCTGCAGGTGGGGTCTCACCTGAGCACAGGGGCAGAATCCCCCCTTTCCTGCTGGGATCTTCCCAGGGCACGGGGGATTCTGGGTCCCAGCAGTTTCTGGCTTTGTAATGAGCATTTAGCACCATTTTACCACATCAACACTCAAGTTCAGCAATATTTTTTTAGGCCTGATCTACACTCAGTGCTTTAGGGACATTGTTATGCCAACAGCAGCAGGGATCAATGCAGCAGCAGCATCACCTTAGGCCTTCCCATACCTATTTTTTCATTTCCTAATGACTCCTCATAAAGTCTGTTTCAATTCACCAATTCAGAATGGGCTGTAGCAGGTTAAACACTCATCTAACAAAATGGTTTAATCTCCAGAGTGATTACTGTTGTCTCCAGCAATACTGCCGCAGTTACATGGCTTAACCCAGCCAACTGTTCAGCTGGCTTTATGCAAATGTCAAAAAAAAAATCAAAAATCACACTTAATCCTACGGCCGTCACGCCACGTCGGAAAAGCTTTTGTCTTCTTTTTTTAATGAAAGCTTTAATAATACTGAATATTTTACCTTCTTTATTTACTAATTCATGCTTCATCCAGATATTATTTCATCCTGAGATGAAAACAGGGGTGCGTCATCAAATACAATGACATTTTCCTCATTTGTTCCATTTAGGATAGCATTTCTCCTGCTCCCGACAGCGATAAAGGCCACAGGAGTGTTGCGAGACCTCAGTGAAATCTCAAAGGCCACCTTGATGTGGATTTTTGGAGGTCCCAGGGTATGAAAGCTGAAGTTAGTTAGTTATTGTGCCTGGCTAAGCAAGCAGAAGTTTATTAGAGTCTCAGCTGACACCCGGTGCTGTCACGCTGTAGGGTCAGACACGAGTGTGAGGGCCCACAAAGGCAGGTGGGCAAGGAGAGATCCCAGCTTTCCCATTTTGAGGCAAAAATCGATATGGAACAGCAGCAGGCTTGCACTGTGATGCACAACAACATCATAGTCCAAGCCTGCACTCCATATTGTTGAGGAGAAAGAGAGCTAAGCAAGCTTTTAATAGGAGTTCCTGGGATTTTTGATGAAGATCCCCCAGGCTGGCTTGCTCTTGTGAAGCCTCACGTGATGGCCTCACAGCAGCTCACCAAACAGGGGAGTAAAGGCAGCAGCTGAGGGAATAAAGCAGGTCAAGTGTTGTGCCTGCACTAAAACCAGCACTTTAATGAGAGACAGCCTCACCAAAGCTTGTTTTCTTCACTGACACTGCAAACAGCAGCCTGGCAGTGCAGAAAGGCTTTGAGAGACCGAGGGGAGAAAGCTGAAGGGTCATTTCGAGTCTTCTCAGTGGGAAGTGCCAAAAGGGTGACTGAATCAAGTAACTGGCTGAGTTGTGATGAAAAACAGAGCTTTTGACGAGGAGTGCTTGCTGTTGGTTCCCTGAAAAAACAGCTGTGCATCCCTCCTTCTCCACTGCAAGTGACTGATGGAAACATTCAGGTTTATGTGACCAATACCCACAACCAAACTTTTTTTTTCTCCCCACAATTTGATGAGAATTTTAAGGGATATTGCAACATAAAGAGCAACTCACTGAGGTTTTTTCTTCCTCAACATTGACCACAAGTAAGCACTATAAATGATCCATTTCTTATATTTGGGAGTAATCTACAAGCGAGCTAATCTTGAAAGCTTCTTACAGCAAGAACCTATTTGCAAAAAATGGATAAAAGAGGATCTTTGCCTTCAGTTTCACGAGTTCACCCCATCTTAGATCTGCACTGTCCTACACGTCAGACACCCGAGGGTCCATAGGGCATAGAGGTAAAAGCACTTTTCCCCTACAGCTGTGGGTGCACAGCTGCTCTGATGTACCCCAGAGTTGTTTAAATCACTCTCAAAAACGGCGAGTTGTGTTTGACCAAACCCAACCATAGAAATGCACGAGCTTGGCCATGAGGCCTAAGAACAAACATCCCAAAAGCAGGGGATTTTTGGAGAAGGAAGGTTGCCTCTGTGAGGCAGACAGCTGAAGGAACTCAGATTAACTGCGTGGTGACAAGTAAATCACTGGAACTGAGTTTTGAAAGACGGCCTCTGAGGATGTACCCTGTATTTTACATGTTCCCAGCTTCGTGTCTGAGGTCGTATTTCAGAAGAACAGAGCAGCTGAAGCACACTAAAATTATTCCCACAGCCCTGGGAAATGCTAAATACTCGGAAAAAAAAAAATCATTCCACAGGCCTTCCACACCAGCAGTTGGAATTAGAGCGTGTTTTTGGCATCAGTGTCTGTAGGAGCTTCTGTCGGTTTGGATGGTCNAGCCCTGGGAAATGCTAAATACTCGGAAAAAAAAAAATCATTCCACAGGCCTTCCACACAAGCAGTTGGAATTAGAGCGTGTTTTTGGCATCAGTGTCTGTAGGAGCTTCTGTCGGTTTGGACGGTCGGGACGGCTGGAGACGAGAGGTCCCTGGAGAGAGATCTCAGAGCATGAGATTTGTTGTGAAGGGCGTGGATGCAGGGGCCCTGCTCGGAGCTGCCAGCTCGAAGCAGGGCAGGAAAGCAAAAGAGCAAAAGAGAGCAAGAGAAGCAAGAGAGTAACAGGAGTAAGGGCACGAGAGAGAGAGGTTCTCATTTACAACACTATAAATCTTCTTCTGTGCTGAATATTCTAATTTCCATTAACCAATCTAGTACAAGGTACAAATCCTATAGCATTTACATACAGCCTATAAGAATCATTACATTACCATACTGCGTTACATTTTAAGCCCTAAAAACTACTCTTTGGACCCCTTCTGCCAGGCTGGAAGGGTCTGCTCTGACCCTTGGACCTGTCTGCAAGCAGAGGGTATTGTTCAATCCAAAGGGGATTACCTTCTGCCGGCCATACCATTGTTTTCCAGTTGCTCAGTAACTAAGGCTTGGTATCTCAAAGCTTGCTTTCATTTCAATCTCGCTTCTAGTTTCCATATTCTCAGCATCTTTTGACAGGCAATCTTATTTATAAGGCTTTCCTGTTTCATCTTCCCCAACAAGTGTCAAAATGCTGTGCCTAAATTTCTGAACCTGCACCCGCTGCACCTTTCCCCGACAAGGTCAGCGTTTGTGCTCCCCCAGACTGCTGCCAGGCAGTCAGAAAGGTGATGAATGCCAAACAATTTTGCACTTGGGCTTCGATTACAACCTCCACGAGGTCTGGAGCCAGAGATTAGAGTAAGTAGCTGTTAATTTTATGGGCGCTGTCCCTCACGTTCACTGAGGGAAGCAGAAGCGCAGCGTGAAATACGGCGCAGGCACGGGGTGCTGTGTATATAGTGCTGACAGTAATGCTGACAGAGATGAGTCCTGAAGCTTTGCAGGCTCCCAGGGCTTCTCTGGAGCATTAAATTATTTTAATGTAAGTAATATATAATGTAGCACCAGAAGTTTATCATCGTAAGAACGCCGGTGACTCCACAGTTTTGTTTCAGCAAGGATGGTGGTTTAAGTCAAACATAACCAGCAATTTGCTTGGGCTTTTTGATGTGAGAGAATGTTGTTAAACCTTGCTTAATACTGACTGACTGAAGAGTATTAGCAGCTGACAGCTGAGGTGCAGGGCTATTAGAATTTGGGTATTTCTAGACTGCAGCAGCTCAGGGGTTTATTATAAAACTCTGAGAAAAGTTAGAAATGAAGTAGAAGATTGATAGGTTTTGTTTTGTTTTTAACTGACCACTGTATTAAGCAAAAAGAATCAAAAAAAAGAAAGCCAAGGTTCCGGAAAGGTATGGCTTTCACCTGATTTACTCCCGAATCTACTGCTAGTTTTAGCCTGCTGATGTATAATTGCAAGTTAATTTTTCAGCTGTCAGGCTCTGCTCAGCCCCAGGTGCTGGTGGCACTGGGCAGCTCTCGGAGGGTGGGCACCGAGAGCAAAAAGAATCAAGACCCCCCCGTGCCCCCTACCCCGTGTCCCAGCAGCTCTGTGGCACGGAATGACAGAATCCTTGAATCACAGTCACTAGAGGGTGTCACAGCCATGGGAAGCAGCACAAGTTCTTACAAACGACGCTCAAACCAGGCTCAATGAATAGCTGGAATAGTTTCTTCTTGCCAAACACACACCCTTCAGACCCAGCCGTGCTGAGTTCTCCCTGTTCTGCATCCCTCTGCTGAGGCTCCAGTCACATATTGCACCTTTCCCTGTGCTACCAGGCAGCACCAGGCACTGAAAGCTGGTGTTGATAATCCTATTAAGGGCTTCTGTGTTTATTACCTGTAGTTAAACGTTGCCATTTACAGTGCAGAGTATACGAGACAATAAAAGAGTTAGAAAGTGCTTAAATCCTCTCTTAAACCTCCAGCCTCTGACAAAAGGGAAGGCATTTGGGTTTTCCTCCCTTATATATTTCAGTCTCATGAACATAAGACTCTTAAATGGATTTAACAAAGCCTACCATAAAACCAGGTAGCAAAGCCCTGAGCTCCTGGCCAGACAGCGATTGAAGATGATTTTCTTTCCTGCTTCCTTTGACTTCACAGGGGACATCAAGGTGGATCCGAACAACAGACACCACATCTACCAGAGAGTTCTCAATATTCATGAGCATTTGCTTCCCCCGTTCCAGTTTGTGGATTGCTTATTAGCTTTGCTGACACAAACACCGTGGTGGAGGGGGGGGGGTGTTTTTGCTGTTTTGTTAAGTGAATAGCCTGGGTGGAAAAACAACACTATAATTAAAACAAAACAGGACATGTATGTGTTGTAAACAAAAGGACTGGTGATCTTCTTCACACCAATCTTCACTGAGCTGCCATCTGTTCATTATAACGAGCTTATATTTCTTGAGTGCTCGCCGTCGTTTTAATTTCTGGTTAAGTCTGAACAAAATGAAGGGAAATTAATTTCTGCACACTCATGAAGTTGTTCACCCATGAAACAAATATTCTTCTAACCCCATTCTGCCTGCCACAGCCTTCCTGAGGTTCATAAAACCACAGAAGGTTTGGGTTGGAAGGGACATTAAAGATCATCCAGTGCCACCTGGATGATTTAAGACCATCCAAGGACACCTTCCACTGTCCCAGGGTGCTCCAAGCCCCATCCAACCTGGCCTTGGGCACTGCCAGGGATCCAGGGGCAGCCACAGCTTCTCTGGGCACCCTGTGCCAGGGCCTCCCCACCCTCCCAGGCAACAACTTCCTCCTAATATCCACTCTAAACCTACTCTTTTTCAATAGACTTGTTCAGTTTAATTAGGAACAGTTACTGCCAAAGGTACCTTTAAAGTGATCTTCAAGGAATTCTCGTTTTAATTGTGCTGTTATTAGTAAATTCCTGATTTGCAGCCAAGCCTACTGTGATGAGTGTCAGTGGAAGAGTGGGGAAGATGATGAGAAACGTCTTGGTCTCTGCTTTGGTGAAGGGCATGCCCTGGTTTCCCTGGAAAGCCCCAGTTTCAAACCACCTGTAGAGCGGCTGCCACTGAAAATCTCGGAGTAAGAGGAAGGTGGCATTTGTGCTCCTGCTTGAACCTCACCGAAAGAGTGATACCCGTGAAAAAAAGAACCCATGAACGTTGTACAGCAAACGCATCAACAGCAAAAATCACGCTGCAAGTGCTGTTTGTCTCGTCACACCGAATTTAATTACAGTGAGGATTTAATTAGAATGTTTCTGTTATTCTACTATCTGTTTTTTCCACCTTTTTTTTTCCTTTTTCCACTTGACTGATCGTTTTGTTGTTGCACTGATGTTCTCTTTATACTCTGAACCTCAAACAGCTCCATGCCCTGGGGATGACAAATACTTTTAGGCTTGATTACTTGTAATGATGGATGCCTGCATTGCAAGCAGGGATGGGGGAGTGATCTCTCACCGTGCCCGTCCTCCTGCTCTGCCAGCCAGGTTTCTTGGAGGCAGCTGCCTGGCACCCTCCCCTGCCCGATCCGTGAGCACTGAGATGTTATTAATTAATGACTTGTTTCCTGGTGGTGACTTACACCATACATTTTGCACACCACGGAGATCTGGCAGGAGAGGAATAACTATCATTTCAGGAGAGACCCCAGCGCCATCTGTTTTTCCTGGCGCCAGCGTTCCTTGGGAGGTTACGAAGGTGGAGGACCAAGTATTTTCTCCTCCACTTTTCTCTAAATCATTGTCAAGGGAAAAATGATAAGTTTTGAAACACTCTGCCGCCTCCTTTCCCTCTTAGGTGACACACACAGAGGTTACGCCTACTTTTCCACAACATGATCTTACGCATTTTTTTCCTGTTGTCTGACAAAATCCATATGTTCCCGGCTCAGACCATCTGTCACTCGCAATTCTTTCACACAAAAGTTTTTGATGCATTTCTCTCCTGATTGATTTCTTTCTCTAATTGCACAGGGGGGCATTTGACAGAAGGAATTTTCATCCCTCACCACCCCAGAGCAATCTACGGGCACAGGTGTCTTCCGTGACCAAAGGCTCCAGGAACAGAGAGCTTTCGGCTCCTGAGCAGAGCAGAGTTGGGTTTTGCTAAGTTGGCTGTTTTTTGGGTTTTTTCCTGCAAGAAGTCAAAATACCCCTGGAAAACCAGCACAGCAGAGAAAGAGTTGTTTGCTCGTCCAGGATTAGTAGTTCCCTACCAAAGCCAAATCCCAGAGAATTCAGCAGCTCTGGTTATAACCCCAACCATCTTCCCAGGGTTTGAAAGGACCTCATTCCAGTGAGCTAATAATATAGATATAATTTCTAAATTATTTTCTCATTGTTGGCTGTAGAAATGGAAGATCAGAGGGTGTTTCAAACAGGAATTAAATCAGACAGGTTTATTTTGCTTTCTACTCTGTACCACGGCTGTTTGCAAATAACTTTCCCACATTCCCTGTGTTTTTCAGTTCTCCTTTGAAGCAGTCACTCATGGAATTGAAAAGAACATAATTTTTTTTTTTCAGTTTTCCAAATACTATTTTTACCACCACAATTTCTCTGCAAATTTCATTTAGTCAAAATCTGATCTACCACAAAAATCTAATTCGGAATGAAAACATTATAAAAGTCTTCAGTCACAGTTTTATCCTAAGAAACACATTCATATGAGCAGCCGAGGGTGCCCATTCCCTTCTGGAGGCTACCAGTGGAGGTAAACCTTGCTAAAAATGCCACAGAAACACACTGGGAGTGGTTTTGGGAGTGATCCTGAATATTAGGACAGAACAGAATTCTGCTGCCCGTCCCAAGAGATCACCACAGAGCCTGAGCCCCCGAAGAAATTCCTTTTTCAATCAGGAGCGTTTGCAAAAGAGGAAATTGAACTCATCTCATGATCCCAATCCAAACTTTTCCTGAGTCAGAGCTTAGTGGGTCTCTTCAGCTCCTTTACGCTGGGCAAGGGTGGGAAGGCAGAACTGGAACTGGGTCTGAACTGGAAGCCATGGGTATGGACAGGGCGGCGTTTCCTCACAATCCCACCTCCAGGTTCCATAGGTACCAGTTTTGCAAACCCAGGTAACGGAGAGCTTGATTGCAGCTCTCCAGAGCAATCGGCTGAGCCTCCACGGAGGGTTTTGCTCTGATTTCCTGCCGTTGCTGTGTAAAAGGAGCACCTGAAAAGCCTGGGCTGGTGCTGTGCTCACCAGTTCTGACGCCTCCTGCTCTCAGCTCCTCGAATAAACAATGTCCAGTGTCAGGAATTCCTGTACAAAGAGTTGGTCTTTGGCTTTTTAGTGGAAAACTAAAAACTAGCCCATAAATAAATAAATCTCCTGTGCGTTCTGCTTCACATTATTCAACACCCAAAGTCACATTAACAGACAAGACATTTTAAGGAAATCCAGTTCTGTAGCACTGCATTTGTTTTTCTGAGCTGTTGCTTTCTCAGTGTGTCTCAAACTAAAATTCACATTCAGGGTCTCTCTGGGAAGCTTCAGCATTCACCATTGCTGAATTCACAGTTTAGGGGAGGAAAGAACAACACTTTGTTCCACGTTTCTCTTTTTAGGACTTCTAAACAGTGGGAATTTGTTTGTATTTTTTGGCATTTCTTGAAGGTTTGTTCCTGTACAACTCTGATTCCGCTCTGGGGGAGCTCGGTGCCTGGCACTGGGTCAAGCAGCAGGGACGAGATGGAAGAACTGAAGGTTTAAAATCGTAACTTGGTGCTTTCCTCTCACCCAGGTTTGTTTTCTTGCCTTGCATTTCCAGTTGCTCACAGCATTTAACATGCACAACCTGTAGAGTTTGTTGAGCACACCAGGAACACCAGGGCGGAACCGAATCCTGGCTCGCTGCAATTCCTGGTCCAGCATTAATTCAGCTTTTCTTTTTCTTTTTCTTTTTTTAAATTGTCAATTTTGCTGTTAATAAATGTGCTCAGCTTCTCTTTCAAGGTGAATTATGTTCAGATATTTGGGTTTAATGTGGGCTTGCCCTTGATTCCAGCCCTGTTCACGGAATCACAGAAGGTTTGGGTTGGGAGGGACCTTAAAACTCATCCATTCCCACCCCTGCCATGGGCAGGGACACCTTCCCCTATCCCAGGTTGCTCCAAGCCCTGTCCAGCCTGGCCTGGGACACTGCCAGGGATGGAAGCTTGCATTGCTCTTAACCCAGCTTTATTTGTCAGCTGAGCCTTGCTATTATTTTGCAGTGAATTTGCACAGGATTTTCATTCAATACCAATAATCACATTATTGCTTTTTTTTAGAAACAAATTGTAATCTATTTGTTTTAACTTTTGTTAGCTTCAGTCCCTGAGGAAGTCAGAGAAATTCTTGCCTTTTAAAGATGATCCCACAAAAGAATGAATTCTGTCCCTAAATCTTTGGGTTTGACCTTCTAGCTCTGATTTACGGCAGTAAAGAGTCTGTAACACAAACACAGCAGCCAAAAAAGAAACAACACGTGACTAATTAAGAACCACTAAAGATGATGTTAGCAACCTGTCAAAATTTACAGTCCATTAATTTCAGTTATACAGTAGAACTACGTATTGCCATGCTAATAATGAATGAAATCCTCATAATTAACATTATTTCAGTACAGGGAACTTACAATATATCATACACGATTCTATGTCTGATTAGTTCTGTGTGACATTAACAGTCCAGGGGATAATTTATGATCTCCCCTACCAAAAGCAAAGCTGGGAATTGTTAAAAGTAAACTCACGACCTGAATTTGAAACAATCTGAATTATTTATTGGGAATAATGAAAGCAGGAATGAGGGGGTGGATTGGTTCTGTACCATCTGGTGAATTTTCTTTTGTTTGTCTCTGTGTTCCCAAACTAAAGCTGGCTGGATCCCTCTAAACCTGTTTTACTCCTCTTACTCCTAAATTACTCCAATTCCTGTTCGTATTAATGCAGGAGAATGGTGCATCCTCTCAATTTTTTTAGGGATGTTTTTGTACTACTGTCACCCACAAAATATCCAAATCCTTTGGTATTTTTAAGAGACACTTCACCCCTGTGAGAGCCATGCTGTCCCTCTCTCCCCGGTTGCTCCACACTCTCAGCTCTCTCCTCTCACCCTCTAACACCAATTTCTGTTGTGGACAGGCCCTCTGTAAGTTTCCAGTTCTGGTTCATTTTCTTTTATGTTCATGCCCATTGAAATGAGGGGAACAAGGAGTTAACAACATCACCCTACCTTTAGATGGGCCCTTTAGCCTTGCAGCCCTTGGTGGAGTTAATGGGATTTCAGTTCCTCTGCTGGAGGGTCAAATAACAGCATTCACCCCCGGCATTTAAACACATTAATTAGCAAAGACAGAGGGATTTCTTTTGGAGAGGCAAACCTGGGGCTTTTCCATTACCATTTGCCACATCTCAGTATCTGCAGGTATCCCGCAGCAGCGTGGAGGGAAGGTGGGAGGAGGAGAACTGAGGGTGAATTGTTGGGGACCCACGATATTGACTGTCCTAAAGCAGGCAAACCACACCCGGCCTTTGCAGAGGGTACAGCAGCTTTCTGCTGAAAAGTTCCTAAACTGCATCCATCCAAGGTGTCTGTGGAAGGCAGTGCTTGAGTTTTCTCTCACATTGGTAGTCTCTTATCAGGAGCAGGGCCCAAGAGATGACATTGATTTTGTTGTAGACAAAATGAGGTGTTTTGACTTGTTAGTAAACAGCTGTTTTGTTTCACTCTGCCACGACACAAAGAGAGACAATGCCTTCACTTGATGGCTGTCCCAAAGATGGGAGTGATGTCCTTCTTGTTGCAGGAGAACGAGACAAAGAGCAGCCCATTTGTGTTTCTAACACCAGCCAGGACTCACCAGAGGCTCCAGGAAGGTGACCTGCACTAGGGCTGAGACAGAAAGGACTGGGATTGATCTTTTGGAATTTGCCAGTTGGTGAGAAAATGGTTTGAAAGGGGAGAATCATCACTGTGGGAGACTGAAAGGCAAAGGGCAGTGGCAGATTCTGCTCTCAGACAGTCCTGTTATTTCAAATTTTCCAATTCCTGGTGCGACGTGCCTGGCAAGTACAGAGTCACGGGATCTGTGGGAATTTAGAATGCAGAGAATATCTCTCTGCCTGTTTTGAAGGATTCTATCCCCCTGGACAACACTGTTTTCGACTTTTGCTCATGGAGAAAATTACCCTTTGAGAAGAATTAGAATCTACACTGGTGTGAACTAGGTGATAGCGTGTTATGTGAGATTGTCACAAGGTGAAAATTTAGGGTCTTTGGGTTTGTTAATATAGTAAACAGAGAAACGGTAAAACTCCAAAATGGAGGATTGCTGTTGCTCTCCAGACCTTCTCCTTCTATTACTCCATATTCTGCAGTAGAAGTAAAGGTGATTGGATAAAGAATCCCGCAGTTCCTGTCTACGTGACAAAGTGATTTATTGAACATTGGTGGAAAAGTGAAAATATCNGGGCTTCTCCTGCATTCTCTGCCCTGTGCTGTGTCTGGGTCACACAAGTGACTCCATTTCTCTGATAAGACTCAATAAACAACAATCTGAAAGCAGAGACTGCTGAAGTTCCCGTTCGCCTCCTGAATTCCTGGCAAAGAGGCTAAAACTCTCCCCCATGAGGGGAGGCATTAATTAAGGCACGAGAAGTGTCAGGGATCATTTAGGTTGGAAAAGCCTCCCAAGATCCTCAAGTCCAGCTGTCATCCCAGCACTGCCAAGCCCCACAATGACACAAGTTATCACCCAGTCTCAGAAAGGCAACGAACACATCGTGTCCCTGGTGACCCTGATGCTGCCCAGTGTTAAGATAACGAAAATAAATAAATGAAACTCAGTGCTGCAGTGCCACCCCTGTCATTTAATGGCACAGCCACTGGATAATCAGGTCCTGCTCTGCATGCTCAGTAGGGTTTGGGGACAAAGATTTTCCTAAGACAGGAAAAAGAAGACTAAGCTGAAGCACAAACAGATTTTAATTATTTTAAACAAATGCAAATTGCCAGAGAGTCACATTTTAAGTACATTGCTCAAACCAGAAGAAAATTAGGTTTTTCTGACAGGAGTTTTCTAGCACTTTAAACAGAAGGATGGCCTAGAGCGTCCCACAGATCCTGTCTGGGCAGAGGTAAAGTCCTGGAGTGAATTATTAGAGCCAGGACATTTCTTGCTAAACGCCTAAAGCGGGGTGGAAAACTTTCTCTTGGTGGCTTTTGGTGAGCAGCCTTTGACACGGACCCTCACCACAGACTGAGCAATTTTTATCTCTCTAGGAGCCCATCTGCAACAAAATAACGAGTCAGGAGCACGTTCAGAACCACCTTAAACTCCCTAAAAAGATCTGATTCTACAATTGGCTTAAAAACTGGAATGAAAAGAAGACCACATCTTTTAAGACTCTGAATAAAAAGCAGCAACAAAGTGAAACACATCTGGAGGCTGCTACTGAGTGCTGAGAGACCCCTTACAGACAGAGAATGAAAATATGGTCCCCACTCTGAGCCCCCAGATCTCTCCAAGCAAGGAAGCAAAGACAACAAGCACAGGACAGCCGAGCATGAATTGGTTTTGCAGCAGCGAACAGAGAATTCCATGGACTGCAGCTGCTGCCCACCCTCATTCTCATTTGAATTCTCCATTAGGAAGGGTGGAGAGGGGATCTGTATTTTCCCTTTTAAAGAAAAAAAATGTAAAACTGCCCTCTCAGTTCTTCGAAGACATTCTCTTTTGTTCAACTACATTTTTGCAGCCTTTCTATGCTTGGGAATAACAATTGTTGCTAAACTACACACTTAAAGAAACCCTTAAACTTCAGACAGACATCGTCATCAAAATTCAGAGGGAGTGGTCTTCTGAACCTCCAGCAGAAGTATTTCCTATTAAACCAAGTTGTGCTGTTGATCCCTTTGAAGTGACATTTCAGAGTGTTCACCACACGCAGAGGCACCCAGATACCTGCAGGGGAAACGTCTGGAACCGCCCAAGGATGATGTCAGGTTTTCCCGTTATTTTTACCCACTAACATTTTGCGCGTTGCTCCTGCGTGTTGCAGGCTGAAGGGCTTTAAACACCTTGCAGAGGGGTTTATTGTGCTCTGTGGATGCAGCAGTGACATGTTTAAGGTCTTTTCATTCCCCTTCCTATAACTGGGAATGAAAATTCCTCTGCAAATGAAAGGAATTGCACTTAAGTACAAAATCCCTGACTATGCCTGGGATGCCGTTCCTTCCTTCCAGGCATTGCTGCTCAGATTTCCCTCTGCTCCCATCAAGCTCCAGCCCAAACTCTAATCAGACCATCCAGTAGATATTAAATGAGATCATTCAGCTTTACAGCTTCGACCTAATTAGACTATTGGATACTCAGAACATCCACATCATGTTCTTTTCCTCTCCTGGAACTCCACAGAGGCTGAAGACCTACAACACTCCAAAGCTTTATTCACTTCCTATAAAAATTGCATGGAGAAATGGTACACTTGGTGGTTTTGCTCACTGTTGTCCTAAAGAAGAAGGTCATTCCTTATGAAGAAAATATATCAAAGTGTTGTTAAGGACACCCTGAAATGTCCTCCCAGAGGAAGGAGATAGAAGGACAACAAGAATTTTGCCACAAGATGACGTTTTGGGAGCGTGGAGAATGATGGAATACAGCAAAAGCTTTAAAAAAAAAAAAAATCAATTTATATACAGAGAGTCTGTGCTTCAAGTAACATTCCAGGAATAATCATTACATAATGGTTCAAGCAGACCAGCAAAACATCTACAAGGTTTGAAACTGCAAACTCAGGAGAAAAAGATTTTAACCTCAAAGCGTTCACATTTCTCCCTTTCCAAGTCAGCAGGAAGAACAAGAACTAATTTATGTTTACAATCACTCAGTTTGATTAAAAAGTCATACTTCAACAGCTCTGAAGATGCATTTTCTGAACATCCTCCTTTCCATTCAATTAATTCCAAATGATATTTGCCCAGAAAATGTAGAGCATGTTTAACGGCAACGGAGATAATGCTAAAGCAAGCAATCCCTGCTTAAAACTCGGGCTCCCTCCTGTCAGCATCCTTGCAAGAACATTACACCTTGATTCCCTCATTAATATTGTTCTGCATTAGCCTAATGGAAAGCTGAGGGATGCGTGAGGCAGCAGAACCCGGCACACAAACAGCATTTTACATATGGCACGTTTCCAGTGACCTTCTCCATTTTCCTCGCCATAAAATCCATGTTTTTCAGGGCTGCAGCTGAGATTTTGCCATGTCCTTAAATGCTGAGCATCCCTCTGCCCGAGTCTGAATCATTTGGGATTGGGACAGAGCTGGGATTTAGGATGCCGATTCTATTTTTAGTTGCACCAGGGGCTTTTTTCGTGGGTAAATCACATCAAATTGGACATGACTGACACAAATTGAGGAGCTACAGCTAGTGCTGAGAGAACAGGTATGGATCTCCTTTTGCATCTGCTTCCCAGGCTGCCAACATAGAGCAAATTAAGTTTTATTAGCTTAAAAAATACAGGACAAAATGATGAAGTTCTAGATGAAGCTGCTGAGGCTTTGGCAATCACAGCAAATACAGGAGTCAGCATTTGACTGTGTCAGATGGTTCACACCCTCAAGATATTTATTCTCTGTCCCTCTGACACAGTGTCAGAAATTAATGAGGCCGGGAGGGACCTCAACAGGTGATTTTGGGCCATTTTCCCGCGTTTTCCCCAGGATATTCAGGTGATTTTGGGCCGTTCTCCTGTGTTTTCCCCAGGATATTCAGTTGATCATGAGCCAAAAATCTTAGGATTGTGCTCGTCTCTTGAGAACTGCTTGGGCTGGGCAGCAGCTTCCAGGAGCACTTCCCAGCTCAGCTTTCACTGCTGGGGAGCTCTCAGGGACAGCCCTGGAAGAGGGAGAAGCTGAGAAAACACTTCAGGAGGAGAACAGGGCGAGCAAGAGGTTCCTGAAGCTGCTGAGGATGGTTCTGCCACCTCTCAATGAGTCAGAAGCCAAGCAGACAGCTCAGCTTGTGGAGTGGCTCTTAACACCTCTTCGTTCCAGTGCTTCCCCACGGAAAGGATTCCTTGACACCCTGCAGAGCATCGGTGCCTTGCCAGCATTCCCAGAGTTTAGCTAAAAATAGAGCACTGGAGAAAACACCCGTGATTTTAATCGGAATATTTCCAGCTTGGAGCCCTTTTTCCTGGGCAAGGGCTTTTACTGCCCACACGTGCAGCTTCCAAGCGTCCTGCAAGGCTGGGGAAAAGAAAAAAAATCCCAGGAATAATTAACCGGCGCAATTGAGCGGCGAGCACCACACCTGCAAAGTTTGCAAGCCATGAAAATTTATGGTTTCATAATGGAATGTGGGTTCGGTTTAATGGGTAAAATACAGCACTGCAAGGGAAACAACTGTAAATTTTCATGGCTAACAAACTTTGCAGGTGTGGTGATTCACGCTCAGCTGCCCCGTTTAATTATTTCTAGGTTTGTGGAGATCCCAGCAGAAGATCATGAAACCAACCATCTTTGAAGATTAGATTCCTTGCTTTAAAATTGCAGCTATGGCTAGCTGGAGCGGCCCCATTGCAGGTAGAATTGTGCTTCAGGCATGTGAAAGAGAAATCCTGGTAAAATTGAAATAATTTGCTTTGAGATTTTGGTATGAAGCGAAAATATGAATTCATGAGATTGAGAAAGAGAGGAAAAGGACACTCAGAGTTGATGTTCAGCCCGTTTTATATGATTACAGAATATAAGTCAGTCTGTCTACCTGCTTCATCTTGTAAAGCATTTCTGCCTCTTTAATGTTGGTGAAATCTCTCCTTTTGATGTGGATTGTGGGGTTTTAGCTCTGGATAAACCTCAAACACAAACCCAATAAGCCATAAAATGGGATAGATGTGAAAAAAGCTATTGATTCAACGGCCACCAGAAGTAATAGAAACCTTTCCATTGGTTTGAATCCTTTTTGGACCAGACCTTCTTATTTTCAGGAGCAGAAGCTCTTTTCCTCCCGCAGTGCAAACGTTTATCAGAGCAATTTTTCATCTCTGTGCTCCAGCGGGGACTGGTCTGGAGCCTGAACTTTGTCCCTGCTCCTCCAGCAGCACAAGCTGTGCCAACACCTTCGGTTTACAGATCACTGTCAAGCTGTCAAACCAATCAGGAATTCAAAGCACCCCAGACCTTTTAAATGCTGCCAGTATTCTGTCATGAAATATATTCAAATACTGGGAAGCTTTCAGAGTCAGTGTCCTTCCTTACAGTGAAGGGCCACGAGGAATTGTTAATTGGTGTATTCTGTTATTTTGCATTTACTGAAATTACAAACCCAGCGTCTTTTAAACCAAATTAGGGGTTCAGATTCCAGCCAGACAGGAACGCTTTTATCATGGTGAGTTTACAGACCTCCAGATAACACTCGATAGCGGGGCTGGTTCCTTGTAGATTAAAAGGTTCACAAGCATTCTCAAGTGGGTCTTTAAATTAGAGAAGGAAACTTTGGTATGTTACAAAAAATATATCTGAGGGTAAATAGAGTTGAGAGGAAATCCATAAAGCTTGGGCTCAAGGATCCTGGTAAAGCAACTTTTGAGCTGGTGTAACCTCAGAAACCTCTAAAAGTGGCCAAAACCACCCAGTAAAGAGCAAAATTCCTTGTCCTCCTTCCTCCCTGGAGGGACTGAAAGCTGTGTAGATGTGGCACTTGGGGACATGGGTTAGTGGTGGTCTTGGGAGTGCTGGTGAACAGCTGGACTCAGAGGGCTTTTCCAACCTGAGCAATTCCATGGTTTCCTCTGTCACTGCCAGAGCCTCAGGAGTGTCTCTACCTCAGTCCTACTCCATCACTTCCTCGTGTGGAATCCCTCCAGCCCAGGAGAGGAGGATGCAAGCAGAGCTTTCAGCAAGTATTCCACGCCCTCCTCAAATGGCAGCTCCAGAACAGACACCAAAGCCTCTTCGTGTTCTTCAAAGGTCACGCAGAAACAAAACCACCAGAAAGAGATTTCTAACAAAAAAGGACTCAAAACTTTTATGGAATTTTGACAGAGAAGGGGGCCACATTTAGGAGGAATTGGGGTTGTGCCCTCCAAGTGCAAAGGACACTTTGAACCCCGGATGGTGAGATCCTCATGTCTTATTTTATCAACCTGTGGTTTCCAGCACACCAGTTTTTATAGAAATAGGATGAATGCTGAGTTGTGGTACTAGTAGGTATGGACAGCTTCTAGAACACACTGTTCGAGGGGGACAGTGGAGATTCAGATAATCTAAGCAAATTTTATCTCGAGACAAATACCTTGAGGACAAAACTGCAGTCATAACTTGAATTTTACCCTTAGCAAGTCTGCTTCCATCAGCCTCAACATTTGAACAGATATTTGTCCGAACAGCCACTAGAAAATAACAAGTAGGAAATAGAAAATAAAACAAATTGCCGTAGTAAAGCCAAGGTGAATATTTCCCTCCTCCAGCTGCCCACTGTAGTCCCCGTCTGAAATACTGTACAGTGATATTCCATATATTTGCTGCCACTCGCAGCTCCAGGGGTAATTCCTCTCCTGGATTTCCATGATCTAACGTGATCCCATGATGGAGGGAGTGGTAAATTAAACCCCCTGGAGCAAAGCACATCAGTAAGTGTTTAACTTTCCCGCAAGGAAGTTGTTTCTCCAGGATGCTGGGCTGGAGTTTGGAGCTGTTTATAACACTGGGACACAAAATCGGATACCAGAATCAGGAGCCTTGAAAAATCCAGAGATAAATAAAGACTGCAAGACTCCAGGGATGAAGTATCGGCACCATTGGAGTCACTTGGAATCTTGGGTCAGGATTCCCCCCTGAATCTTCGGCAGCTTTTGGAGTTAACACAAATAAGGTCAGTGCCTGATACTGCAAAAAGGGATTAAGGAAGTCTCAAAATAAGTCAATGGAATCTCTTTCCCTGGAAATTTCTCTACGGCAACAACAGATCTGGTTCATATAGGAAAGGTGGCCCCTTCTCACTGTTCAAGGCATCATTGCCAGTCCAAAAAACCAAAGAACCTGTGGAATTCCTGCTCTGCAATCCCTGCTGATGTCATTCCCTTAGGATATGTTGGAGGCCGGCGCCTCACAGGCTCAGCCACAGTCACCAAAGACATTTCTGATTGTTGAATTTCTTTTTTTTTTTTTAAATAAAATAAGCAATTTCTTAGTTGTTCGCATTCCGTCTCCTCACTCGGAGCTTTGGAAGTTTTAGGAATTAGAAGTTTTGTGTAATTATTATCACATCAATGTTGATTCTGGAGAAGTTGCAAAGAGCCAACGGTAAAGCCCTGACCCGGTGCTTCCCACTAGCACCAACCCAAGGTCTCCCAGCATTGTTCTCCTGTAATTTTGCCAGGATTCATATCTGTCAGTGCTTCCACTACTGTGTCCTGAGAAACAAAAGCAAATATCATTGAAAAAACTCCTGTATTCAGTGCTAGGACTGCAGAGAAAGACTTCATTTCCCTGGTTAAAACCTTCTCTCACTTCCCTGAAGAACAATCTCACAGGGCCACGCTACAGGAAGGGAATTATTCTGTATTAGCATAAGGATAGGCATAGTTTCAAATCCATCAAAACAGTTCCCCACAACTGTGTGAGATAAAATAAGGCCTCCTATTTATTTTTATTCCTTGAATCACAGGCTGGAAGTTTTCTTTCAGTTAAAGCATCCATTACCTCCTCCCTGCCTATCCCTCCCGCTGCGTTGTGTTGCTTCACTCTTACTGGGGGTTTTCTCCAGCGTGAAAATAATGGCATTATTTACAAAAATGTAAACTTTTGGTGGGAAATGCATTATTTGTAAAGCAGATTCTGCCTCAGCCATCAAAGTAGCAGCAGGAAGAGCTCGCTTAAGCTAGACACAATCATGTTTTCTTACTCGACGGAAACATTGTTTGAAAACGTGTTTGGGGTTTTTTGCTTGGTTTCGTGTTTATTTGTTTGCTTGGTTTTTTGCCACAGATTAGGGGGAGTGCTTTTATTTAAACAGAAAAATCAACAAGGGGCAGCTCCTACTTTCTGGATATCTCTCTTTCCAAGTTTGCACGTCTCAGCTGCACTGCAATAGAACATTTGGGCACAATAATTTGAAAAAAGCAGCAATAAACACGCAATGCAGTAATTAGAGAAGCAGTTCTGTCCAATATCTTTCCATTGGATTATTCCCTCTTTGTTGCTCGGCTTTATCCCATCCCTTCCTGTTCCCTGCAAACACAGGCTGCTCGTCTTCCTTTTAGACAGAAATTCAGGAATTTCAAGCTGTTTCATTTTAATAAATGCTTAATAAATAAAGCAGCCCATCAGAGCTTTCCCAGGATCTCAGGGTGTGTGACAAAGGAAGGCAGGATAACGACTGAACACAGCTGCCAAGAGCTAAACTGGATTTTGTAATCATTAGATTATTCACTTAGCTCCAAAAATACCTATTTCTGAAGAGCTTTTCAGGTTCCCCAAAGTGTTGCTCAAGAAAAGCTCTGACTTCTGCACTAGGAGGGTTTTTTCCCTCCTTTAATAAATTAACCATCTTCCACGAGAAATATCAAAATAAGATGCATTTGAGCTAAAAGCCAGCGACTGATTTTATCAGCTGTGCCTGAAGCAGCGAGCTGAACTCAGTGATTTTATTAGTGGGGAATAGTGTTTTAATAAGATGTGATCAGCTACAGCCTTCCTGAGTTATTCCAGTATCAAACACATCCTAAGAAACAAGGCCCCAGAGAGCCTAATTAGAAATTAATCCCGTTTCCACCAGAGTTCCTCCATGGAAGTTGCCTTTCTGCAGGCACAGAATTCCCAACCTGAGGGTGGCTCTCGGTGCTGGTGGTGTTGGATGGAGCCTCCCTCTGTATTCCCAACGGGATGAGGCACAAGGAATCAATCCTGGACTCACCTGGAACGTGCCACAGGCACCTCCAGCCAGGCTGAGGAGTGTATCCTGAACAGAATTGCCCAGTGGGATCCCCTGTTCCCATTTGGTGTGGTGCCTTTTGTGCCTCTTCTTACGGTTTGCAAACAAAATCGTCAACTAAACTGAGCCTACAGAGAGCTGGACTTGGGCTCGAGATTAAAAGGGCAAATTGTGCTGCCCTTCTCATATTTGCAACTGTACTCAGAGCAGCTGAGTAGAAGAAAATGCAGGGGTGACGTAATTTTAATTCTCTCCTGTAATTATGGGGAGGGAGCACAAGCAAAGCAATTCAACATCTCTTATTTAATGCCTTTAAGACAAAGATTGAACTACTGGTCCCTTTCTGTTGCTGTAGCATCTGTGCTTCAGAGGAGAAACCCTTAGAACAATATATTGCCTAATGGTTTGTTTGTTTTTAATTTGGAGTGATCAAAGTCGTGATTTTTCTGTGTCCTTGCTGCAAAAATATATGTTCAAAGGTACATATATAGAAATATATACATATAGATTCTTTGAAATCAGCAGGACAGGAATATCCCAGGGGTTCAGCCCCTTTGCCATCTCCTACAGCACAATGTTTTGGGCTGCTGGCTTGAGTCTTTCCTTGGACACTTTTCCAAACGAAGGGTTGAAATACTGATTAAAACACTGCAACATTCCCTCTACTCTAAGACCTCCTATTGAAATATCTCATGTTATAAAAGAATCACACGGTTGTCTGTAGTAACTTTGTTTCCGTCCCAGTTAATTCCAATCAAAACACTTCACTGAAAACGCAAAAATTGCAAGTTAGAAACGAGCGTGATTAATTGTCCCCAAACCTCTCCACTTCTCCGAGGTTCCGGCAAAAGCATCTTTGCTTCAGAATGCCAGCAGTGACATCAGAGCCCGGGAGAAGGTGCAGATTCCCTTTTACTTCGATTAAAACGAGGGTTATTTACTTTAGATTAATGGTGTGAGTCATTGTCCTTCTTAGCGATTCAGGTTTGACTCGGCCGAGGTCACCCGAGGCAGCCGGGGAGCAGCGAGCCCCCCCTGTTTATGCAATAATTAATCTCACAAGTGACAGCCCAGCCTAACAGGCTCACACAGACGTGACGTTTTAATTTGCTAAAATATTTTTAAGCAGGATTTATTCAGCCAGCACCTCAATATACGGCTAAAAATAACGTGAGCAAGCAGCGGAGGGGGTTTTGCACAGCCGGGTTTGGGGCCATATGCCACCCGAGGATTTGGGATGTCACAGAGGCCAGGGAAGCTCTGCCCTGCTACTTCCAGGGCGGAAAGAACAAGGAACCTGCCGCAGGTGAACCTTTCAGAGCCATTCACCCTGAAAACTGGTGGGAACCACTGAGATGCTGCGTTCAAGTCTGTCCTAAGCTCCGAGTTAAGCAGGACTTTGCTGCCTCACCTGTAGCTGGGACGTGCTGGAGACAGGATGGAATCTGGGGGAAAGGGATGATAAAAGACATAACGTCCGACTTGTCCCTGATTCAGCCCCTCTCCAGAAGTGCTTTTGAGGCCAACAACAACGATTTTCGTCTATTAAAACCTTTTAAAGCAAACAAGCTCTGCACACACCCTCACCAACGTCACAAAACTTCAGCAATCAAAACGACGCACTGAAAGTAACTTAAAAAAAAATAAAGATAATAAAAAAGCGCATGGTGCTACCTACTCTCATCTTTTCTAATAAACACCTCAATTATCAAAACTCTTGAACTGTTCTACAGAACACACCCAAACCCGGATTTCCAACCCCTTTTCCCCAGCGTTTAATTCTGTTGTAATGCAGACTCTGCGCGGCTCTGGCTGTAAAGCACCTTGCATCCCCAAAAGTTTCGCGCGTCATCAGCCACTTAAGCATCCCCCAAATCGCCGGTGAAATGGAGCCAGAAAAGCAACCCAACAAGTCACAGCCCGCTTCTCCGACAGATTTCCACACAGATAAACCCGGGGGGATCTGCACGAGAGTAACCCAAGCTCCTCCAGAAGATTCGGGAGCCTCGCAGTGTCTTTAAGTACATTTTAATATAAAATTCCTGTGAAACAAAACGCTGATTGTAACCTCTGCAGCTGAATAGATTAGAGGGGGCAGATGCATTATTGATTTAATCACAGCCACGAGGGTAAAAGCGGCTCGTATCTCGCTCCATTAGGGTTTTATATTGCAATATTCGGCTGCAGTTCGCCATCTCGGGATAAAAACCCATTTGGCACAAACAAAGGTCACGTCCAGCAAACCAGGCGTGGTAATTACATCCTGTGGAAGGCCAAATGTTCCTTAGGGATGTTCCACTTAAGGAAAAGCTGAATTAGCTGGGAAACCCCAGCAGCGGCGAGCACAGGGTGGCCCTTGGGGACGACGCCTTTGGGCAGGACGGGTCCAGAATGGGAAGCACCAGCTGGAAGCTTTCCTTTAAACCAAATTAAAAGTGCAGACCCCAAAGGAATTCGATGCATTTTTGAGTACTACCTTTTTTCCCGCGGCCGGTTGTTCACGAATTCCCAGGCTGGTCTTTCTTGAGGAATTTTTCCTTAAACAAACTTCTCCAGCATCCACCGCCTGACTCCAGCGCTGCAACTTTTCGATTAAAGGCGGGGGGGGGAAACAAACAAACTGGAGCGTTTAAACTCATCAGCGGGAAATGAACTGGAACAGGAGAGCACCCATCACCGCATCGTCAGGACGAGCATCCCCAGAGGGAAATAAGGAATGAGGGAGAGGGGGAAAAAAAAAAAAAGCCCTTTTAAAGTTCCCTGGGCGGCTTTAGGTCAATCCTCTCACTTAATTAGGGGAGTAGCAACCTAATGGTGTTAATTAATGTTTGCCCCATTTTATTCGGTGTCTGAAACAAAGGCGATAACGAGGGGGAAAGCTTTTCTTGGGGGGATTTTATGGTTACTGATCATTCCAGCCGGGGACGGGTCAGGGGTTGTTAGCAGTCGATGGGTCCCGCCTGAGGACATCCAGGGCTCCTGTAACCGAGCCTTAAATTGGGAACTCGGGGTTTTTCCCACCAGGATGCGAGCAATTAATGAGAATTAGAGCCCTTTTTTGTGATTACCAACAAAATTGCCTTCAGACTGAGGAATTCAGCCGGGAGCAGGCAGGACCCGCCTGCAAGCTGTCCCCACCCTGAGTGAAGAAGCAGCAAAGGGATGGTTGATCCCTCATTAAACCTTGCTAAGGGTGATTTGCCGGCGCTGTTTGTTAAACAAACACCTCTGAAGTGCTGCCCTTCAGAGAACGAGCATCGAACACAATCAGCTCCGGCTCTAATCCCTGCAGGGGCTGCGCTGGGGTGGGTGACATCAACACGGACCTCCCGAGCTGGTAGCAGAGATGGATTTAGCCATAATCTCTGCAGGACTTGCTGCCCACAGTAAAATACTGAGTTGTTGGTATTGGAGAGCGTAAATGTTTTCTTTGAACAAAGTATCTATTTATTTTTTATTATGTGTTATTATAATGGCCATAATTTCTATTTACAGATGCTCTTTTTAATTCTCTGAACCCCTCGGAAACTGTTCAGTCACTGAGTTCTGATCCCTCCCAAAGCCCACACTTCATTCTTTATAGAATACCAGAATGGTTTGGGTCGGAAGGGACCTTAAAGCCCACCCAGTGCCACCCCTGCCATGGGCAGGGACACCTCCCACTGTCCCAGGCTGCTCCAAGCCCCGTCCAGCCTGGCCTTGGGCACTGCCAGGGATGGGGCATCCACAGCTTCTCTGGGCACCCTGTGCCAGGGCCTCCCCACCCTCTGATTAAAGATTTTCTTCCTGATAATCTGATCTAAACTTCTGCTCTGTCAGAAGCATTTAAAACCATTGCCCTTGTCCTTTCACTATCTGCCCACGTAAAATGTCCCTTTCCCTCCTTTTTACTTCTTTTTACTTTATTATTTACTTTTTCCTTGTTGCTTTTGTTGCTCACATACAAAGTATTTTAATTGTTTTTTTTTTTTTTACTTGATTTAGTAAAAATTGATGGTGTAAAGTTTAAGTGTCCTTCCACCTGCAAACAGAGCCTGATGCTAACCTGGAACACGAGGATGATAAACGAAGCAAACCCATGGCTGCTGATTGTCCCCTCCCAAATCCAGGTGGCTCTGCCGGCGGGGGCTTCCCCTCTGCAAGGCCACCCTGCAGGAGCACAGCTCAGCTGGAGGACACAAACCCTGCCCGAGGGGGGATTTTATCTCTCCAGAGCACGTGCTCCTCGTTATCTCTGTTTGTGCAGCATCCTGCGGCCAGGGACACATTCCTGGGCGGGACCTTGGAATGCAGCAGTGGTGGCCCAGCTGGAGGGCAGGGTGGGGACAAGGAGAACGCAAACAGTGATTTTTTGGGTTTTAAGTGAAGGGATATGTGTGAAAACCATTTGATGTAAAGGAGAAGGGGAATTGTGCGGCACAGAAGTGCTTTGTATGTATAAAAATAACGAATTTTAATAGCAAAGTCTACGACTATAAAAAACAATAAAACCATAAAACTGTGAAAATGTTGAGCTACGACTGTATAAAAACCTCCTTTTTGTAGCACCAACGGCATCAGGAGTCATTCCTGCAAGTGATGTTTTCCACAGAGGAAGGTTTAGGGATGCAGCATCTCACCGGCAGCCAGCAAATTGCTGAATCACCCTGACCTCGCTGCCACCAGCACCTCTGGAATGGCAGAGCCTGGATTCGCCTTTCGAAATCTCCCCGCTCTTCACTTGGTGCTCCATTAAGTGATTAGGTTCAGATAATATCCTAAAGTGCTTCGTTTAGCTCATGGCACATTAATTAAGACTTGTGGTCAGTTTTTCCCCTTTGAAGATCCTGAGACAGGTGAATTAAATCCCCTGTGAAACTCAGATTTCCCTGACCTTTTCCTTGCAGCTCCCAGCCTCGTGTGCCACCAGGCCCTCGGTGACAGCAAAGAGCCAGTGACAGCTCCTGACTGAGCATCTCGGGGTGGTCAAACTGCAGTGACAGCTCTCGGGGTGCTCAGGGGCCGGTGGGAAAGGCAGCTGCCAGCTTTGGAAAGGGCTGGAGAGGAGCGGGAAGTCCACTGCCCATGGCAGGGTAATCACAGCCTTGGGCAGACCTCGTACTCCCACAGCCTGAAATTGAGATTATCCAACTGCTCCCCAGCACTGGAGTGACCCTGGGAATGTGCAGGCGGCACATACGGCCCCAGAACTGGCTCAGGACCCAGGACCCAGATGGTTCCTGCTGCTCTGGTCGTCAAATCCCTGTTTTTTCATTTCAGGGGGGGACAAGTCCAGGTCTGTGTGTGCTCTCCAGGCACTGCTTCCTGCACCACAGCGCCAGAGGACGGGGCGCTGGAAAACACAGCCAGCAACGTCACAAAGCTCATTTCGGGGTTAATTTGGGTTTGGGTTTTGTTTGTTGTGGTTCTCTTCCTTGTGAAACCTCCCTTGTTTAGTTGTACTGCATGAATCACTGATGAGCACCACAGCATACTCAATATTCAAATCTCTGTGTCTGCTGCAAATTTGGGCACCAGTGGAAGGTTGGGAATGGCCTGGCCAGGGCCACTGGCTCTTGGAAGCCCTCACAGCTAGGCTCAGTTTGAATCTGAGTGTCCTCTAAATACCTCACTGGAGGAGGCAAAGCAGGGGTGCTGAAAAAAAATGGAGTCTTTCCAAATATAGTTCAGTCTGTGCTTAAATTTTTGAGTTTCTCAGTCACTGGAGTGGTGAGTGAGAGGACAGGAGCAGCAAATCCACCTGGATGTGCTCTGCTGTGTCTGGAGCTGCTTTTCCAGGAAGGGATGAGCAGATCAGGGAGCCCTGGATCTCAGTCAGAGACTGCCTTGGCAGATCAGAAGTTAAATACATCCCAAAGTGAGAATTTGCAATTCAAGGAATGGGTAAAAACCCTGAATGAATGGGAATTCTGGATTCCGTCGGTTAAACGTGGTGGATTTGTGCAGAGGCAGTCAAGCTGATACCTTGGAGAAATTCTGCGTACAAAAATCCCAGCTCCTGCTGTAGGAATTGTGCCAGCAATTTTTCCAAGGTATCCGAGTTTGTCCCTGCTGCATTGGCACCTCTGTGTGCACATCCTGTCCTCGTGCTAAGAGGATCCCAGGGTCTCCATCCAGGCTGATTAATTACCCCGCGCTGGGAGAGGGCAGCCATAAACTTTTGGGGAGCTGGCAGTTCACACATTTCCTTGGTCCCAAGCACTCTTCCCCAGCCCGGGACACCAAACTAATCTGCACAAAAGATCCCCTCTTATGGTCACAATTCCATCACCCAGCGGGAGAAAGAGAACCCTGATAGAAAGCAGCTAATCCTACAGCCTTTCCCCTCCCGAGGCCTCTCCCAGACAATTCCAGCACTATCCATATTAATGCTCTATCCCTCTGCTGGGAAATGTCTTCGTTTCCATATCAGCACTGCCACAAGGAGGGATATCACGTCAGGATTTCCCTCCCTCCCCTCCCCTCCATGGGAGGAAGCTCTAAATAAGTGTGGCAAAGAATTCCCTTCTCTTGTTTTCTCCTCGTCCACTTTATGGCCTCCGTGAGAATTGCTGCCTGTTGCATGAAAAATTGAAATATTTTACAAAAAAAAAACAAAAAACCCCAGGATCCTCCCTCTGTGTCTTTGTAGTTGTTCTTTGGAATGTGTTTCTCTGGAATATCCAGCTGTAAAATCAGGCTTTGAGCTCAGAGTAATAGCAAGAGCATCTCTCTGTGGTGGACTGAGGTGCTGGATGCTGTTGTGACAAAAAGGATCAGGTAGAACGAGACATTTGGGGTTAATTATAACCTCCCTTTTGGCCTCCAGAGCTGAAAATTAAAAATATTTCAATTTTGGAGTGGTTCAGTGCCCACACTCTGGGGATGTGGCTGAGCCTCTCCTGCCTCACAGTTGCAGCATTAATTGAGTTCCCTAAATTGTCCCAATGGGTGCCAAGCAGAGCTGGGTTTGGTCTCTGCCTTCTGCTCCCCAGCAGTGTCTTTATGTCACCCACGCTGTCCCCAGGACAGATTTATAGGGACACACCCCCATGTGGGACTGGGGGGTGAGTACACTTGTCCCTGCAGTGTGGTTTTAAATAAAACTGCTGAAAATACAGGCTCATGAACGCTAAATACCTCGTGTGAAGGAAACAATAAGTGAAACGTGATGTTTTTATGCGATTTTGAGGGAATTGGGGGATGTAAAAGGGAGGGAATATCTAAAATGATATCACAGAACATCCAGCAGCTCCCTTGTAGTGTCCCCTCGCTTTCACTGAAGGTTAAAATGAAATCCAGTGTTTTTTCTGATCCCTGGGTACGTGGTGATTGATCAGAACAATTCCTTATGGATGAACAGAATCCTCTGGATAAATCCTCACTTCAGACACTGAGGGCTATGAATGTGCTACAGACCAAGCATTCGTGTTTCACTTGGATTATTTAAATTCATATTCAACGGGGTCTAAAAACACTTGTCTGAAAGCAAGCAAAGTGGTTAAAAATTGAATGTATTTCTGAGAGAGTCCTGTCTAAGAATGTTTTATTTACAGGAGAACATCCCAGTACACAATGCATTAGAAATTTAGTAAAATAGGACAGGAAGAAAGCGATAAAGCACAAAAAATGCCAGTGCCCATGCATATACAAGTGTGTTTGCATCCAAGGAATGTCTGGGTCATGCAAAAATCAAGGTGTTGCTCTGTGTTAATCATGTCTTCTTCCCCAGAAGATAGCAGTACCTGGAATTTCACCCATGGACCATTTTCTGTGTTTTCTTCCCCAGAAGATAGCAGTACCTGGAATTTCACCCATGGACCATTTTCTGTGTTTTCTTCCCCAGAAGATAGCAGTACCTGGAATTTCACCCATGGACCATTTTCTGTGTTTTCTTCCCCAGAAGATAGCAGTACCTGGAATTTCACCCACGGGCCATTCTCCCTCTGTGTATTTTATGAGATCAGTTCAGGTCAGACCTGCCAACCCCACATAATCACATTACCAGTTGCACATATATTTGTGTCTTCATTTAAAATGTGTTCTCTGACCCTTCACTGTTTTGCAATTCTCAGCAGCTCCGGGCAGGAGCAGGGACTGCTCAGTGCTGGAGTTCAGTCACATTCAGGAGGATGAAACCAGCCCCAGGTAAGGAGCTCTCGTGTCTTTAATCTGAATTGGGATCTGGACTCTCTTGAAGCTGTTCAGCTCTTTATCCGTATTGAAATCCACACTGATTTTGTTTCATGATGATGATTTCCCTTTCCGAGGAGATCGATCCGGGCTAGGAATGGAAAGAGTGGCAGGAAAGCTGTGTTAGCACAGGCAGAGAAGAGGGCATCTCGACTCTGAGCTGCTCGTAGCCCGAGGTTTCCCATCTTCCTTTCCTTCCCCAACTCCCCAGTTGGCACTTTCATCAACCGTGAGGTGCTGGGTGTGCTGACTGCGGAGCTCCCGTGCTGGGCAGGAAATCGTGGAGCTGCGGTTCAGCTGGGCTTGGATTAGATTATAAATTAAAACCTCGGACCTTGAAAAATTCATGGAGGTTCAGCTCTCTCTGGGGTGAACCTCTCTGGGTGAATTTGCTGTTGTTTTGTGTTGTGGCTGCACCAGAGATCCCGTTGCTCCGGAGCTGATGTGCAGAACGAGGGACCTCTCTTTCTCCAATAAAACTGCAGCCTAAATTACAGGCAGGGACATCCTGCTGATCTCCTCAATGGCAGATCAGGGAGTGGAAGGTGATTTCGGGAGGATCAGGTAGGAAAATGGGATTCACAAGTCAGGGGGAGCCACAGCTGCCGAGCTCCAGGCAGCGCCGCGTGCCCAGATCCGAGCAGAATTCCTTCCACTGGATCTTGTGTTCTGTTTGTTCATTCTTTGGCAGCGTGAAGAGTTCCTGAAACTTTTGCTCCTCGTGGCAAACACTGAAGAAGAAATCAGAATAATGGAGCAGAATAGGCACGGCTTCCCAAATCTCACTAATTCCTTTGATTTGGGATAGCATGGAGGGAACGGAATCGTGTGAGTGGCCGCTCTGAGCCTGCTGGCCACTAGGATTATGCATTTCCTCCTAAACATGGGAGAAGGGAGATGCTGTGCTGTCTCAGAGCCGGGATAGTTTCTCCCAGGGGTACAGAATGAGCTGTAGCACAGCAGAGCACGCCCACCCCTGCTCCGGGGTGTTATCCCACCTGGAGACCACCACGGCCCCCTGGAAGGACTCCCAGGCTCAGCCCTGCCCTTGAGATGAAGGGTTCAGCCTCTCTGCAGGGCACGGCCTGGCAAAACGAGCTGATGTGTTTGATGAGATGATTTGTTTGCTGGTTTGCCGACAAACGAGTGCAGCGGCTTTATGAAGAATCATAACCTAATTAATCCCGCTTTAAAATAGAGCAGGGCACTTTGAGATCACACTCGTTGCCTGTGTAAACACTGACCACAATTAACAAGGCATTCTTCACAGTTGTGGATAAATGGGGAGATATCCAGGCAGTCGTGGTGCTCAGTAACTTCCATCTTTCCAGTGATCCTGGATTAGTGCCCCTCGGAGAACCGCCGGAGAAATTCAAATTAGAAAATAATCAAGAGCCTGGGTAATGTGTACATATGGTAATATAGAATGTGGTACACAATTAAGCCAATGTCAGCTCAAGGAAAACCTTTGGAAATCATTCACTGCTCGTGCAGTGCCAGATTGTGGGAACACACAGCCCCACATCCAGCCCTGGACCTTCATGGCACAGAATTCATTGGGATTTACACAACTTCCCACTTCATATGGAGGGAGAAAGTTCATTTTTCTTCACCTATTTTTAAAAACATATTTTTTAACCCAGATCAGGTATAACTCCTCAGCTCTGAGGTGAATATCCACATGAAAGCTGCATACACCCCTGGCAGCACGTGGAGGGGAGCCCAGGACCCTGATGCAGGTCCTCAGTGTCCCCCTGGGTGGGGAGAGGTGGCAGAGGGACTCCAGGGATGGGCTGTGCATTCCTCAGGTTTGCATCTGCCTTTCTGACAGCCTGAGAGTGGAAAAAGCAGATTTTGGGGCAGAAAAAGCAGTTTTGCAGCAAGGATGAGAACAAACTCTGAGTGGGACAGTTCCATGGTACAGTGATCTTCCCCTGGGCCAAAGGCAAATGTTCCATCACATCTTCACATTTTCCTGACGGATTTGAAAAATAAGTTTAATTCCAGAGCTGTGCTTTTATTTTTTTTTTCCACCTCTCTTTCAGCTGCAGAGATTTTGTGATTTGTACTAACCTTGAAGATACAAAACAAAATATGTGCTAATGATATTCCTCTCTCCCAGCTGGTGTTGGCAACTCTTTTACTGCTCCACAGGACAAGTGCAAGTACAAATGCAAATACCAGAACCTTGTTGAGAGCAGAGTGTCCCACATTTCAGTGGAACCATTCGAACTACAAGACATGTAATAAAACAGTTTCTGCTCTGAATGAATAATTGAGCTGCTTCTGTGGGGAGGCCTCTAAAGAACCATGTGGCAGAATGTTTTTTGAGGCACTTATGAAAGCTATCCCACCTGGAGACCATCCCACACACAGAGCCCACGTTGCTCTTCCTCTCAGCTTGCTTTAATTGCTCCTTCCATGGCTGTACCTCAGCTGAATGGGGAGGAAATGCAGCAGGAGGCACGAAAAGCTGTAATTATTTTTAAGGTAGAGCAAGATTCCGGAATCAGAAAACTCCACGGAAGTCACTGAGCAGGTTTTTTTGCTTGAGAATTCCTTCTGTGTAGTGAAATTCCTTTAGAGGATATCAAAAAGAATCTAAGAACACTTTAATGCTCGGACCTTAAATTAAATTATGGAGCTCTTTACAAGCTCACTGCCACATCCCTCACCTCCCAGGTGCTGTGGGCCCTAGCAGAGGTGCCACACTGCTGGACACCCACCCCAAATTTGGGCAGGAAATATCCCTCAACCATCTGCTCCAAGCCACAGAGACCACAGCAGAGAAGAGTTTTCATATCCAGAAAGCATTTTTAAATTAAAAACAGAATTTCAAAATCAGTCTTTCTCCTTGGGATGTAACAGAGAACAAACCCACCAGCAGCAAACCCAATGAATACTACTAATGCTAATAAAAATAATAATAATAACGGTAATTTTGAGAGTATTTGTGACACCTCAACATTTCCCAGTGCAGAGGTTTGTCAGGAAAATCCAACCAGCTGGAAGTTCACCACCCATCTCCTGGCAGGGGCTGAAGAGCCCTCAGTGGTGCATTAGGCAGCCTGACTACCACAGAGTGTAATTCCCATTCCAGGGTGTAAACTGGGAGTAAGGACAAGGCTCCCTGTCTCTGAGCATTATTCATGCCAAAGTTAGAGTTACAGGGAAGAAATAAAACCTTCCAAAGGTTTTCTTCCTGAAATACAGACACTTAGGTGGAGAGGGGTATTTCACTGCGTCCTTGGAGGATCTGTTTGCTTCCAAGGACTACCAGGGAAACCAGAGCAATCAAGTCAGGAGGACAAATTCTGCAGTACTGACACATGGGCAAGGACCTCGCTCATCAGATGGAGAATGCAAAGCCGTTTATTGCGCAGTCAGAATTCCCTAAATCCCAGCACCCAGCAGGATATCACATCCTATAAACAGCAAAGATGTTCCCCACAGTGTCCCCCAATCACCTGGGGCGTTGCACAGATTTTACCCATTATGGTAACAGGCAAACAATGCCCTATAAGGCCCCAAACTCCAATGAACACTTCTCACAGGCCCAGTCTGTCCATAAACACACAATCCTCTCTCAGTCCATCCCCGGTGACCTGGATGCACTCCCAGGGTCACCTCCGGGCCCAGGACAGAGCCCCTCTCTGATCCTCAGGGCCTGTCTCTCTGCCAGCACCCAGTGCACTCCAACAAAATTCCACTATTTTTCCTGGGAAATATTCCCTAGCAGAAGTCCTACCCACAGCATGCAGTGCTGCTTTTTAGTTCCAGCAGTGCAGATGTTTACTTTACACGGGACGAATGATGTCAATGCCAGATTTCTGTTCTCGGGGAGCTCCAGACGAGCGTACACAACGTGCTTTGGGTTCCCACATTTCCTTTAGTCCATCCGTTGCTTTATTACTCAATGCCTAATTAGCAGTCCTCGTGCTTAATTGCCCTCTAGCTGGTATGACTTGTGAACTCTCTGCTTAACACCACATTTCCCTTCTCAAAGTGCCACAATGGCATGACCTGGCATCTGTGATTTACTTCGTCATTATTTCTTTTTTATTTGTGGAGAAAAGGCTGCAGAGACCAGACCTGAAATTCTCTTTTTTTGCTAAGGCCAGCAGTGCAGAACGGATGCTAAGCTAATAAAAGGATATATAAAGAATCAGGATATAACATTGATGTGTTGCAGGGAATCTTCTTCTATTACAGCACACACAAAGTTTCGAGAGATTTCAGTGCTGGAAACTGAAAAGACTCAGTTTTAGGAAGGGAACAGTTCCATTTTGGGTTGCAAAAGTTTTGCAGCAGCTATTTGAAACAGAAAAGGGATTCTATTAATGCTCAGGAATTCAGCCCATCCATTAGAGGTTTTCCTAAAGTCTACTGCTGATTTTTGGTGTTTTGTTTTCTTTTTTGTTTGCTCTTTTGGAATAAGCAAAGCTTGAGGTCATTTGTAGCCAAGTGCACCTGGATTTTTTCCATCCACCCAGACTTGTTTTACCCCTTTGGATTTTCTGCAGCCTGTGCTGTGATTCGATTTATTAGAGAGCACCAATTTAATTCCCAGCAGCAGCAGCAGCAGCCTTTGCAGGTAGTTCCTTCAGCGAGGCCTCATGCTGAGTATGGTGCTTCTCAACGTGAATAATGATACCAGGATTTGGGCTGCACTGGCACAGAAATCAGCCATTCTGCTGACCCTGGAGCAGGTTAATAATTCAATTACACAAGAGAAAAGTAGATCTGTAGCTGCAGAAACATGTTCTGCAAAGTCTACATTAAAAATAAACAACAAACAACTCAATACAGGCGAAACAACAAAAAAATAGAAGCCCTTACACAGCAGCAGGAGAGCAGCTCCCTCTTAACAAGCATTTTGTGCAGGATCCTTTCCTCCAGCCCCTGACACAAAAACAATAAAGATCTCATGGCTGGTTAATGGTTCTGCCTTTAGGGGAGTGAAAAGAAAATTACCCAGACAGGAACAAGCCCCATGGCAAGCTCCTTTCAGCCTTGTGGACTCAGCAGATGGAAGTGGCTTTTGCCCTCAAATATTTTGTGAAGTATTTACATAAAGAGTTGTCAGATCAGCCCCGTGGCCGTCTTTTAGCGGCAGAGTCTGCCAAACAGTGCCGCCAGCAACAAAGCTGTGCCCAGGATGCTCAGGGCCCCTCTGCTCCTGCATCCTTCTCTTTTTTCATTTACCCACCTCCTCAGCACTTTTAGCTGCACCACTCTTCATTGCCGATGCTCCTCTCCGTGTCTGCAGCTGGGCGCAAGGATCTGTGTCCTCATCAGAGGAGAATAAACATATCAGGTGATTAAATATCTCCCAAGTTGGCTGCAGGAAGCCCAAACAGCTTTTCCTAAGCTCCCACCCGACGATGCTCCCAGGTTTATTCCGAGCGTCTGACAAAGAGCCACGACACAAAGGCTGGGACGGAGGGGCAGCTCTGTGCAACGCTGGGGATTTGTAACACCTGTGGGAATGGTTCCTTTGTTTACTAATGAACTCATTAGTGAAACAAACCTGTCACCGGGGCTGGCCGGAGAGGTTTTTCCAAAGCCTGGTGCCATCCTCCCCCGGGCAGCACAGAAAACCTGCCCTCACTGCCCCTGCTATTTCCTCACACAGAGAACATCGTGAGGATCATGCCTTCTGGGGAGAAAGGTCTATTTCCACACTACATCCCGTAAAGTACCGAGTCCTGGACACTAATGTGTGGTGCGAAGGTGATTTATTCCCTGGCTACATTGGGGTCTGCAAAGGCATTTGGGAATTTCCCTTTTCCCAGGTTTCCCTTTTACTGATGTGGGTAACAATGTGATACATTAATGGCAAAGCAAAATGCTTTCTTTTCGTGTCAGGAGGTGCCTTTAAAAAAAAAAAAGCCTTTGATCTTGCCCCTCTAGAGCAAATTTGTGAAGCTTGTGGATGAAATTTGAAGTTTTCAGAGAAAACAGCAGAAATAAATTGAAGCGTTTGTGCTTTAGCAGAAGCTGATCCGATCTTGGGCAAAGGATGAAAACACAGAGGAGAGCGTTTTTGGGTAGTCAGGAAATGGAGAACGTGAAGGACCAATTCCCTGCTCCGGGGACTCCGGACCCCCTGTGCAGGCTTGTTTGTGCTGCTCAGTCCCTTGGTACATCCACAGCCCATAATATCCATTTCACATGGTACTGTGAAGGAAATGGCAGATTTAGGAGGTGCTGAGACGTTTGGGTAACAGGACCACAGGAGTGTAGGTGCTAAAAAGCCGGAAGCAGAGAAATTCTTCAGCCTTTTCTCAATATTCTGTGAGCAGACTGTCTTTCCCATGTAAACTATTTTAAACAACGTCACAGTTCCATAAACTTCTTGCACCCGCAGGCTGTTTTGCAAGATTGTTATGGCTTTGACTTTGAAAATATTTTGGAACAGGTATCTTAGGACTTGGCCAATCCTCTCAAGGGGTGGATGGCCGAGGAACCAATTACCTATTGCCACTCAACACACTTTTTGCCATCTATCCTATAGAGTAGTCAGAAAATTATTAAAGAAAAGCTTCGGCTTCCACTTGTTCATGAGCCTGGACTCTGTGGGGTTTTCTTTGTGCGCCTCGGACGTGACAGCGACACAGGAGCATTTATCTTACGTAAAAGAGAAATACAACCCGTCCCTGCTGGTGTTCTGCTTCTGTGTGGGTGGATATGAAGAGCAAGAACATATCTCGAAAATAAAGAACATCTCTGCCCTCACTCCTTGGAGCTGTTCCTCAGTTGTGCACAGCTCCTTGTTCTACCTAAGGGTGGGGTGGGTCCAGCACCAGCCCCAAAAGCTGCTGCTCCAAATCCCACAGCGAGGTGTCTTCCTCACTCCAGCCCTAGATATCAGTTTTGGAAAGTGTCCAGGTGTTTTCTCCAGCCTGGAGCCTGATTTCTGTAGGGAAATGTTTTCCCAGGAGCCCGTGAACGTTCAGCATTGGTGGGAAGAACTTTGGGTCTGTTACAGGCGCTCCTGAGCTCTTGGGGTTGCAGGAGCCCTGGGAACTCCAGGTTTCTCCAATCCCATTCAACCTGGTCTTGGGCACTGCCAGGGATCCAGGGGCAGCCACAGCTTCTCTGGGCACCCTGTGCCAGGTCTCACCACCCTCATGGTCAAACACTTGCCCCTTAGAGCTGTTCTAAATCAACCCTTTTTTAGGTTAAAACCATTAACCCCTGGCCTATTGCACCAGGCCCTGCTAAAAAGTTTGTCCTCCCACCAACTGATGCTTAAAGAAAGCCCCTGATTCCAAAGAGGTGCTTTCACAGCATCTTTTGGGGTGGAAAAGACCTTTAAGGCCGCCTCTAAGCACCTCTTTGCTGCAGCCCTGAAGGAGCTGTCGCAGGGCCTGGAGTTCAAACTTCGCTTGTGCACTCAGATTTCTCCGTGGATCTGCTGAGCCTGGCTTTTTTGGGAATTTTCCTGCTCAGCAGTCAGGTGCAGGATCCTCTGAGCTGCAAGCACGTGCACTCGTGTTATTCCTGCCTAAAAGCTGCACTGAATCCCCGACCTTCAGGTGCTCTTTTTCTTCTTGTGCAGGAAGAATTCTGAGGTGGTGTTGTGCTGTGGTGGCCCCTGGGGACGTGGCTTAGGGGTGGCCTTGGCAGTGCTGGGTTAATGGTTGGACTTGATGATCTTAGAAGGGCTTTTCCAACCTTAAACATTCCGTGATTCCAGGGAGAGCCTCCACAGTGGTTCTGCAGTCTCTCCTGCAAGGCAGAGGAGGTAGGAATGACAGAATCTGCCACTTAGCACCTACATTTTGTACCTGATCTTATCCTTTCTGTGTCCATGAGTCTCCTGCCTCCCCCCAGGTGTAATCAAAGTCCTTTCCTTTCCCCCAGCTGATTTCCTTGATAAAAACACCCACATTTCTGCCTGTCCAATGCTAAAAAGGTCTTATTAGGATCACTCATTAAAAAAAAAAATCTATATACTACCTACAAATAATTGAAATCCTATTTCCAGCTTTCTGGATGCATAAATCACTGTCCTGCTCAGCAATCCAAACCACAGCCAGGAAAACTTCTGATCCTGAAGGACAACAAAGAAGGGAGCACATGTTCTTCTCTCTTGCCTTGGTCCAGTGGGAGATATCAGGAGATGACACCAGAGGCCTTTGCAGTGTTAAAGAAATGGGAATAAAGCACTTTGACCCAAGGAAAGAGTGGGAATGAAATTGAAATTGTTGGAGAGGAGGCATTCTCTGGGCTCTTGAGATGTTGTCCAGTGAGATTTTTCCTTCAGAATCCTACCTAAGGTGGGAGTATTAGAAGATTTAAACATATATCTCTGGTTTCAGGTAAGGAATTATCAGTCTGAACTCCAGCTGGGTCATAGTTGTTGCAAGGTAATGGAAGTTGCATCTTGGAAAGTTATGTTTTCATTCTTTCTTCTTTTTTTTTGTTCCTAGAAGTGAGAATGAATTCTGAACCTGGATTTAAATGGTGCCTGAGATTGAGTACAATGTCTGTTTGCCAAGCCAGTGTGTCCCTGCTGAAAATCAGCCTTCCCAATTAATATGCATTTATTCATTGCCTTATTTATTTATTTATCGCAGGGATAACTTTCTGGAAGCTCCAGGAAAATGTTGCAGCAGCTATTGCTTTACTCCCTGCCTGGGCTGATGCAAAAAGAGAGACTGGAATGTAAATTCAATGCATTATTTATTATCCAAGGGTTAAGTCTAACCCAACTTAACAGAGAAAGAGATAAAGATATTTACATTTGCTAATTTGATACTGAAGCTGAGCTGATCACTGGGGTTCTAAAATTGCCCAAGCTCTTATTTTTGTGTTCCTGTGGAGTTGTCACTGGCATCCCCTGATTTCTCTGCCCTCTGCAGAGATTCCCCAGGAAGATTTGTCAGAGCTGGATTAGATCCTGGGAGCAGGGAGGTTGTTCCAGCAATGCCTGAAGGACAATTAATGACCATAGACACAAATTATTGACAAAGTTTGGGCTGGAGACCTTCCTCGTCCAGAATAAATTTTTGGGGTCTCTGTGGACTACCAAGGTCTCTTTGTGGGCTAAGAAGGATGTGAAACCACTGGCCAGCATTATTCAGAGGATTTAATATTGTACAATAAAGCTTTTGGGAGATATTTCTCCAGACTGGGGGAAGAACAGTCCATCTTTTGTGCTGCCTGAATTATTTTGGTATAAATAAATTATCTGGAATGTTAGGATGGCTCTTCCAGCACTCATTGTGTATAAATGAGTTCAGCACTCATTTATACACTCACTGCTTTCTCTGGGCAGGGATTGCTCGTGCTTAAACTCTCCTTATTTCCACCTGCAAATTTCTCTCAAATTCTTCATCTCCAAACCTTTTACTTTTCACCTGGCTGTAGCTCAGCTGAATTATGATGTTTTGCTTTCTTGACTGACATTTTCCATCCAGCTCTCTCCAGAGCACTTCCGCATGACCTTCCTGGAATTTTTAGATATTTCTATTCATGCAGAGCTTTGATCTGGCCCAAATTCTGATGTGGATTTGTCTAAATCATCTACAATGATGACCTTAGGAAAGAGGAACACGGGAGATCAGGGTTTTCCCAAATAAAGGCACCCACCAGGGTGGTGCTGCTCCTTCATGAGATGCTCCATACTGGGGAGAAAGGAAAGAGTGGTGAGGAGAGGCCTCTGTTCCTCCACAAAAATCCCTCTGCTTTTACCTGAAAGGCCTGGAAAACAGCTTTTCCCTGTCTTCTCCCAAACTGCAGGAATTCCCCCTGACCTGCACAGTCTCTGCTGCCTATTGGAGCTTTGGGGTATTCATTTAAGTTACTGCAGCAACTTTCATCCTTTCTTGCTTGTCACAGCAAATCAAAGTTAAAATAGGGAGATACTGCTATGGAAGCAATGATAATCTTAAAAAATCATGGCTGATAATCTGCCCTGAATTGTCCTGATGGACCCATGGGCTTTGGAGGGGACCTGACAGTGAATGGTGACTTGGTCACCCCCACAAGTCTGGGTGAAACCTCCATCCTCAGGGGATGCTGCTGGACTCACCTTTAAATGCAAATCAGATCCATGTTTCGAATCACCTGGGAACTCCATCAGGCTCCCTGGCTACATCAAAGGCAAGGCAAACCTTCATCTGCAGTGCTGCTGAACATCGGCTGGAAAACTGCAGTGGGCAAAGGTGCAAAAATATCACTTTGTGCTCTCGGGTTGTTTCCAAAAAGTTGAGACTTCTCCTTGCTGCAGTGCTTTTGTGTTCTGTTGCGGGTTGGCTTTTCCCCAGTTAATTCACACAAGGAGCTCTGGAAAGTGGAGTTCTCCCTGGCACTCGATTTTGCAAACAGGTTCTGCTCAGACCAGTGGGGCTGTTCTCACTCGGTGACCCCACAGGAGGATGGAAAAGGGATGAGAATTAACCCCTCTCACACTGCATCTCATTTCCAACTGAAAAGAAGGTAGGAGGTACAGCCTGAGAAAATATTGTGTGGCTTATTTTCAAATTATTAAAAAAAAAAAGCCCCCAAACCCTGTCAATATGACATGAAAATTTGTCTAAGCTTTTGGCAGACTTAAAAATAAAAACTAAGCTTTCTCTCGGAGTTGAACAGAATGTTCCTTTCAAATCCAAAATTAAACGTTCTTTTCTACTTGAAAACTTGCTTAAACATCTACAAGTGAGATGGAAATATATTTAGGAAGTAAACATTGAATTAAAAAACATGTTGTTTTTATGGCAGGAAGTGTGGACATACCTGGGGTTTGGGGTTTGCTGTTTGGGGGATTTTTTTCCCCACAGTTTCTTTTGACTGAATCCACCTGGCAAAAATGAGTAGTTTAATAAAAGTTTCAGATTCTAAGGTTTTCTGCAATGGCCCGTAAGAAAGGTTACACTGATCTTTGATACTCGGGGTAGAGAAGGTAACACAAAAACTGATTTTTGAGAATGCTCTTAAAAATATAAAATGGTCAATAAAGCCTTTCAAGCGTGGAAGACCTGCACTGAGTCCTTCGTCAGTGGTATCTCAAATTTCCAGTGAAAAGGGGTCCATTCTCCTGTTCTACCTCTTGGAGCCAGAAATCCTAAACCTCCTGATGCCCCCAAAACCCCCAGGAGCTGCTGGTCACTATGGAGTGCTGGGAGCAAGGAAACCCCTGGCAGGAGATGAAGCCACCCGAATTTCTGAGGCAGGAGCTGAACGTGGCCCAGGACTGGAAGGGAAGATTACAGCACTCGTGTTTTTCATTGGAACTGAGTTGTTCTGAAGAGGTCCTGAAGCCAGGAAAATCCGCAGTTGTGGGTGAAAGGTTTAGGAACAGGCAGTGCATCACAGTGGGATTACAAAGGAAATCTGGTGCAAACTGCACCAGAAAATCATTCTGAAATTTAAAAAAAACCCCAACCCAAACCTGTCCCTTTTCCAGGAGCTTGGCAAAGCCACTTTTGCCTGCAAGCAAATACCTGCCAAGTGACATCATAGATCGTGTCGATGCCGAGCTGCCTGATGCAGCTAAGCCCTGGGAATTTGAACAGTTAACAGCTGGACTAATTAGGGAGCCCAGTATTATTGGGATAACTGATAACCAGGGCTAAGCAAGGTTATTTTGCGAGTAATAGATTTGACTTTGCAAAGAGCAGTGGATATTTGCAGAGCTAATGAAAACCGCGCTTCCCAAATTAAAGTGCGAGCAAGCAGGGAGGGAACCGGAGTGCACCTAATTAAAAATGCATGCCGAGGCAGGGAGGCAGAGTCCAAGGGTAAACAAATGGCAGAGCCCAGATTTGTCTGCAATGAATGCAGGAGGAGGGATGAGGTGACTCGGGGTGCCCAGTCCCGCGGAGGCAGGGGTGGAACCCCCTGCTCCAGCCTGGGGATGCTGGGGTGGAATCGCCGTCCCTGGGAGCGCTGGAACCACGAGCAGATGTGGCACTGCACAGCCTGGGCTAGTGGGAATGGGGGGATAGGGTGGGAAGTTAGGCTTGGTGATGTTATGTCGCTGTGAGCGGCACTGACGGCGAGGAATGGCATGACAAGTTCAGAAGGAAAACAGTAGCGTTCTCAATTAATTAAATCATCATTTTTATAACAGGGATCGCAAAGAGTGTGTTGAATGGCATCAGACAGTTGGGTGCTCGGCCATCCACCCCTTGAGGGGATTGGTCAAGCTCTAAGACACTTATTCCAAAATATCAGAAGGCCAGAACCACAACAATCCTGCATAACAAACCCAGGTGCAAGATAAGGAGTTAGTTTACAAAAACCCATAGCCGTGTTTTCATAGCCTCTGAGAACTGCAAAGTTCTCACAGAACGCTGCAGAAAGCTGAAAGATTTCTCTACCAAAGCTTTTCAGCATCCACAATGTTAGAGGACTTTTCCAGCCTCAGCAATTCCATGATTTCGCAGTGTTTCCGATGCAGCCGCGTCTCAGCTCTGAGCACACAGCCTTGGGGCTCCGGGGCTGGCTGACCCCAAACAGAGCACTGGGTCATGGTACAGCTCACAGAGCTGCTCCTTAAAGACTCTGCCTTGTCACATGCAAATGAGCTTTGATTTAAACTCATTAGCATTTCCCTTTCTAAGCCCTAGGTTGAGTTATTCTTAGACTCCTTTCTCTTGGAGGAATTATGACTTATTTATCTGGCAGAGTGACGACCATCTCCCACCTCATCTTCGCAATCCAACATAACCTTCACAGTTCTCCTCAGCTTTGTTTGACAAGGAATATGTCACAGGCACAGCTGTGCGGCATCTGCCTTTCCCAGCCTGGAATTTGGATTCTTTCCTTTTCTTTGGTGCTCTGGCTTGGTGCAGCAGGATCACAGCTCTGGGAAGGATTCCCAAGGCTTTGGCCACTCCAGCTGCTCAGTCTCAGGGTCAGGGTGGTGTTTCTGGTCCCCTCGTGTCAGAGTTCAAAGCAAAATTCTCCTTTAATCTGCCTGAGGTTTCATTATTATTTATTATTATTAGTAGTAGTAGTAATAATAATAATAATAATTATTATTATTATTGTCTTAAGTTCTCCCTCCCCATCTCTCCAACAGGATATTTACTGGGAATCATATATGAGGAGGATATACAGGATAAGGCACGACATAAATTTTCAATATGACATAAATTGATTGGAAAACTGATCCAGCAACTGCGTGGAATAAAGGTTTGCTGAGCACTTGCTGGTATTTCTGGTTTAGTTATGGAAACAGCTTTGGTGTGATGATAGGGATTAGGAATTTGCAAAGGCAAAGCTGTTCACTTTGGATACAGAAAAAGTACGGGCATTATATCCAATAATGAATGGCTGAGAGAGGTTCTCACCACCTCAGCTTGTGCAAGTGAGGGATCGTTGAACATTATCCACTTTAACCCAAGTGGATAAAAAGGAGCTGTTTTCGTGTAGTGCCTGGTTATTTAGAGAAATTAACTGATGCAAAAAATGGAGATGGATTCTAAAAGCTGGCCATTGCTGGGGACAGCAGCAGCAGCCAGTCTCTAATGATACCATTTTATCTCTTTGTGCTCTAATAGAAAGGCATGCACATATTTAGAGCATTTTAGCTCGAAGTTTTAAAAGAGACACGAAGCCTCGTGCATCTGGGTTTAGAGCCGCCTCGTTAATGATTATGAATGAAGATGGAGTGCCTAACAGCCCAAATTGGCATGTTCCAGACATCTCCTTCTTTCCAAAGCATCCGGTGCCAGCTCCTTGTCAAAGAGCAAATGTGGAAGTAAAAGCCGGGGGATGTGAAGGAAATGAATTCCTGTATCTACACAGGGAAAAAGCTGGCGATGTCGCCACAGCAAACCCATGGCCCAGAACACAGGACATTTGTCAGGTGCAGAAAACACCAGCAGGAACTGCCCCTTAATATCCTGACGTTATTGCAGCAGCTCCTGGCTGTAAAAAGTTTCCACATTTCAAGGAAAACTCAGACCTGTTCTGTTCAAACCACGGGGGGCAATTTATCTTTTTAAGGGATCCATCCCAGCTCGCAGGGGAAGTTGAGCTGAAGGTCAAGGGCTGTCCAGGGAAGGGCTTCCAGCTCTGAGTGCCTGTCTTGGGGTGACTTTATAATGTGCATCCCCTATCGCTACCCTGTGCCCACCAATCTTTTCTGTGTCTTTAAACTGAGCCTGAGAAGGACAGAAAACAAAAAAACATTTCAAAGCAGTTGTTTCAAGGACACGGAGATACGCTCCTCTGTTTCGGCGGTACCCTTGGTTTTTTTTTTTTTTGGCTCTTTTTCTCCCAGCGAGAGACGGAGGGTTGAATTTCGTTTTCCTAGGATTTTGGGGTTTTTTGTTCTTCTCTTCTGGACTGTTTCAACAACATCTGAACGCATCAGGAGAATTTTCCCGGAGGCCCGGGGGGGGTGGCCCCTCGCCGACCCAGCTCCGAGGAGGAGAGAGACCGCACCTACAGAGGACCTCTGAAATCTTCCCAGGTTTTCTCTCCACAGAGAGAGAGATCTCATTATTTAGCATTATTATTCCCCACCTGTGTGTTTGTTAAATAAATAGTTTGTTATCTCTTTCACTTTCCTTTGAGGAAATTTTTTCCCAAACCTGGGGGGAGAGGGGGGGTTGCGACCTGACTTCTATCCGAGGATATTCTCCTCCAAATTTGTCCAAACTAGGACAGTGCCACCTTCCCATCCTCATCATCCTGTAACTGGATCAGCTCCCATCCTGCTCCTTACCTGAGCACGTCACTTTTTACCAGGGATGGACTGAAAACCTTAACGTTGCTGCACTGAAATGGCTGTAAAATCATTAAAGCGCCTCTTGTTTTCCTTAACCTAAAGTTATTTAAATCACAAAGCTCCTGGAGAGTGTTGGTGGGACTGGAATTCCCAGATGTGATCGTGATTTAATGCAAAATGAAGTCTTATCATATTAAGCATAATTTTTATCGTATCAGTGACTTACTTAACAGATTAGTAAATGTTGTTTTTCTAAAATCACAAGACAGCTCCTGAGATGTAATTGGATTATGGCAGCTCATTTTCTCCATCAGCTTTGCAACACTGCAAAAAGCAAGGATTTGCCATTACAGTATGGAAATCACTCAAATTTCTCTTGTAATTAGACTTAGCCTGCCTTTGGTGTTGGCACATAAATATTGGGTTCTGTCTTCATACAGAAATCCCTGTTCCCTTTCAGATATACACAGAATAAAACCCATGTGAACTAAGGAAAGCTAGAAAGGGATGAATTTTTAAACTCTGTAACAGAAGAGTTCACAGTTCATTAAATATTTTCAGGAGCATTTCAAAATGGTTTCAGGGATTGTCTTTATAGAGAGTGGAACTAGAAATGTTAAGATCTTTGGGATCAGTACTTCTTTTATGTATATTATATATATATATATATATATTTTACTAAACTCAGTTAAATCTCACCAAGTTTTGATGTTTGGAGACTTCAGACCAATTTCTGCTGCTTTCCCATTTCAAAGCCACTGGGCCATGACTTTGTTGGCCACTGGAAAGGTGACAGGGGTTCACAGAGTGAAAATAAGGGCTGGAGATTATGTACACACTCCAGGTCAAGTCTGAAATAGAATAAATCCATCTCTATAGAGCTGCTTTAAAGTTGCATTAAAGTTGCAGCTGTTCCTCATAGTGAAAATGCTTTTTCCATACCCTGATCTGAAGTTTTTAGGGTCACCCTTGCAAGGAGCTTTGCTGGTACTTAAAGACTGATCCAGTCCCATAAAATCAGGATGAAGACTGTTTCCCTCTCTCCCCACTCCAGCACAGCTCATAAAATTCACCCTTTATTGACCAAGTGGATGTTACGTGTCAAACCTGAGCACCTGGAATATGTGGGGTTTATTGCTGCTCTGCTGGCAGCAATAGGAACGTTACTCCTGCAAAATCTCCTGGATGGAATTACAGTACATCCAGCAATATCGGGTGCTGTGAATTCATGTGCATGGAAATCTCTGAGAGCGCCACTCGTACAGCACAAAATTTAGATGTCTGAGCCACATTTTCATTTTCATATAATTTACTCTCGCCTACTAATAGCAATATTTGGAATAATTAGTTACCATTCAGCCTGAAGGTCTCAATTTCCATTTAACTGGCAAACTTTTACAAGCAGCACACATTAGCAGTTTGAAATGTCACAGCAAAGTTTAATCAGGCAAGACAATGCAAGAAAATGCTTAAAAAATATATCTAATTGGCAATGTAATTATTTAATTTATTGTCTAAACTGTGGTGCCAGGTGCTTTGTCTAAGGCTTTCAATGGAGACTTTCCAAAATGGAAACTGTAAATCCAAGGCCAGGTCGGACGGGGTTTGGAGCCACCTGGGATGGTGGAAGGTGTCCCTGCCTGGGGGTGAAATGAGAGGGGCTTTAAGGTCCCCAAAATCCAAACCATTCTGAGATTCTGTGTTCAGCCAGGCAATATCCTCGACGACTACGGAGCAATTCTTTATTCCAGAACTAACCCCACTAGTGCAGATAATGGGTGTGAAGGGCTGAAAATGAGGGTGTTGCATATTTTGGGACAGAGCTTAAACCCAGAGGTCCTGCTTTGGCTAAGCAGGTGCACTTCGGAGCAGCTCCAAGTGCGGAACACATCCCCCTCCTTTGTGGACTGCTTGAGCCCGACAATTCCCACATCCAGCCAGACAACAGGTCACCTTTCCCAAAGGCTCCAGCCTTGGAGTAACAACTCCCCAAACACGTTTTCTCCAAATCTGTTCCCCATTCCGAGGTAAATGCCAGGCAGTTCTTGCTCCCTGCAGCGGGACCATTCCCTGCCTCGCTGGGCAGCTGAGTCCTGCTGCAGCTCTGTCTGCACCTCGGGAATTTTCCGTGCATTTAGGTAGCCATCTGGATACAGAGATAAATGAGGATGTTGGGAATTCTCGCAGGTCCTCAGATGAGCTGTGTCTGCATGTTTTTTAAAGGCACCTCCCCCGGGACCGGCAGCTGCTGTGTGTGTCCCTCTCCCTGCACTCGCCATCAGCGGAGGGAGCCAGGCCTCGCACTGAGGAGAATAATTAAGTGAAATAATCTTCCCTTACTGTGTCTTTCAATTCCCCACTCCCTGCTCTGGCTTTACTCTTCCCCAGAGAGCTGCTTTTTACTGCTAACACTGCTTTGGCCAGAAGGCTCCATAAATCACCTGCTGAGGAACCAAGGCATCACCTGTAGCTCTTCCCAGTCATACCCCGCGCAACAGTCCCTGAACACATCACCCCACAGTGATGGCCCAGATGCAAATCAGAGAGCAGAATTCAAACAATAAAGCAGTTTATAAGCTCATCCTGTGGCCTGTTTGAAAGCCAGGGTTAAAAATCAACCAGGGTTCAAGCAGAAGGGAAATACCTTATTTCTGACGCTGCCACTCTCAAGGAATATAAAGAGCATAAGAACAGCCCCAGCTGGCCAGGCTAAGGATATATTTAGCAGGGTTCTGCTCTGTAGCAGTGATGATTATGGAAGGATTTAATAACCTGACAGGTAAAGAATAATCCTTTCTCCTCTTGGAAATCATCCCTGGCGAATGTTGTCCATTTGGAGCTGTCGTAGGGAAAGCATCCACACTCTGACCCAGGAGAGTGGAGTTGATCCGGGCTGCTCCCACCTTTTCCTCTCTTCTCCCTGCACTCATTTCTGTGGCTCTGCCTGGGGAAAGGTGATAACAACACTTCCTGTATTCCACGTGGGGTTTTTTATTTCCAAATCCTACTCTCGGGATACAGAAGGTGCAGGTGAATGGAGAGCACCTCACTCAAATACTTGAGCATCATGGCAGGATGCTGCCCTTGTAACAACACAGTAAAATAATAGCAGTAATAATAATAATAGCAACAATTATAATTTTTAATAAGAATACTTCTTTAAAAATTAAAAATAACCATTACAGCTTTGAAAAACCTGCTTTTCCTCCCTTTTCATCACTGTTCCCTTTCCCTTTCCCTGCTCCCTCATTCTTCTCCTCCCTGCCAGCCCTGCAGAACATGAAATGGATTTTTCCCTCCCCAGCTGGGAGCCTCTGCCAATGGATATTGCTGCTGTGGAATGCTCTTATTTCAAGGTGCTGGCAGGGATTGTAAGACAGAGTTGAGCAAGTGAGTGAATTCCAAACTCACAAAATTACATGCCTACAGCACATCATATGGTTAATAAAATGGAAAAATCGAAGCTGTGGTCCCACAAGTTCTCTCTTTTAAAGCTCAGACACCTTTAGTTTATGAATTAGTAAGCCTTTTTCATTTCATAGTCCAGAGGGAATTGCTGTTTTGCTGCCCTGCTCCTCCCGGGCCTGCTGTGCTGTGCTCTCTTATAACTTTTATTTTAACCTTCTACTACTTTTAATTGCATTTGAGGAAGAATTCTGCCTGGGAAAACGCTCTCTTCCTCTCTGCCTGGCAGCAGTTGGCTTTGGAATAGTCAGAAACATCATTAAAAATTGGAATGATTTTCAGTTCACCCATTGATCATTGATAATGTTTCAACCTTACTCTGTGTAAATAGGGGGAAGGCAAATGCAGTGCTTCTCCGGCATTTCCATGGAGAAATTCAGGAGGAATTTCCCAAGGGAAAGGGTGGGCAGGCCTTGGCAGGGGCTGCCCAGGGAGGTTTGGAGTCCCCATCCCTGGAGGTGTCCAAGGAAGGCCTGGAGGTGGCACTCAGTGCTCTGGGCTGGGGACAGGGTGGGGATGGGGCACAGCTTGGACTCGGTGGCCTTGGAAGTCTTTTCCAACCTCAATGATCCTGTAATTCCTGAATGTCCCAAATGGAATATCTAAATGCAGCCATACCTGGGGTTACCCTGCATGCATTAAACTGCTGGGAATATGTTAAATCAAAACCTGCTTGCAGACAAATTTTGTGGAATTTCCTGAGCAGAGCAGCACAAACTCTGCCCCATCCCTCACTCCCATTCCCGAGCAAATGCCTGGGTAAGGAATATCTCTAATCATTCTGATAAGAGGCTCTATCAGTACTTTCAAAATGGCTAATGGCATTTAACTCCCAGATTCTGTTTGTAAACGGACTCCACTTAACTCCTTGGATAGCTGCCTTTAATAAGCACTTGTGGAAGGCTTGTGGAGCACAAACACGCTGCTGAGGCTGGGATGAAATGGTTCTCCAAGGAATACTTGCAACAACGAGCGGTTTGGCTAATGACAGCAAACACACTCCTGCGAAGGCTTTATTTACACAGCCCTTTGATTTAGTCTGGAGTTGGGAAAAGACTTCTTCCCAAACAGGCCAGCCCTGGGGGAAAGGGTATTGAACCTGCCTTTTTTGGGGCTGTTACTGAAGCGCATTCCTGACCGGGAGCGTTTTAGAAACAAACCACATCCACAGTTCTTGGCTAAGCAAACGAGGCTTAATCTCCCTGCTCCGATCTCTGCGAGCTCGGGGGGAGCACGGCGGCTCAGGCAGGTAAAGGTGCTCAACACGTTCCGAGTGTCAGAGCTCGGATTCACCGCCCTGCCTGACATTTGCTGCTTATCTCTGACAATTAGGTGTGCCGAAATCACCTTGTTTGTTCCACTATCACGGAAGGAAGACAGCTGTGCACTCGCAGCCCTGCCTGCAATCTTGTTTTCTGACTCTGCAGCGCGATGGAATTTATTAACCCTTCCCTCCTGCAGGTCTCTCGCTTTCGGAAATTTCTGCTTTAAGGCTTTTTCATGGAAAGGCAGGGATTTATTTTTTTCTAGGATGTGATCGGTGATACCCCAGGGATCTGTAATTTGTATGGGATTCATTTCTATATGCCTTGTAAAGTTGATGAAGCTCCTGAGAATCTTTACAGAGACTACATAGATGGAAGATATATAATGTCTGTTATTACTACAGACTGGGGTATCCAGAAAATTGAGATTATTAAAGGGGGACATAAGAAAAACCCTCCTAAAAATGTGCGCAAAAATCTAATATTTTGATTACATTAGTGATAACAATTTTCCTAACAAACCCTGGTCATTTTTCATTTTGATTGCAGTTTTTCTCTCCCTTTCACACCTGCTTTTCATGATGAATTGTGGCTGTTGCTCTGCCTGCTCAAGCTCTGCTGGAGCCATGTGCGTTTGGGATTTGCAGCGGCTCATTTTTAAAGGAGTTGTGTGAAAATGATCTTGATGTGTTTGGGGTCAAAATTAACCTTGAAAGAAAAGTCAAAACACCACAATCTACACAGCTCTGATCAGTTATAAATCATAGGATCATGGAATGGGTTGGAAGGACCTTAAAGCCCATCCAGTGCCACCCCTGCCATGGGCAGGGACACCTTCCACTGTCCCAGGCTGCTCCGAGCCCCATCCAGCCTGGCCTGGGACACTGCCAGGGATCCAGGGGCAGCCACAGCTGCTCTGGGAATTCCATTCCAGGGCCTGCCCACCCTCACAGGGAGGAATTCCTTCCCAATACCCCATCTATCCCTGCCCTCTGGCAGTAGAAGCCATTCCCTCTTTTCCTGTCACTCCAGTCCCTCCCCGTCTTCCCTGTTGGCTCCTTCGGATCCTGTTCCGAGTTTCCCTCACAAAAAGTGAGTCACTCAATTCATTAACAGATTCAGCAGAATTGTGACATTCAGCACTCCTGATCCCTCCTGCTTTCTGCATTGCTTAAATCTGTTCAGCTTTCTGCACTGAGATTATTCTTCCCCACACAGGCTGCAGTTCCACATGCAGTCAAAATTTAAATTTTTGTTTTACTCTGTTTAGGTTAAAAGACTTTATTTCTGAAGCAGTTCTTGGGAGAACAGATCAGGCTTTAGCTGCTGCTCAGTAACACCTGCCTGCTAAAGTGTGCATTTCAGACAGTAACTCGGAGGCACCACAGAGCTCACTCTCCATATTTCCTCTAAGCAGGTTTTTTTTCGGGGTGAATTCTGAGGTTTGCTTACAGTTTTATGCTTTCAGCTCCACACTGCTGTCCCTGTAATAAATGCAGCCCTGGAGGACTCCTCTGAAGAGTAACTTCATTCCTTCACTCTCGACAAGAACGTGATGAGTCCAGCATTGAGCCATGGTGATGCTATGTGATCTGTAGCCATAATATTATTTAAAAATATGTATTCATTTACATTATTCAGAACTGCTAAACTTGATGGTCCTCATCCTGACGACCTTTACTTATAGTTTTGTATAACTTGGCTGAAGGAGAGATGAAAATTCACCTGCTACACTCAGCGTATCACAGGCAGCAGTGGTGGAAATCCTGCTCTTCCTTCCACCCTCTCAGCTCCACAGATTTCATCCCCATGGACTTAAAATGAGAATATTATTATTAGTACGAAGGATACAATATCTTTCTTTTTGCTAATGAAGCCTCTCCCATGTAGGGAGTTTCCTTAAGAAGGAAACTCAGCAGAGGAGGGAGGATAACTCACTGTGGGTCAGGCTGGCGGGTTGATGGGACAGGAAACAAGCACCAGCACTTCCAGGAATCACTCTGACTCCTTTCCCTTCACACGGGAGAGAAGTTCCTCTGAAGTCAACAGAAATTGTTCTACCTGACACAATTTTTCTGCTGCCTGACAGAAGCTTTGGATCAGTCCTGGAGTAGAAAGGAGAAATCCAAAGGTAAATAATGTGTGCAAACAAATTCGTTGTGAAGTGATGTGAGATGAGAAGAGCCCAGAGATGACACCTCTGATCTGAGCCTTCCCAGAGCTCTTCAAACACCAACTCCTGCATTTGCATGAAAGTTGCATCTCAGGGAAGCTTCTAAGACAACACCACACAGCAACAAAGTGATTGCCACAGCCCTGACATCACTTTGAAAACACTCAGCCTAATTCTCTCAAAATTTGACAATTAATTGAAATTTGGCTACTTGCAATCACTGGAATGAAAGCAAAAAGGGGGAAAGTGTAACAAGGCAGAGCTGGTAATAAACTGCAAATCCTCTGTTTTAATTGCTTCAGAGCTGATGAGCCTTTTGGTGGCACCTAGGAGTCAAACATCCATGGAAATACAAAAATCCCAAACCGAGTCAAATCCCCAGGCATGGTGATTCCAGCTGGCTGAGGCAGTAAGGGACCATCCGCAGCAGCTGGATAAGGCTGGATAAATCCCTCCCAACACCACATGCTGAATTGCCATACACTGATTTCTGCTCGGCCACTGCAGAGGCAGAAAAATGTGATTTCCATAAGGGAGAGCCTGGATGGATCAATCCCAGGAGCAGGGAGAGGGATGGGGCATTGCTGGGCACTGATTCCACACCTGGGGGTACAGAGGAGAGCTGAAGTTTTTGAAATGTACAGAAGAAATAAATGTCTAGGAAGTGAAGGAGTTTTAAATGACTTCTAAGGCTGAAGTTTTGCTCTCAGGGTCAAAAGGCCCCTGCACTTGCCTTGCAGAAGGATGGCAGAAATTTTAATTGCTGGCTAGAAAAAAAAGCCATCGTGAGAAAATATTTCCTTGACTCCTTTAGATGAATCAGGGCAAATTCTGGAGAGCTGTGTGTGGATGCAGCCAGGGGGATTTGAATTAGAAATAAAAAGGAAGGTTAAGGCTCCAAAACAAATCTCCAAGTGGGAGGAAATGGTGTTGTCACTCACTCTGAGGCAAGCTGCAGTGCTCAGGACAGCAGAATTTGGGGGTTGCCTCTCTAGGCTCGGCTCATTCCCAGCTTAGGAACAGCCTACAGACAGACCTGATGTGAAATCCACCTCGCACTGGAATATCAGGTTAAAAACAGTGACCTGCTGGGCTGTGCCTCTGTGCCTGGGGAGCTGAAGCAGCCCAGTTCAGTCTCCTCATCAGGCTCTAACGAGAGAAACGGAATTTGCAAAATTCCTGGCTTTTCCTTAATAAATTGGACTGTTAGCTGCTGAAATAAAACACAGCATGTGAAAAAGAAAACATTGCTCCCTGAATAAAGCAAACACGCTCTGATTAATTTACTTGCTTTCTGAGCTGACAGCAGAGGTCAGCAAGGAAGACAACAGAAAATCCCATTTTCTCGGCTTGGTTTCAGGTTGTTTAGGGAGGTCACTGCGAGCAATCACCCACCTGGGCACTGAAACGTTACCTCGAATTACCTGCAAGTCCTGGCCACTTTTTATCCAGCTGGTTTGTTGTCACGTCATAGAAACCATCAGCACTTTCTCACCTTTGGAAATCTTTTTCCTCAGACACTGGATTTTATCTATTTCTTTTTCCTCCATAAGCTTTCATTCTATTATAGTTATAATAAATCATGTTGTGAAGTTGGGGCTGCCCCTGGATCCCTGGCAGTGCCCAAGGCCAGGTTGGATGGGACTTGGAGCAGCCTGGGATAGTGGAAGGTGTCCCTGCCCATGGAAGAAGTTTGGAACTGGATGAGCTTTAAGGTCCCTTCCAAACCAAACCATTCGTTCTATGAAGTGGGAAAAAAAGCCACAAAAATAAAATGCCATTTATTTTAAACAACTTCCCTAATCCATTGTTTTCCCTTTCCTTTACACTCGTTATTACATTTTTTGTTTAAATACTGTATCCTTTGAGGAACTCCTCCCTACAACACTCTTACAACAATAATTAAGTGAAGCCCTGGCTGGCTCAGCATTAAGTTTGCTCTCCAACCCTAATCTCCCACCTCTTCCTTCAAAGCTTCCTGTTCTCCACACTCCAGAAACCCTGAACACGAGGAATAACATTCAGACCACAATTACATTTTTCCAGGAAAAAGTGACTTTAAATGTAATATAGGGATGGGATCTTATCATCATGGTTTTAATAGAAGCAATGAATTAAAAACGAACAAAAAAAAACCAAACCAAAACCAACCGACCAACCAAAAAAACCCCCCAAAAAACCCCCCAAAACCCCCCAAAAAAAAAAACAAAAAAAAAAAAAAAAAAAAAAAAGGAAAAAACCCAAGAAATGTAGAAATTACCATGAATTTTATGATATAATTCGTGTTTGCATAGTAAGACTTACAAAGAACAAAGATGTTGCTGGTTAGATGTTCCCCAGCGAAGAACTGCTTAATTTAGACACATTTAACGTCGCTTTTTTCCCAGTTTTTTTTTGGTAAGTCAATAAAAAATACCAGGGACAAATATTTATTTCATCATTATAAACTCTGGAACTGGGTGGATTATTTTTGTCACTTCTGCAGTGCAGCAGAGAGGTCTATTTGTAGAGAAGCAGAGCCCTTCTTTGATGTGGGTGCTTTTAAATAGCTTAATTGCAAGGCAGATGGCAAGAAACAACACCAAAAAAATAAACCCTGGTGAAACAAAACCCTGCATAAAGGTGGAAAATTGCTTGAGGAATGCTCTGGTCTCACAGGGAGAAATCTCTCTATTTGTAGCTGGTGACTGCAAACTCCAAGGCTGTGATTAGGCTTTAATGCAGAAGAGGTAACACGATGTAGCTGATGAAAACATGTCAACGCAGCATGAGGGAAAGAACAAGGAGGCAACTTTTCCCTCAAAAGAAAAGTTTCAGATCTTCAAACGGGCTCCGACTTCAGTAGCAACAACTGGGGGGAAGAAAAGGCTTCAGTGTTCGTACAAAGCAACCAAAATATTTTAGCAAATTTCTCCAGGCTTGTTAACATTTTGGGCTGCTTAAAAATGTGGGATTCTTCGTTGGGTTCCCAGCTTTAGGTGCAGTATGACATCATGGGGGAATTTGGCACGGGACCAAACACAACCTGAAGTCCGGGGGGACTGGAGCACCTCCCCTATGGGGACAGGCTGAGAAAATTGGGGATGTCCAGCCTGGGGAAGGGAAGGTTCCATGGAGACCTCATGGAAACCTTCCAGTGTCTGCAGGTACCACAAGGAAGCCAGAGGGACTCTGCATCAGGAACCCGAGTGGCAGGACAAGGGGGAACGGATTCAAGCTGAAAGAGGTTTGTTGTATGCGAGAGGTTCTCCCCTGTGAGGGTGGTGAGGGACTGGAATGGAATTCCTGGAGAACCTGTGGCTGCACCATCCCTGGAAGTGTCCAAAGCCAGGCTGGACGGGGCTTGGAGCAGCCTGGGACAGTGGAAGGTGTCCCTGCCCATGGCAGAGGTGGCACTGGATGGGCTTTAAGTTCCTTCCACCCCAAACCTTTCCATGGTTCCATGATATTGGTGACACTCTTGGTGGATCCTTCAAGGTGGAGCGTGGCCACAGAGGTGGAATATTTGGTGGCCTTATAGGGAATGCTGGAAGCTGCCAAAAAGGGCCTCGGCTCCGGCTGTGTTCTCTGCTTTAACCGTATCAGTGATAACGATATTACAGATAAGGAGACAGAGAGGCTTCAGGACAAATAATGCAATAGGGAAGACACCAAAACATGAGGGAAGCGCTGTCATCCATTACTTAATCCAACAGCAGCCTCTCTTTAACGTCCCAAAGCTAGGACGGAAATTCCAGCTGAAACAACACCTCCCTCCAGGCAATACAAATGTTTAGAGGCGAAAAATTATAAATTATGCTCCGTTGCAGTCAAGAACCACAACCTTGATAGTCCCCAAAGGACTTCACCTCAGCCCAGGCAGGGCATTAGGAGTGAATTACCCACGGATTGGATCGGGAATCAATGGAAAAGACAAGGTATTTAGAGCACAGACCATAATAAGCACGGCAAGAAAAGCAGTGGAGTTTTCTTGCTTGCCGTGGAAGGATTGTAAGAGAAAAAAAGAAAAAAAATCTGGCCTGAAAGTGAAAATTCGAATGCAGGTTCACAAATGCTTCTGGTGACTTCAAAGTTCTTAAAATTTCTGAACCGTAGGTGTGGGGGGGGCAGATATTCTGTTCCTGAGGAGTCACAATTGCCATTTTAAGGACTTTTATCTACCAGTGCTATTCCACAGACTCATAGGATGGTTTGTGTTGGAAGGACCTTAAAGATCATCTCATCCCAACTCCATGCCATGGGCAGGGACACCTTCCACTACACCACCAGACCATGGCTAAATCTAAATAAATGGTAAAAAAATAAAAATAAAAAGAATGCAATTATAACTCCAGATATGGGCTCTGTGATTAAAATGTGGCCGTTTCAGGAAAAGGAAATAATTTCACATTTTTGAGGGGAGGAATAAAGGTAAAACCTGGACTTAGATGCAAAAGGGCCTAAAGAACCTCAAATAAATATATTTAAACCATTCTTGAGGTTATTATATGACAGATTTTGACCACTGGCAGTGGAATTAAGAGCTCTTTGCAAGGTTCTCCATCTAAATTTCACGACTGCCAGATCCTAATCTCAGGTCCATGTCATGCCTTGTTTATTCCATGGAAAACGCCGCGGTGATGCTCCCTGCATATCCATTAGCCACGTTTTTTTCCTTCTTCTCCTGAGATTCTCCCAGATATATTGCCCTTCTGAGATTAAAATCTAGACCTAAATCTTCAAAGCAATTACATAGACAAAAAGCAGCAATCTCCTCCTGCTCAGGGAGCAGAAATCTCCGGATCGGAAAGCGATGGGAGATTCTCAACCCCGGGAAAAGGCGCCATGTCCTGCAGCAGGGATCAATACCCGGACAAATATTCCTCCCTTGATCTCGCTCCTCTGTGGAGCAGTAGGAGTTTGTTGCAGATTTTAATGGAAAGACAATTGGACAATATGGATCTTTCTCTCCCCTTGGGAAAGGGTCCGTCGAAAGAGCCAAAGCAAAACAGAGCCGGGGTGGAAACGGCAGCCCGTGTTTGTTTTCTGCCTTTGTTTGAAATAAAATGCTACTGATTTTTTTGGTGTCTTTGAATACCTTTTTTGGTGTCTTTGAATGATTTTTTTGGTGTCTTTAAATGCTTTTTTTGCTGTCTTTGAACACTTTTTTTGGTCTCTCTGAATATTTTTTTTTGGAAGGTTTGCTGACTAGAAATGAGTAAACAGAAAGAAAGAAGCTGCTTTTGAGGTCCTCAAGAATTGGGTCTTTGGAATGTATTGTGCCTGTTTATGTTCTAATGACTGGGAATGACACACAAATGAATTCTTTGTTTTTTTTTTACAAAGAAAGTGTTATAATGAATCAATCCTGAATCACTTTATACTGGCTTTGTTCCCACATGCACTTAAACAAGTCATGGTGCCTGGGATCCCTACATTGGTATTTATTATTTATTTTAAAAGGCAGGAAGCAAGATTTTTAAAACATTTCATGCCATTATGATCCCACAACCATCAATAAGTGAGCAGGGTTTTTTTCCCCACAAAGAGACAATTTCAACTGAAATATGCCCAGCAAGAGACTTCGCCTTCAGTGTCACCAGAGCTGGGATTTCACTGGAAGCAGTCAATGAACTCCTCATTTTCCAGTGTGGGCATTCAGCTGTGAGGGCAGAAATCAGCTTCCCTCAGGCCTAATTCGTGCCTAAAGTTGCCCAATGAATTTGGATGTTTTTAAATCATAACTTCACATGGGAAGTGATGGGTAAACTGTGGTCTGCATGAAGTCTTGCCTGTAATCCAACACAGAGCAGGCTGGATCTTCAAACATTCCAGTATTTCTTGTTGCTGCTGACATGGATGGAACCAGAAACAGGAATGCCTGGGAGATTATGGATCAAAATCACTGTAATTTGCAGATTTTACTGCATTACAGAAGAAGAAACCTGGGAAACTTTTTTTTCTGGTGCAGTTGCCAAAGATTACAGAAGATGAGAAGGTCAGAAAAGGATTAAAATAGAAGAATTTAGGTCTTTTCATTAGCCACACTTCTTTTATGCTATTAACAGCAAATCCACTGAGGTTAACATTAAAAAATGTTGTCTATGAGGTTTGCTTGATTTTAAACAGAAATAATTAAATACTGCTGTAGCCGTCTCAAGAAACAAATCCTTCTCAAGATCAAATATCTCCTTTAAGGTATAGAGGGGATTAAATGCTGTTGCAAAAATGTTCATGTAATTCTATTTAAAGCCGTGAATTTTGCAGGTAGAAAAAGACCTATAGCAGACATAAAATAATAATAAAAAAAGGAACAAATAGAGGTGGCATTTATAATGTCAGGCGCAGAAGAATGCAGCCCCTGGTGCATCCCACAGCACTCGGCTGCAAGTGACGAAGTTATACGATCCTGCAACGCTGAAAAGGGAAATTTAGATTTGCAATAAAAGAATGGAAATGGGTTTTCGCCTACCAGGGCCCTCCAGATCAGCACCGTGCACCATTTGCACTAACAAATGGCTATTCCACGAGGCAGCAGACATTTTGATGTGCTGATACGTAATTTGACATTATTGAGAGGGAAGTGATGCTTTGCTAGAGTGAAAACTGGATTTACCTAAATCAGCTCATAGGAATTTGTTACTGGTGACCTCCTTTAACCTTCACTCCATGCTCTGTTCAGTATTTTGGGGTATTTTAACAGTTCCTGGTCTTTAGAGGAGGAAATAATCAGTGGGCTCAGAGCAGACACATGAATTACACATTGTGACTGCAGCTCTGCCAAACCGCCTTGGGAAAACATTCCATGGGTGGTTGAATGTTGGTGGTTCATGGCCTGGTTACACTTTGCCATGGTTATTTTGGGGGAAAAAAGCCTCCTAAAGATCCAGATCTTGAATCTTTCACCTGGCAGGGCCAGGTTTTCCTACAAAATTGGAAGACCCCTATTTCATGGGCATATCATGAAGATAAATAACACTTACAAGGTGTTTTGATGTGTTCATGGATAAAGACCGTAGAATGCTCTCAGTAATTTCATTGGGATTCAAACTGGAGCTTGATTTCCTTTCCTAAAATTTATATTTCTTGCAGTTCTCTTTAAGGTTTCCAGAGGGGAAAGAAGAATTGAAGATTGTAAACCAAGACGAAAGAGTCTTAAATCCTTTGATTCTACTTTTGTTCTAATGGTGAGGACTATCACCTGAGAGGAAGGTTTTATGGCTGAAATATCATTAGCTGCTATGACTGAGGTGTTTAGGACGTGCTATAAATTTCTCTTAACTGCTGCTGATCCTTAAATATAATCCACATCTAAACCTCACATCTAATCAGCCAACTAATGAACTTTTCAATCAACATTTCACAAGTAGTCTTGACCTCCCTAAGACCACAGCTTTATCAATGATCCCGAAAGGCACTGCTCCGAGATTGGAAAATCCTAAGCAGTACATGAGGCTCAGAGTTCGGAATTTTATTCAGTATTTTGACCTTGAAACCTCTGAATTCATCAGATTTGTCAGTGACAAAAGTAAGATCAAGTCCTGGGCACCGAGGGACCCTGTGGCAGTCTTGTTTAATTTTCATAAGAAGTCACCAAAGGGCAGAGCTGGCAGCTCTCCAGCTGTGGGATGATCCCAAGGGATGATCCCTGGTCAACAAGGGGTTTTCCGGGGCTGACAACCAAGCACCCAGCATCCCTGGCAGGGGAGAGCCCTGAATTTGGCCCCACGTCTGGATTACTGCACAGAGCCCACACCTGCACCTGAAGGAAGCTGCTCCAGAGTGGGGTGTTTTACCCTGGGGATGATCCCAGTGAGAACTGGAGATCTGGAGCCCAGGAAAGGGGAAAAGCCATCCCTGTGAGTGCCGTGGCAGCCATCCCTCAGCTGCTTGGAGCTCCAGCCAGATGAGCTGGATGTCAAACAACAGTTTTTCACACCAGCATCAATAGACACATTTGGGTTTTTTTTTCCCCTATAGGATTGAGGATGATAAAACCTACTCATGACAAGCACTTGAGGAGCAACGTGGCTCCATATGGGAATGGCCTCTTTGTGCAGCTGCAGCTGCAGGGCTGTCACACACAGCACTCACAAAAGGCTCCATCTCCCATCCTTAGCGGGATATTTCCCAGGATTCAGTCCTGCCTGGTGCTGATGGCTGACCTGGGCACAGGTCTGATGTTTAAACAGATCTATTCCTCAGAAACCAGTGGTGGATAATGAATTTAATTCCGTGAACACAGCAATAACACAGCCGCAGATTTCCTCCCTCCTGTCCATTTATGTTCCAAGTTGGACTGAATAACCCAAAATCTTCTATACCGGTATCACCAGCCCTAACTGCTCTCCAGCCCACCATTACTGCCAGTCAAACTGGGGTTTTAACTTTGTCTTTATTCTCACCAACACAAAACTGCAGAAACACCATTTTTGCCCTTGGCAACACTGAGAATAATGGATTTAATTCCACTTTAAGTATTTCATCCTGATTTTCTACAAGTACAAGAGGAAGTTTGAGTAGCCAAGAGATGCTCCCCTTCCAGTGAAGGAAAGGATGAGGTGCTTTGGTGGAAAACCTCTTGGATTTATCAAGAAGATAGAGAACCTAGTGATGAACATCAGCCAAAGGCTTCCCACCAGGACAGTCCCACTTTGTGGTGGCAGATATGACCTCCATAACACTGACCTTTTTCTGAACAAGGTTTCAACCACGGCTCCAAATTACAGACATTTATTACTGGAGATAAAGGAGTGACTCTATTACTGGGGGTAAATCTACACTGTAGGTGCTAAAAAGCTAGAAGCAGAGAGATTCTTCAGCCTTTTCTCAACATTCTGTGAGCAGACTGTCTTTCCTATGTAAACTATTTTAAACAAGGTCACAGTTCCATAAACTTCTTGCACCTGCAGGTTGTTTTGCAAGATTGTTATGGCTTTGACTTTGAAAATATTTTGGAATAGGTATCTTAAGACTTGGCCAATCCTCTCAAGGGGTGGATGGCCGAGGAACCAATTACCTATTGCCACTCAACTCACTTTTTGTGATCTATCCTATAGAGTAGTCAGAAAATTATTAAAGAAAAGCTTCGGCTTCCACTGTTCATGAGCCTGGACTCTGTGGCGTTTTCTTTGTGTGCCTCGGACGTGACAGCGACAACAGACAGTTTATCTTTTATGCACACGAGTCTCTGTAAGGGGATCCAGAGGATCCTTTGCCAGTGACTTCCAGGAGTGCTGCTGGAGCAGGTCAGAACATGGGAAGCTGAATGAGGGAGTCACTGCTGGGATCACACGAGTTCACTGCTGAAATCTGTGGCCTCCAAGGGCTTTTCTTATCGACATCCTTGGAAATCCCTTTGATTCTCCTTTGACTGCTGACATTTCTTTACCCATCCTGTACCACACCCCAAACCACACTATTGGGGTCTGTGTTTAGAGAGTGTTTTGCTGCTGGAAGTTCACAATAAAAACTCTCTTTCCTGAGATAATTTCACTCTTCCACTTCATAGTTTCACTCTAAGACATCAGAAAGTGCAAATAAAGAGTTTAAGGGGTTTTACCCAATGATAGCCTGAGTGATTATTTCCCCAAGACAATTATAATCATCCGGGGTGTTCTTATTGAGGGATTTTGACACGTGGGCTGCAGAGTGACCCCTCTTGTTCTACCTCTGCGTGGTACGCCCATCCCTGGAAGTGTCCAAGGCCAGGTTGCACGGGGCTTGGAGCAACCTGGGGTAGTGGAAAGTGTGGAACAAGATGGACTTTAAGGTCCCTTCCAGCCCAAACCATTCCTGTCGTTTCAACAAGGGTGATATTAATAAATTAATAATTAGAGGAATACACAGAGCCTAAGGATTGAGCACCAGCTTTTACCAGAGATACACAGAGGATAAAATATGCTGTTTACCAGCTGAAACAACAGTCAGGCTGATTTAGGTTATCAGCTCTCTCATAGCACAAGACAAAATTAAAATGAGCTACAGTGAAGTTAATTTGAGATGTTTGTTTTTTCACTACGCTTTATGCTCCAAGTGGAGAAAAACTGGTGGAACAATTTCCATAAAGAAGTTGAAATAACTGGTGTTCAGGAGACAGCAGGGAGATCTCTGTGTGGAAAAGGATCCTGGTAAACCACGCCTGTCTTCTCTTGCAGAAGTAGGCTGAGGAGCTGGGAGATTTCATCCAGGATTAATGCACTGGTAGAAGTGAAATCAATGTTTTTGGGATTTAAGTGTGGGTAATAACTCCTTGTGCCATTTCACAGAGTGTTGGAATGGTTTGGGTTGGGAGGGACCTTACAGATCCCCCAGTTCCAACCCTCCACATGGACAGGGACACCTTCCACTATCCCAGGGCGCTCCAATCCCCATCCAGGGTCTCTGTGACATTTCAGGTTGAAGTCGCAATTTTTTTTAATAGACCGGGTGCGGGGCTGACTTTCCCAAAATGTAAAATTTCATTAAATCGGGCAGAAATGTGAAGACCAACTTTTCAGAATAGCAGTGGCATAGGCTGAAGGCAAATTGTTCAAGGGCATGGATCCCTTTGGATTTCAGTGTTCGATGCTGGAACCAAAAGGAAAGGTCTAGACTTAGTCTCAGGAATAGAAAATGCCCCATAAAATATCCCTCATTTAATAGAACATTTAAGGTCTGAAAAGAACAAGATCATCAAGTCCAACCTCTCCTCGCACATTTTGTCCAATGGTTGCAAGTGCAAGTTTATGGAAGAAGCACCAGAATTTCCAAGGGAATGTTTCACGTACTTATTTTATCCACTACATTTCCATACAGGAAAATGCATGTCAGCCAAGCTTTTCTTTTATGCAGGGAACACAAGCATGCTCTGACCTTGCTGACATTTAGGGGGTTTGATCACTGGCACTAAATGCTTAACAAGCAGAGATTTGATTGTGTGGCACAAAGCCTGCATAATTTATTTTAAATAGTCTGATAAAATCCCTTGCATGGGTGAAAGATGCACAGAGGTTTGGATAGTGGAGAGGCCTCTCCCCAGAAAGGTTTACGTGATGACGGTGTTGTGGGAAGAGTGATGCGGTGTTAAACTGCTGGGAACTGTTTGAGTGAGGGCTAAATAGAACGGGCTAAACACTCGCATTTTAAGGAGGACGTGAAAATTGGATTCTAAAATATTCACTCTAAAAATGTGTTCTAAAGCTGTGTAAAAGTACATTCTGAAAATACTCATGGAGATAAGGTGTAGTGGGCACGGTGGTGTTCGGGCGAAGGTTGGACTTGGTGATCTCAGAGGTCTTTTCCAACCTCAGTGGTCCTGTGATTCTGTGAAAAACATGAAAGCATCTGACTCCAGTGAAGCTGTTCCTCGTCAGCTTTGTTATCCACTGATATCAGCCCCCTAAACATCTCCAAACTGAGATGTCTGGACAAGGACAAACATCCCTGGACAAGGACAAGGATGCAGGACAAGGAGCATCCAGAGCAAGCCTCCTGTAGGTGTCCCCAACATTTTGGGAAGATTCTGAGCAAATACAACCCATCCTGAGCTGAGCTTTGCCTCTCACTGAGCTGCCTCCTTTGCAAGGTTTATCCTTGTAGGTTTTTATGCACCTCTGAAATATATTGGGGTTTAAAACACAAAGCCAGGCTGATCCTTGGGTACAGCCCCTCTTATTACAGTTCCACAAGGCAGCAGCAATACAAAATCATCCTGTGGGACACAAAAACTGGCCTGCATTAGTTAATTTTCATTAGTTTTCATTCAACTTCATTATAATCATAAGCAATGATCTGTTTTAAGAGAGTGGAGTTTTAATTAAGCTGATCTTTGAGGAGGAAGTTGATGGGATGACATAAAGAAGCTCTTTTTCAGGGTAATGAAAGTTGGGATAACTTTACCAAATTCAATTATTTCTTCCCAACGCAGCATGAGAAATATTTGGGGAATGACTGAAACAATTCTTAGAGCAAATTATAGCCCTGTCAGAGAACAAGAAATCAGTGTGTCAAAACACGAGGATATTTCTGTGCAAAGCATCCAGCGAGTGACTTCATACAGACAATCCCTGTCTGAATATTATATTCCTCATTAAATTTATCTGCAGCTGGAAAGAGGAATATTTTCTGTTTGCCTTTGGAAATTAAAAAAAAAATAATAACCCAAATGAAAAACGTCCTCAAACATAATCCAAAGAAGGATGCAGGAAAATGTTACGTTTTAATTCATCTAAGCTCACCCAGTGCTGTAAAAAGCTAGGTACAGCTTTACAGCTTTTGTGAGCCCCAAATAACTACATTTTCTGCAGTAAAACCAGATCTATAAAGTCCCAGGTACTCTTCTCACGAGTACATTTTTAATAAGTGGATTTTATATTCTGGTTGCCTAAAAGAAGGGCTGATAGTACAGCCACTGTTGGACCATGGACACTGCGCTCGTCATGGTTTCAATTACACCAAATGCTGATGAAGGCAGAGATGCTCAAAGATCATCCTGGTGAGCCCTGGGGAGACTGGCTGCAAAACCAGGGCTGGTGAAATTCCTTCTCCCAGGGACCTGATCCCCCTGACGTTAACACCGGGCTGGAAATGGAGGAAGTGGAGGAACAAGGAGGGAGCAACAGCACTTGAAGGGTTTTTTGTATCATTTTCTAAAACCAATGTCACAGAATCCCAGAATGGTCTGGGTTGGAAGGGACCTTAAATCCCATCCCATTTCACCCCCTGCCATGCAGGGACACCTTCCACTGTCCCAGGCTGCTCCAGCCTGGCCTTGGACACTTCCAGGGATGCAGAGGCAGCCACAGCTGCTCTCAGCACCCTGTGCCAGGGCCTGCCCACCCTCACAGGGAAGGATTCCTTCCCAATATCCCATCTAAACCTACTCTCTTCCAGCTTTAAGCCATTCCCTCTTGTCCTGTCCCTACAGTTCCTAGTGAAATATCCATGTTTTTTCTTTTCTTCTTTTAGATGAAGATGGATTTTTTTAAAGTTTACACCCAGCATTTTCTTGCAGGGCTGAAATGTGCTGAGCAGTGAGACACAAGTCTTTAAAGGATGCAAAAATCATAGAGAAAATTGAACATATTTGCTGGTTTTAATCCACTTTTTCTCTCTCTCTGTGAGAACTGTGACAATGATACAGCAGTTACAGATTTTAATTCCTAATACCTCACCATTAACTATAATACTTAAACATTACCTGGTCAAGTGTAGCTACATTATTGCCCCTATTTGTTTCATTTTTAGCCATCTCCAACCTGTGTCCCCAGAATCAACAATTCCCTGCTTCCCTGCATTCCTGCTCCAGATGGAGAGCAAGGAAGCAGCTGCTTGGATGAGTATCTCAGTGGTGCTGGATCCTTCCTTGATGCAATTCCTGCTGATTTTCATTTCTTCAGCAAGTTCGAGCCAGGAAATCATGGAAATCAAAGCATCATTGCTGCCCCTCAGGTTCCCATTGCTAATTAATAATATTTTCATTGATGAGGGTCTATAAAAATCAAAATAGGAAAATTCAGAGCCACCTAGAAATGCCTATTACGGGTGCAAAGCTTTACCGCACAACCTCAAAAGGAATCTACTCAAACTACCAATAAAATCTGCTTGACTTTCCTGCCCACCCAGAGCCTTCACAGAAGAGGATTCAGGGAATTCCATCCCGTCACAGCAGATTTGTGAGCACTTTTGCCTTTTTTTCAAGATTATTTGCACTAAATGGGTGGATCGGAGCCCTGCAGTTTGAGAGAAGGAGGTTGACAGGGCCTCACCTTAGAGAGGAGCTGAGATTGTTGCTCAGAGCAGATATTAAGCCCTTATTATTTAAATATTCAAATAAAAATATGGGTGAAAAGGCTTCAAATCATTTACTATTTTCACCAGTTCTAATATTTGCACATTTGACTTTAATTTTCTTTCTCTCTAAGCATTAGTCACCTCCCCAACACATTAAAAATCAAGATGAAATAATGGATTTTCAGGTTACTCGTGGGTAACTCTCACCTTGCGCAGCAACATTTTCTTTTTCTCAGGGAACGTGGGAAGTTTAAGAACTCCACACTCGATTTGAGTTCAGTAGAAAAACTCTACAGCCAAGATGTCTCAGTTTCTGCAGACACTTTTACTTTTTAGCACTTTTTTGCATTAATTAATTTTGGTGTAGAGAGGGGACCATTAACGCTCTGACAGAGGGAGCACAGCCTCAGGTTGGGCAGATGGGGCTGACAGCGCTGCAGAGGAAATAAATTGTAGTGGTCCTGTGCACTAGAACAGCAATTTTCCCAAAAAGCAGAATGTTTGAAGGCTGAATAGTGCCAGAAATGGCTTCTCTCTCCTCATTTCCCTTAGAAAACCATTGTTTCCAAAAATCAAATTGGCACAGAGCAGAAGATGGGAAAAAGTGAAAAATTTGTGATATAAGAAATGCCCCCTGGAATTGGAAGTAGAAGTGGAGTCAGACTGAGGAAGAACTGAGGGAGAAATGGAGCAGGGTGTCCTAAGGCAGGGCAGGAACTGTTCATCCTCTCCCTGTTTAATTAATTCAAGAATTAACCCTCAGTATTAGAACAGAAATTTCTTACAAGCGTTTGGATGATGTAATGTGGAAAATGCAAAATGAGGAAGAGTTAGGAAGTACCAGAAGTGAGTTTTATCAGGCTCCACTGAACAGCACAAAGTGTCATCCACTGGCAGTTTGTTTTCCCAGAGGTTTGGGAAAATTCATGTGTGGACTGGAAAAATGGTGACAGAGTCACTGGGGACTTGCAGAAGCATGGACACACGAGGGAAAATAAATACAGTGGGAAAAGAAAGGGTATTAGCATTATAGAAACTGCAGGGAATTCATGGGGATGATGGAAAATGGGTCACAGGGTGGCAGTGCCACCAGGAGAGGGCCTTGTGCTTGCACCAGTCTCAGTGCAAGAGATGCAGTAAGTGACATCTGGAAGCACTTGGGAAAACGTGACCTCACAGAAACCCACAGTCATCGAGGCTGGAAAAGAGTTCCACCCTTGTGCCTGACCCCCACCTCGTCCCCAGCCCAGAGCTCTGAGTGCCACCTCCAGCTCTTCCAGGGATGGGCACTCCAAATCTCCCTGGGCAGTTCCAAGGCCTGAGCACCCTTTCCATGGGGAAATTCCTGCTGGTGTCCACCCTGAGCCTCCCCTGGCCCAGCCTGAGGCCGTTCCCTCTCCCCCTGTCCCCTCTGAAGAGCCTGCCAAGTGTTAGATAAAAGAAAGCCACGCTTGAAAGAAGTCACTCGGTTTGCAGCTACACCAATTTCTGTAAACGGAGAGGTTTTGTGCATTTTATTCTGCTTCAGTGTGGGTTTCTGAGCTCTCCCTCTCACAGCTGAGTGGCTCCTGGCAGCTGACACCATTAGGTGACATCTGGTGCCCTGGACTTGCAGGCAGGGGCCTCTTTGTGGTCTCCTCCTCCACAGGGCACCGACGGTGGACATTGATCCAGTGACCATTTAGCACCACTGGGAGGGGAAGTAATGAAAGGACACTGCAATTCCCCGGCTCCCTGCTCCAAGTTTTCTCTCCCTTGAGGAAAATCAATGCAAAATGTGAGCCACTTATCTGGTATTTCACATCCAGGAAGGTACGAGCATGAACACAACCCTGAAAATCTAGAAATGCACGACTGGTGTTTCCTCAGGTGGCTTTTCTCTTTAAAAAACAAATTTTAAAAATAGCAAAAGAAACACAGGCTTAAAAATAAAAGCAAAAAACCACATCTCACACAAAACCCTGAAGAAACACAGAGCTAAGCAAGCTCCCCAAATTTTATGAGTAGAAGATCATGGCAGGATTAGCCACAAAGCCGTTAAAAAGTCTCACTAAGGTCACTGTGATTGCCTGGAGAGCAAAGGTTGTTCAGCAGTGATTGCGCTTCAAAACACAGACCACATCCAATAACACCACCAGCTGTAGCAAAAATAACTCCAGTAAAAACCTTCATACCCCTTTTTGCTTCTACTTTTTAAAATTTCCTTGGCCAATCACCTCCAAGCGGGGCTGTCCTGGTGTTAAAGAGCTTCCAGTTCCATTATAGATAAAGCTCCAGCTATTGATCGGAGCATTTCCCACCCCAAGGACCAGGACAGGAGGTTTTGAAACCTGCTTTTCTGTGGCAGCAGAGCAGCTGGAAGCACAGGAGCTATTCAGGCTCCTCTCTGAGCATCATTCCTGGCTCCAGAGGTCACCTTTGCTGGGGGGATCATTAATAAGCCGCACATTTTGCAAGGATTAACACCCACTAAACCTTGGCATTTATTCCAGAGACGGAGATCAATGGGGCACTTTAGCACAGGACTAACAACATCCCTGAGCTGCTTCCTTCCCTCTTTAATCATCTTNNGTTGTTTGTGGGGCGGGGGGGTGCAGAGGCAGCAGTTCAGAGGGTTTGTTTTCTGGTTTATATGTGGAGCTGGGAACTAATTAATCCCCTCATTATCAAAGCAGAGCCTCTGGTTGGGGTTGTCCATAACTCTGCTCTGTCGCTGTGAAATGGAGACCTGAACAAACCACATGGAGACAAAGCCTGAAGTTGAGGCAGAGGAAAGAGCTTGTGGAATACAAACAAGGGACAAAGTAGCCTAATTCTGCTTCTTTGATGGATCTAGTGTGGGGAAAAAAAAAAAAAAGACCTATGAGCTTTATAGTTTGAATTGTGCCTTTTTACACTCAGCAGAAAATCTGTTTGAACATTTATCTATGCTAAACCTGCAGCTCCCCCTTTTTTAGTGTCGTGTCTCCATCATGTGTGCGTGTGTGCCAAGTAAAATAAAATCTACAAAAACTGCAGAAGAAACAGCCAATCTGTATGAAGGTGTATTGCCTATAATTGACATTATTTTTCCTGTATTCCCATTCTTCCACAGAGCTCACGGTGCTAAAACACATGGAGGAGGTACTTAGTGCTCTCTCCCTCCAGTCACAGGGTAAGAGCATAATAAGGATTTTAAAATAGTAATTTAAAATATATTTACACAAAAAGGTGAAAATTGTGAACATTGCCTCCAGAAAAAATTCCTTTCCTTTTTCTGGAAGGCTGCAGGAATAAGGAGCTTCATTGCTGGAGTGATTGGACCACCTCCCTTCCTCGTGGTGGTCCCTTGCCCACAAGTCATGCAGAATTCAGGTTGGTTTGGTTTGGATGGGTTTTCTTAGCTGTTTCTCTGCTCCAGCAGCAAACTTTTTTGGGAATTCTGAGTGCACTAATCCATTTTTGTGGGATTTCAAGACCTCTTTTTCACAAGAGCAGATCATTCCCCAATGCCTGCACTGTTCAACTACCAAGCCTGTCCAGCAGCTCAATTTACTTCACAGCACATCTTAATTTTTACAAAGCAAGTGAATTATGATGGATTTTTGCTCTCAGGTTTCCAATATCTGTCTCTGACAAGACTTCAAGGAATATTCATGAGACAAAGGTGGTGTAATTCCATGAATCTGAAATTATGTCACCCCTGTACTGAAAAACAATTGCTAGGTTGCATTCGTGAAAAATTATGTTGAAATTTACTTTGGAACGTGTCTAACAGGATTGGGGGGAAACGAAGCCAATAATTTGGGAAACGTTTACTGAATTAGCACTGTAAAATTAATTAATTCAATCTTACCTGAGCAGTGCCCTGGATTCATAAAGATGAGCAGCCTGGGATAGGGGAAGGTGTCCCTGCCCATGGCAGGGGATTGGAATGAGGTGATCTTTTAGGTCCCTTCCAACTCAAACCCTTCTGCAATTCTGTGATTCAGAATTTTAGAGCAACCCAACCCCTCTGCACGGTGTAAACGCCACAGAACAATTCAGGCTGGTTAATGGATGAATTTCAGCGCAGAAGGTGGCACTGACTGAGTAAAGCACCTCATGGGATGGTATCATATTCCTTTGTTAAAAAAACCTCATCTTGGGCCTTAAATTTGGCCTTTGTGGTCGCAGGGAGGTGCCCTTGAGCAAGCTGACGCTTGTGCACAGTGGAGAGCTTAGATCGTGTTAGTCCTTGATCTAATTCAGTTACAAAGCTGATAAAGACATCTTGGGTTTATCTGCTCCGTCTAAAGGAGAGCTAGAAAAGCTGACGGAGCCCCAGGGAGCTGGAAGGCTCCGGCTCCTGAAGGCACGGTGACAAAACCCCACGTGTATCGCTCCAAGGCATCTCCAATTTCCACCGAGGAGAGAGAGGAGAAAGGGTCTTCCAGACCGAGTCTTTGCAAGAGACACCTTGGCTCAACTTCTAATTCCCTCCTGTCTCCCAGCCCGTGCTCCTGATTCTCTCCTGTCTGCTTTATAGACCAGATCCTATCTCCCAGGTATTTTTAGCCTACGACAGCGTCCTGAAAGCTACACAAGGACATCGTGCACTTCATCCTGAGACAGGGAAACTTTTGTCACTCCAGAGCCACCTTTTGAGGTGACTGGGGGCCCATCCCAGGCTGCTGAGGCTGCCCCAGTTTGCAGGAGTGGTCTGTGCCCTGACACTGTCAAAACTCCAAGAGGAGCAGCCCTTCCTTAATGGTGGAAAGGTTTTGTTTAGGGGGTTTCTGACAGCTGGAAGCACAACAAGGTTACACAGGTTGGGTTGGGGTTTTTTGATCATCAATGTTTGCTTTGGTTTTGGTTTTTTTTTTTTACGTGGGGTTTTTTTCTGACAGAATATCACAATTCTTCAAAAGCAAAATATTTGACAAAGAAATGTCGATCTCAATGAATTTTTTCTTCTGACAGAGTATTGGGCAAACCCACAACATTTGGGTAACATGCAAATGTTTTGTCCTGACCTCTAGGAAAAGACTGTTTTAATATGCAAATTTATCATCACTCTCTGTGTCATTTCTCAAAGATATGGATCAAATCTTTGATAGGGTATAAAATAGCTCAGAAAAATCTGAATCAGAACTTTACAGGTTCAGATAAAAAGAAAATTCAGATGTTCAGAAGTTCAAAATTCAGCCATTGAGGTGTTACAGTCTTTCTTGAATGAAAAAACTGAGACCAGTTTGAGTTGGAAGGACCTTAAAGCCCATCCAGTGCCACCCCTGCCATGGCAGGGACACCTCCCACTGTCCCAGGCTGCTCCAAGCCCTGTCCAGCCTGGCCTTGGACACTGCCAGGGATCCAGGGGCAGCCACAGCTGCTCTGGGCACCCTGTGCCAGGGCCTGCCCACCCTCACAGGGAGGAATTTCTTCCCAATATCCCATCTATCCCTGCCCTCTGGCAGTGGGAAGCCATTCCCTGTGTCCTGTCCCTCCATCCCTTGTCCCAAGTCCCTCTCTGGCTCTCCTGGAGCCCCTTTAGGTCTCCCTGGAACCTTCTCCAGGCTAAGCACCTCCAGCTCTCCCAGCCTGGCTCCACAGAGATCTTGAAATGCACAATTAACCTTTTGAAGAGACGCTTCTAAATTTTTTTTTCCATTCTCAGTTGGAAATGGAAAAGTTTTAACAGCATTAATTTTCTCAGCAACTGAAAAGTTCTGTTCCCAGTCTTGTTAGACAAGAAGTGCATAAGGAAATTATTTTATTTTGACATAGAAAAGTCTAAATTTTTAATAAATTTTTAAAATTGGCTACGAGAAGCTTGGATTAATCTGTTGAGAGCAACTTTTAGTCTATTTACTCTTGATACCACTTAGAAAAAGCCCTGTAATTATTTAAAAGAAAATTTTAATGAGGAAATACCTAAAATTCCATTTTAAATTTTATTCCTAATTAAAAATAGAGCTGCTAATTATAATGCCTATCTCCTTTAGAAGGTGCTGCAAGGCTTAATTAATTGTCAGTAAAGCTCATTTGAGAAGCTCACAGGATGGAAGCGTAGAATTGTTTATGATAATCAGGAGGAGGCTCTGAGAGCTCTGAAGGAGGCTGGCAGGGGCTGCTGGGCACCTGTGTGGGCATTCCAGGAGTTCCCATGTCCTGTTGTCCCCGTTTCACAAACCAAGAGCAGATCAGGACAGCTGAGGTGCTTCCAACATCATAAGAGATGTCTCCAGGTGTCGCTGTGAGCGACACTGACGGCAAAGAATGTCACGAGTAAGTTCAGAAGGGAAGCAGTTCTGACCTTTATTAATGAATTAATTTATCTTTTATAACATGGATCGCAAAGAGTGTGTTGAATGGCATCAGACAGTTGGGTGCTCGGCCATCCACCCCTTGAGGGGATTGGTCAAGCTCTAAGACACTTATTCCAAAATATCAGAAGGCCAGAACCATAACAATCCTGCATAACAAACCCAGGTGCAAGATAAGGAGTTAGTTTACAAAACCCACAGCAGTGTTTTCATAGCCTCTGAGAACTGCAAAGCTCTCACAGAACGCTGCAGAAAGCTGAAAGATTTCTCTACCAAAGCTTTTCAGCATCCACATCCAGGAGAGCTGGAGAGGGACTTGGGACAAGGGATGGAGGGACAGGACACAGGGAATGGCTTCCCACTGCCACAGGGCAGGGATGGATGGGATATTGGGAAGGAATTCTTCCCTATGAGGGTGGGGAGGCCCTGGAATGCAATTCCCAAAGAAGCTGTGGCTGCCCCTGGATCCCTGGCAGTGTCCAAGGCCAGGCTGGACATTGGGGCTTGGAGCAGCCTGGGACAGTGGAAGGTGTCCCTGCCCATGGCAGGGGTGGCACTGGATGGGCTTTAAGGTGCCTTCCCACCCAAACCACTCTGGGATTCTGTGATGAACACAAGTAACTTTTCCTCAGTAACAGAAGGACTCTCCCCTGCCTGACTCTGCCTTTTCTCTGCTGAAGCAGTCCCAAGAGGGAAAATAGAAATCTAAGAAGGTTTTGAAGTTCTTGTCAGAGTTTATGTCTGTGCCACTTTAGACAAGCAAGTGTCCCATCCCTTTTTTTTTTTTTAATTTGCTTGATATATAGCACAGGAAGGGGCAGTTAATGTTCCAGGAGGTCAGTGAGTGCCGGGATGTTTCTCAAGTGACAACTCCCACCCCACGAGTGAACCTTACAGAGCTCAGGACGCGATTGTGGGGACCAGGACTAAACAAAACTATTTCCACTCCTGTTCTAAACCTAATCTCGTGTAGTGACCCAGTTTTTGAGGAGAGAGGTTTGTGATTACCTGACAGGAGCTCATATTTGTACGAGAGGAACAGCAAGAGCACATTTAATCTTTCATGCTCTGCTCTGACAGCTGCGCTTTCGCTCGCTCAGCTTTCCTGAAGGATGAGCCAGGCAGAGCTAATTTTTATACATCCCAAATTTCCAGACAGGGATATGCATAAACTGTAGGAGCTGTTTATCTGATTGAGGCACTAATTGTGTGGGTCCTAGCTCGAGCAGCACGGGGAAGGCAGCGCATTTCACGCTTGATACCAGGGAAGAGACACGCAATGCTCAGTGGATAAAAGGCTCCTCGTCCCAGCTGGGAAAACAGTTCCATTATCTCCCAGCTGCATAGACCTTCCACACGGCTCCGTTCTGCCTCGCTGAACACTCTGCCTTGCTGAGAGCTCCGCACAGTCCTGCAGAAAATTGTAAAGATCCTGAGACATTTCCCTGCTCAGAGCTGTAAGTACAGAACCGCGCTGGCTGCTGCAGTGTGGATGGTGCTGGGGAGCTGCGCTTGCCGGGCTGGGTTTTTATCCTTCCTCGGTCGTTTGCATTTGCATAAGGGGGAGAGAAGGGGGGAAAATCCGCTGTTTTATTTCTGCTGCGTGTCTGGAAATGGCTGATGCTCCAAATGTGTGCGTTCTGGGCAGAAAAGGACGTGTAGGACGGATTTGTATGCGTGTGAGGGCTGAGGCAAACGGAGCCCAGACCGTGCTGGTCACAGGCACCACAGGTACATTGCTGAGGCTATCACAGCTCTGTGCTGCAGTGAAACGGGCAACACGGAGCATGACAGTGCTAATTTTGGCACTTTCAGATGACTTTCTACAGCATATTAAAAGCTGAAGTGGGTAATGAGAGCCTAACCTCATTTCTGCCAGCTGAAGGTGGAAAAGCAATAAACACAAATCTGCAGGAAAACGTGGCTAAGTCCTAAAAAGAAAGTTTTTCCCTGTTGCTCATTTGAATGATCAAAGGGAAATATAAAGCAAGTTCACAGCCTGTACTGAACTTTGGGTCTGCATCCAAAGATTTGCAGGAACGTTGGTTTGGATATTGTTATTTATTTACGCTGCATGACACAGCTTCTAAGGATATGACACGTCATCAAAAGTTTGGGAAGTCTGTGGTTCCAGCAGCAAGTGCCTGGCTAGAACTTCCTGTTAAATCCTATATTCCCATGGTGCTTTTTGGGTGAATCCTTGGATTCAGGCAGTGGTTGCATGTGGAAAGGGGCTCCTCCAGCAGCTTTTGCATAAGCAGGATGCTCCAAGCTGCCGATTTCCTGCAGCACTTATGGAGCTGAATGATCAAGCAAGATGCAACCGCTCTGTCAATAACAGTTACTCGTCCTTTTACCAGCACTGCAGCCCTTTGCAGCTAAATATTATGAGTTAAAATCCAAGTATTTCCTAATCTGAAGTAGCATTTCCACCTCCCCTCCTTTTGTTTTTCTCCCCCAAAGAGAGGAGCCTGGCGAGTTCCACACAAAGTTCTGAAAGCTCAGAGAATTTCTCTGTGCGTGCCACTAAACCCTGCGGTGTTTGTGATTCCAGGCACCACATCCCCACAAATAACCCATCCTCATCAGCCAGCTTTGCCTTTGGTGCTCCAGAGGCACTGTGTCAGTGTTTCACATTCCAGGAGTCTCTGCTTCACAGGTTTTATGAGGCTAAAAAAGTCCCAAATCAGTACCTACATGAAGTTAGCAACAACCATAGATCACATTTTAGTGTGTAAAAAAGAAAAATAAACCCCCCCCTCCCCCCAATGTTTGCAGCTGCTGGTTTCAAATGCTGGTGAGCTACTGCTGGCCATGGATTGCAAGTTTTACCTTCCATGCTGAGGATAAAATTCTAAATAATCCATAACAACCTAAGTGCTTTAAATCAAGCTGGAGCCACGTCTCTTTTCCTTTGCTTCCAGCTTTATGACCACTATTAAAAAGGTTTGTGGTGCATAATAAGCTACCCTAAAATTAATTTCTTGCCATTGAAGCAAGTATTTCCCTCACAGAACAAGGTGCCAGTGTCCCCAGGGGGTCTTAAAACACAAAGCTGGGTGGCTCAAAGCACCATTTGCATTTGGAATGAGAATTTTCATTAGAAGATATTTTGTGCATATGTGGGAATAGATCAGCTCTACAAAACAGCATCACATTTGTATTTCCCCCCCAAAACTGGGTTAGCTTCATGTTACTACAATATTCCTTCTGTTTAAAACTGAGTTTATTGCAGAAGATTACCACAGATTGGCCTCTGCTCGCCTTCCTCACAAAGAGACACAAAAAACATCTTAACGGCGCCCTGCTTGTTCCCAGCCTCTCACCCACCCTGTCCCTGGAGCAGGGAAGACTCTTGCAGAGGAGGAAAACCAGCAAGTCTGGCCCAAAAAGTCATTTATTCCTTATTCCCAAAGGCTGCACTCCGAGCTGGTCACAACTCTGTGCTTGGGCACGTTTGTAGCCTCATCTCTGCAAGAGGGAATCTCTCCAGAAGTGGAGACAGGAAGAAAATCAGGCACAGTTTTACAACTACAGCTCCCTCTGTGGTAAAAACCATCCCTGGGACACTAAAAAAACCCCAGACACAGCAGAGTTTAGGTGATTAGGTGACCTTGTTTGCATCCAAAAACTATCAGGCTCCACAAATCTCTTATTTACACAAAGGCTTTCCACAAGTGCAGAGTACGCAAGGAAAAAAGACACACCTCAAAAAGAGAACAAAGCGTCTTCAAGTGCCTCAGTCACAGTAAATAAGAACAACCCCTATCCAAACAGATCAGGGCACTGTAATTAAGAGTTCTCCGTCTTTTGGAGGAAAAAATCCACACACAGCAAGCGTGAGCCAGAACACCAGAGGTATGGAAACCCTGCCTCGGTGCTAGGAAGGTGCTAGACACAGCAGGTCAGCACAGAGTAAAGAGCCAGCAAGATATTTTTGCACTAAAACACCCCACAGGGACTTCAACTCATCAGTTTCAAAGGCTGGAGTAGAAGTAGTGAGGAAAAGCTGGAGTTTTTCCATACCTTCCTGCTCCCAGCTCTGTCTCCTCTCCCCCAGCAAGCACCTCCAGCCGTGGCTTTTCCTGGTGGGTCAGGTGCAGCTGCTCAGCACTTCCTGCTGCCTTTATTCTTGAGGGCACAGGTGTTTCTTTCTAGGTGTTTTGGGACTGCAAAAACGATTTTTCTGTCTTGTTGCAGCCTTCCAGTGCCTGAAGGAGCTCCAGGAGAGCTGGAGAGGGACTGGGGACAAGGGATGGAGGGACAGGACACAGGGAATGGCTTCCCACTGCCAGAGGGCAGGGATGGATGGGATACTGGGAAGGAATTCTTGGCTGTGAGGGTAGGGAGACCCTGGAATGCAATTCCCAGAGCAGCTGTGGCTGCCCCTGGATCCCTGGCAGTGTCCAAGGCCGGGTTGGATGGGGCTTGGAGCAGCCTGGGACAGTGGAAGGTGTCCCTGCCCAAGGGATGAGATGAGCTGTAAGGTCCCTTCCAACCCAAGATATTTTGTTATTCTACAATCTCATATCTTCATTCATGTTGGGGTCTTTGTGTTTTGGGTTTCCTAAAAGAGTTAAAACTCCAGAGCACGCAGTGCTCAGGGGAACCACTGAGAGAGAGGGATGGGGGGAAGGGGTTGGAGAGAAGAGTAACTTCCCTCACTTAGAGCCTCTGATGTATTTTTAGCCTCTAAAGACCAGAAGGAATGGATCAAGTGAGTCAAAAAGGCAATTTGTTTTATTAAAATTCTTGACAGCATCTGCTGTAATGCTCTTGTTAGAAGAGATGGAAAACATCAGAAAGATGAGAGGAGCCGTGTTCCGTCCTTGCTCTTTACACAGCACAATAATATGGAAAGGAGTGCAACTGGCTTCCCAATCACTGGTTTTATTGGCTGCATCCAAACTCAGGTGACCCAGGCACACAACGACCCTCCCCAGGCTCTGATCCCAGCTCCCACCAGAGGCAGCTCAGATGAATAAAACCATTCTGCCTACTTTCCCTACAATAAATCCTGACTTTTCCTTGGGACACCCTGAGGTGATCACCAATAGGATCCATTTTCTTTATAAGATTCTTCAGAAAAAAGAAGTATTTGGTAATGAATTCAGCTCTCCCATGGTTGTGACCAAAATATGAGGATCCCAAATCCCTCTTTATGATGGTGCCTGCAAGGAATCTTTTATTAAAATTCTCTGATTAAACTTAACTCTTATTAAATGGGGAAAGACTGGCTGGCAAACAAGGATTCTCCGCTGTAAAAAGTAGTGTAAACATCAAGTGTGTGCCTTTGAGCAGCACCTGATTTTAATTCCCATCCCTGTGATTTACACTGGGAATAGAGAACCTGGTTGGGATGAAGTTCTGCACCAAGTTTCTCACTGAAATGAATGAATTTTCAGACATTTAGTGATTATTTCTGCTTCAAACGCTCCTTCTCCTTGTGTGTGATTTTGACGTTTTCACCACGTCCCACTGCCTGCTCCGTGGTGAGGTCAGGACACCAGGAATGGGCCTGCCTGGATCACAAAATGCTTGGCACTGTTTCTGAAAGCCTGGTGCACTTGAGCAACTGAAATCCATTTCTCCCAGGCAGTCGATCCCTCGCTGAGTTTGGTGTGCACAGAACACGAGTGGTGCCTTTGGTAAGAGAGTTGGGCATTAAAAGCCCTGAAGTTTCTGCAGCTCCATCTCTTCAAGCAGTTTCTGGTAATCCTACCATGAAATTACAAAACCAGCGGGACCAGAGCAAACCTCCCTGGAAATTGTACTCCCTCCCTTTGTAAAGGAAGCCAGATAAGGTGTAGATTGTTATCAGCTAAATGAGACAGCTGTGTCACATGGGCTACCCAGCACCCCACCCCTCGGCTGAAAACCCTCAGTCACGACAGAATTTGGGCTGGTGTGCAGGGGATCTGTGGATCCCTGCCTTTCCCAGGGCGTTGCAGCTTCCAAGGAGTTTGTCCTTGAGCCAAGGACAGAAAACCAAAAATAAAATTCTCCCCAGAACCAGCACAGAACCACGCTGGGCATCCACACCATCAGAGCTGCTAATTCCCCCCTCGTGCCTCAGTTTCCCTTCTCTGGTCTGTCAGCTAGCAGCCACTGTTCCATCTATTCCTGATGCTTTAGAGTGGGATAACCCTGGCTGCTGACTGCTGGGAACTGTTTTACACACGGCACCGTCGCCGGTACCACAGCATTTAAGCTCTCCTCACACTGATGACACTGTGCTGATTTCCTTAATTTACCCACTTAGCCCCAAACGGGTTTGTTTTCCTTCAGCTGATAATAGCAGGGAAGCTCTGCAGTCCCCAGTGAGGAAATTTCTCTCCCAGAAATTGTTTTGTCTGCTGGTCGAGCGGGAGCACTTGGGCTGCACAGCGGGTTAGAGGTTTTACCCCTGTTAAAGTCACTTAAACTGCCACCTTTCCCTCAGCGCTGATATCATTAGTGGTGACACGTTGCTGCAGCCTCTCCACAGAGGTCACCCAGCCCTTTCTGGAGCTATCACACAAAGCTAAAAGCCAGGTATATTATATTTAACCCTCTCCTTTCCTGTGTTACTCCAAAACCGCTGGAGGTGCAGGTCTAATTTCTTCCCCGAACACACTCTGGTCTCTCTATTCCACCACATCCATGAGTTAGATTGGTATTTTCAGTCCTGGCTTAATTTTCCCACCCCGAAATCCAAATAAATACTGATATTTGCTATACAACTGTAATGCCTGGGCAGCTGCATTCCCATCTGTTTGTGAGGGCAGAGCCACAGGGGAAAGACTTGTCAGAGGGATCTTCTTCTACTCACAAGGAAAATCTTTGTTTCCTACATCATTGAAATAGGAATATTCATGGATTCCTTTGCAAAAGCCTGGGCTAGTGGAAGGTGTTCCTGCCCGTGGCAGGGGGTTGGGATGAGATGATCTTAATGGTCCCTTCCAACTCAAACCCTTCTGGGATTCTCTGAAAAATCTTCCATAAAAATAAACGGGCATTATTTAAGGAGAGGATTCTTGTAGAGCTGAATGTACTCTAAATATTTGTTGTTGCTGTTTAAGCACCAAGCAGCTTGTGGCCAGGATAAAGTCAGGCTGGTACCTGTGCAAACATTCCCAGGAAAAACACCTGTCCCAGGCTGGAGGTGTGGGGTGGTGAGAAATGCAGGTGTGGTGAGGAAGGGTGAGGAGGTGGAGTCCCCATCCCTGGAGGTGTTGGCGTGCACTCGGTGGTGGTAGAGAGACAGGCCCTGAGGATCAGAGAGAGGGGCTCTGTCCTGGGCCCGGAGGTGACCCTGGGAGTGCATCCAGGTCACCGGGGACGGACTGAGAGAGGATTGTGTGTTTATGGACAGCCTGGGCCTGTGAGAAGTGTTCATTGGAGTTTGTGGCCTTATAGGGCATTGTTTGCCTGTTCCCATAATGGGTAAAATCTGTGCAATGCCCCAGGTGATTGGGGGACACTGTGGGGAACATCTTTCCTGTTTATAGGATGTGATATCCTGCTGGGTGCTGGGATTTAGGGAATTCTGACTGCGCAATAAACGGCTTTGCATTCTCCATCTGATGAGCGAGGTCCTTGTCCCTGTGTCATTCCTGCAGGAGGTGCCCAAGGAAGGGCTGGAGGTGGCACTCAGTGCCCTGGGCTGGGGACAAGGTGGGGATTGGGCACAGCTTGGACTCAGTGATCTCAGATGGCTTTTCCAAGCTCGGTGATTCTGGGATTCTGGGAAATGCCCTTGCTCAGGTGGGCAAGGAAGAGAGAGCAGAGTCCATGACCGAGTCCATGACCGAGTCCATGCCGTGTCCTCAGCGCTCTCCTGCTCAGGTGTCACACAGCCCTTTCTGTCCCCTGTGTGCTGGGGCAGCTGGACACAGACCTATAGGTTTTAAGCACCATTTGGCCACTTTTCCTATGCTTTTCTGCCTGTTAATAGGATTATCCACCCCCTGTGCTGCTGCCGTGCCCCAAACACGAGTCAGTGCCGCGGGTCCATCCTTGCCGCGGTGCCAGGGCTGCTTTATCCCCCTCTGCTGCATCTCTCCAGGTCTGATTCCATCTGAGACATCACCTCAGCTTTCAGTCACTGCCTGAAGCAAAGGAGAATCCTGGCTTATGAACCTGCTCACAATTGCTGCAGTTCCAGCCAGGAATAAACTGCTCTTAACCTAAATACTCCTCTGAGGACACTGAGCTTGGGGGAAGAAACATAACTGTGCTGTATCTAGTGCAAGCAGGGATAAGTGAGCCTGGATGCGCTGGATAACTTGGGAAAGCAGTTGGGAAGAGAGGGGAGGGAAAGGACAACAGTGGTGAATGCAGCTAAACAATAATGACCACTTTAGATCGCAGTAAATGCAATGTTTCCAAATAAAAATAGGCTATTGAAGCTACAAAGAATGGAAAGGCTGCCAGAGTGAAAGATTTGTCCAAAAGCAGCCCAAAAAATACCTCAAGGAGAAGGAAAACTGCAGTGTGTTGAAACCCCTTCCACGGTGGGGGTGAGGTGGGGCTGTGGTTGGCACTGGGCACGACAGGGAGCAGCACCCATGGAGTAACTGATATGGCAAATTAAGGGGTGGTAAAAATGATAGAGCAAAGTGGGCAAAGCTCGGGGCAAGAAGAGCTGGGGTGGAGATAAATCGGCAGGAAAAAGATTTTTTTGCTTTAATGAAAAATGCCCACTACGGTGAGCCAGGATGCACCACTGAATCTTAGAGAAGTCTTGCTAACAAGAGACTTCACAGGTATTTTGGGGTGCCATGAGGAAAGTTATGGGGAGTGCTATTTGGAATTATTCTGTACTTGAGGTATTTCAGCATTAATTGCACAGCTTTACTCAGAGATTACTCATTTTCAAGTTAGTCTTACCGAAGGTGTTGAATAATGGATGATATTAAACTCTGGGTTAGGGATTCAGGGGATTGATCTGGAAGACATAGGTGAGACATCCCCAAAACCAAACTTCTGTCAAAAATTAGCAGAATAAAAGTTACGTTTGAAGTGCAAGAACTGAGAAAAAGCACCTTTCTCACTGATTCAGGCAAAATAGAAATGACTAAGCCCGTCACGTTTTTACCTCTTTGTCTGGCTGACTTTCTCAGCAAGATTGATTCCAAATCCATCTAAGCCCTGAAAGGAATTAGCAGGAAAGCGCTTTGTTGGAGGATGCCGAGGGGGTGGGTTGAGCAGCAGGAGAAGCAGCAGCAATAGCCAGAAATAAAGTCCCAGCCCTGACTAACCAGGGGGCCCTGTTAGGTTCACTGAAGTATGAGTAAGTCATAAAACCTCTCACTTGAATCCACAGAGGCAAAAGCAATACTTTGAGAGAATAAAAAGCAGGTTAGAAAGTGTTTGTGAGATCATAAAATCAGAGAACAGAGTGGGAGAGACCTTAAAGCCCATCCAGTGCCACCCCTGCCATGGGCAGGGACACCTTCCACTGTCCCAGGCCGCTCCAAGCCCCGTCCAGCCTGGCCTTGGGCACTGCCAGGGATCCAGGGGCAGCCACAGCTGCTCTGGGCAGCCTGTGCCAGGGCCTCACAGGGAAGAATTTCTCCTCAGTATGCCATCTATCCCTGCCCTCCTTCATCTTAAGCCATTGCTCCTTATCCTGCCTTTCCATGCCCTTGCACAAAGTCCCACTGACCCTTCTTGTAGCCAGGAGCAGGAAGGCTTCATCCAGAGAAAGGCCCTGGGTTGGATTCAGAGGTAGATTCATAGTTTGATATTTGACTCAATTTATACCAATGTATGTAAATATATATTGAAAGTAGAAGAACTTTGTAAAGTAGAAGGGCTGCAGTTGTGCTTATCCTTTACAGAGACCTGCAATAAAAACTCCTGACCCTCAAAGCAAGGAGGTGAGGCACAAACAATCTGTTATTACTGGTTTTAATTGGCATTATTCTATCCAGGAGTGTCCAAGGCCAGTCTGGACGGGGCTTGGAGCAGCCTGGGACAGTGGAAGGTGTCCCTGCCCATGGCAGGGGTGGAATGAGAGGAACTTTAGGGTCCCTTCCTTAACCCAGTCCGATCCACTTTGGGCTCCTGTGACTGCAGGGCAACAGGAGCTGTGCATCTGGAGCAGCATTATTTGCACACCTGTTGGCAGGTGAGGCTGAGGCCCCCGTATTTTACCCTCTGTACCCTGGTGATGGATGGAGCACGGCAGAACGTGACCCAGGAGCAGCAAACCTTCCCTGCAGTCACGTTCCTTGTGTTTGATCCCAGCTCCCAGAGCAGGCCTTGCCCAGGGCTGATCACCAGGCCACAGCCTGTGCAATTAGCCACTCCAATAATCAGTGTCTGCTTCTGATGAATTATAGCCCGGGCTGGGGATGGCTCAGGATAAATGAGCTTGGGATGAAGGGTGTGACAGGTGACAAAGCATTTGTAATGGGCTGTACAGCTATTAAACCTAATGCAAAAGAAAAAGGGCCACTAAAATACGTGTAAAAATAACCAGGAATAAAGCTACAAATCTATTTTAGTCCGTGGTTGTTGACCTGGCATGAGAGACTGAAAATTAACCTCGTTCTGCAGACATGCAGGAGGGTGTCAGGGAGGCTCTCAGGTCACTTGTAGTGCTGCCACACTCAAGTTTTGGGCATTTGAGGGGGTGGTTTCTCCTGTCACGGTGCAACTGTTGGCTACTCCCCAACTGCTGTACCCAAGCCTGCCTGGGCTGGCCATGGACAGTCAGCCAAAAGTGCAAGAGATGCCTCCAGGATGGGCAGAGAAGATGCTGCTGCAGTAACCAGCCCCCAGAGATTCGGGTTAAACTCTTGCTGTCCTCTGAAGCCCTTCCTAACTCTGCACTTACAGCCCAGGCTGGACAGGGCTCAGAGCAGCCTGGGAGACTGGAAGGAAGAGCTGATCTCTTTCTGAGTCACACACAGGAAGGGACAAGGGGATCTCTAGGCTGTTTCCAGGAATTTGCATTCCTCAGAGATGTTTCTGGTGGCTACACTGTTAAAAAACCCCGTAAAGGACGTTTCTGTTTTGCTTTTATTTCGGTGTTTTGGAGGAACAGTAATGCTTTGGGTAAAATTCAAATCAATGCAAACCTCATAAGCCAATAAAAGTTTATAGATGGTTATCCAATATGTAATTTGTTACACAATTTCTCTGTGGCTTCTGTTTATTGAGACATAAAGACTTTGCTTTTTTTAAGGGAGATTTTATGTGAGGAGGGCATAAGAAGGAATAACCTTTCATACCTATTGTGCCATAAACTAAATTACTCTTAACCCAAGCCATTTATCTTGTAGTGGCAGCCTAATGAGACCAAAGGAAACAGAAACAATCTGCCTGGAATTTTCTTGAAGGGAAAACTTTTATTTCCATCAAGCCTGTAGCTTGCCAGATTGGCCACATGGATGTCACAGTGGATAATATCAGATGCTCGGGACACTAATCCAAGAAAATGATGAGGCTCTAAAGCTTGGGAAAGGGAGTTTTACCCCACACATCACAGGGCGTCAGTGTAGAAGAGATGTTCAGGGGTAGCTGCACACTCTGTGTTTATTTCCTGGGAGGAATTTCCTGCTGGATGTGAGTAATGGAGGGAAGGGAAGGAAGTCTGAGCAGCAGCCTGGGGGCTGCTCCAATAAAGATCATCATGGCTTTGGTGATTTGGATCAGGAGGGCTGGAAAAGCTCTCGGGAAGAATGATCCCCACCCTAGTGGGGAAATTCACTGCAATGCCTCGTGCTTATGACTAAGATGTTCTTTCTCTAATACAGCTTTTCTCTTTGCAATATCCTTTGGCCTGTACACAACATCATTTTTCCCAGTGTAATTTCAAAGCACAGGAGCAAAACTTTGGAGCAAATGCGACCTTTCTTTTTATGTTTTATTTTTCTGAGCCAGACACACAAACATAAAAGGAGCTTTTACTCAGTAGGTCCTGCTTGAAGTATGAGTGCACTGACCTGGGGATACACACGGACTAAAAGCCCATTTTGAGGCTGTCTCATAAGTTAAGTGAAGCTCCAAGACTTTGGAAAGATGATCTAAATCTTGCTGGAATCAGCGGCACGTGTTTCTCTTTCCCAGGAGTGATTCAGCCCTTGCATGCTTCTTATCAGCTCCATTAATTCCTGGGTGATTTCCCCTCCACACGATGCAGTTGTGGCTGAGAGATTGGCCTGGGTACAGGAATTGAAACAGGTGGTGATGAACTTGCAGTCTGATGAGGACTGATTTGCCTATTAAAGAAAGAAAAGCTCAAGGCAGCGGATCCCTTCAGACCCCAAACTTGCTATTTCCCTTAAAGGATGACAGATTTTTGTGAGAGGAGCAGACCAAGTGAGGAATATAAACACCCTGTGTGTTGCTCTCAGCACAGAACTGGTGAAAAAAATGGATCTGTGTCACTATGAGGTAACAACATTGTTTTATATGTCAAGCAAAAAGAGAAATAGTCCATTATTTAGATCAGCACCAGTAAATGGATGTTTTTAAGACTGAAAAGCAGGGCCATCTCCTTCTTATCATCTCCATTCAATCTCCTAAACTCTTGCTGAACCTCTAACAGAGCCTGGGCTGCGAGAGAGAGCGAGCCAAGGCTCGGAGTGACATAGAGTGACATCAGCAGGAGTTATTAGAGGAATTTATGAGCACAGTCAGACACGGGGATGACAAGAAGTTGGGGAAGAGCTGCAGTATCCCAGGAAACAATCTGCATTATTAAGAGCAGAGCTCCAGGGAAGGTGTGATGAGCTTGACAAAGTGCAGACACTTCACTTCGGTATCCTCCTCAAAGTCCCTTCCTCAAAACCAGAAGCACTTTTAAGCCCATTAGAGACCAAACTCCATTTTGGGGTTTTACCACCGCCGTTCCGAGGGAATGTGTAGAACCTCATTGATGGAGCAGCTTTGCAGGGATGTGAGGCTGAAAATGGGGCCCTTAAAATGCTGTTTTTGCAGTCGTTGGGATGGGTTTGATAGTCCTGGGAAAGCACCAGGTTGGGGTTGGCCAAGGCTCCAAAAGTGGCTCCAAACTGGTGTCAGTGTTGATGTGAAACTGGTCTGAACCTTCCTGAAATGGAGCATAACCAGTACAGCTTCCCGAGTGCTTAGAAGAGGGTGTGGAAAGACTTCAAATGGAAACCCCATTATTAAATATTTTGGATGCCTGTCCCATGGAAACGCCAGAGGGGAAGGAAGGGTGTAACCACAGGGGTTTGACTGTTCAGGTTTACCAATCAAACCATTCCAAAGAATTTATTTTTTCCTTTTAATTTTCCTTTGCATTTCCAATTCAGCAAAACACCTAAATACATATTTACAGTTGATATGAGAGTGATCCTACAGTAAAGAATACTCCTGAAAATGTGTTAATTATTAATTTCTGCTATGGAGCAGCCATTCTGCAAACCTGGCATTAGACAGACCCTGAAGCAGGGAGCTTAAATTCTAAAAAAACTTTAAACTCTGTGTTTTCCTTGAACAAATCCTTATTTTTCTCTGGAATATTAGCAGTGTTAAATAGCCAGCCTCCAGTTTTGAAGGCAATTTTTCTTGGGCACCTTTAAAAATGGAGTGAAAATTTGGGATGTTGCCTTGCTTTGTTTTTATTGACGTGGAAAATGAAAGTGGGATTCCTTGTTAGCAAATGCACTCAGGGATTTCTTGGGACAGAACATTTTTTTCATGTTCTAAATGCAGTGGGTTTGGCTTAAAACAAAGGACAACCTTTCTAAGAGGTTTGGTGAAATCATGTGCTTTAATAGTGACTCCAAAAGGCAAAAGTTGCTTTTGATAAGGGATAAAGGAATCATAAGAGGATGAGGAAAGATCCCCTTTGCTATGGAAATATGGAATATTCTTAACTTCCACTGAACCAACAGCTGTAGGAGTTTACGACAAACAGTGATGCAGGAATGAAACCAGAGAAATTTCACTTTTTGTGCCACCACAGAAACACAGCCGGGGATGGATCAAGGATGCAGGAACTGCTCGGGAAGTCCACAGAAACAGGATATAAAAGTGGAATGGAAAATGCAGATCAGGGGGATGAAAAGGGAAGGGAAACCAGCTAAACGTGGAGGTGCATTTTCACCATCTCCCTAGAACTGGCACAACAGCAATATTCAAACCCTCAGGATTCTGGGGCACGGTGATTTCTCCGGTTAATTTTGCATTTTCCCTGCACCTTTCCTGGGTGCTCAGGACTGCGGTGGTGAGGGATGGGAATAATTCCCCAGCACCCCGTTGTAACGTGGGCATTTAATCAGCAGAATCATTTGCAGGAGGACTTTGCCGAGTGAGCGCTCCTCAGAACGGCCTTGGGTGAGATAGCAGAGTGTTTAATCCACTTTTTCTTTTCTGCATTAGAACAGATCATTTGGCATTGTGCAGGCTCCTCTCAGTTCTTCTTTGTGATTCCAACAACACACTTAGGTGCATGAAAGAGAGTGGGAATGAAAGCACTGAATAGAAGGGGATAAAAGAGGCTTCTTGGAGAGCTGATGTTACGAGGCAACAGGTGAAAGTCCTGTTAGCTTTCCATGTCCAGTTCAATGGATGAGGAAACAAAGCAGAAATTAAAAGGAAGTTCTGCCTCTGGGAAAAAAAAAAAATGCACTGCCAGGAAAAGTCCCTCACTAAATATTTATATCCAGTCCCAGCCTTTCATGGCCCTTCACGTTTTTGAATTTTAGAATAGATTTATTTTAAATAACTGCATACAGAAATAAGTGCATCCTAAATATATCTCTCTAGGTATTAGGAAACTCTAAGTGAAATTATTATTCTTATCATAAACCAGATAAATTTAAAGAGTTGTTCTTCCAAATATATTTGGTCCTGGTTTCCAGCTGGTGCTAATTTGCATTTCTCCATGAAGGTCAAAGTTTTCCTGCTCCCACCCCGGAGCAGTCGACCCTGTTTACCTGTCAAAAACCCAGAACACCTCCAGAATAGCAAGTTCAAGTTCTTTAGTGCACCCAGGAAGGGAAAACATTCCTAAATCCTGATTACTATTCTTGCTGACATTTCGCTTTTCTAACCTGTTCTGAGTCTGTAGGAATTGTCTGCTGCATATCCAGCAGATGCAAATGCATCAACCCCTGCATGTGTGACTTGTCTGGAGTGCAGGGCAATTATCCAGGAATAAAATCAATTTCTAACAAATCATCTGCCATGTGCAAAGCAGGACTCTAATAGTAATTAAAGTCATAAAACAGATTAATGTTTCTCTCTATCTCTTTACCCACTGGTAAAAACAGCTCATGCACAAGTTCTAGGAAAGAGCATGAGCTGCAGAAGAAATTAGTTAATAAACAACAAATAATCACAAATCAATTCATTTTGGGCCTAGGATTACATCATGATTTTCAAGCAACTTGATGCAATTGATCTATGTCATGTAAACTGACTTTGAAGTGACTTTGAAGGAATTTAGATGTTCCTAGGGAACCTGTAGCAAAAATAAAAACACACTTAATTGTATAAAAAGGGAAAATAGATTAGACTTGCTTCAAATGTGCCAAAATGTTCTCTGTAATAAAATGAATCTCTAAAGTTGTGCTTCTATTTAACTCACACTAACATGTGCTTCTCCAATATACTCAAATACACAGCTCATAATCAAGTTTTCTTCTCAAATTGCCAATTTAAATACAAAACAATAAGTCTATATGTTATTCCATGCCTGGAAACACGACCATTTTATCAAAATCAAAACAGTGGTTAATGTTGTTGAAGTTGTTAAAGAAAGACATGGCTATTTATATTTATTAAACCCTAATAACTCATTAATTTTAATTGAGAACAGTGGACCTTCTGTTCAGTCTGGTCAGACTCCGTTGAGCAGGAAATTCCCGATTTCCAATCCTTGTCCTTTCCTCCTCCCTGGCTTGGCTGGTGTGGAGCAGCACCCTCGCTGCATCCCCTTTACCCGCCCAGCCTTGTGCTCAGGGCATCCCTCTGCTCCTCCCTCTTGCATCACCCAAAACCCTTCTGGATTTTCCATGGGGGATCCTTAAGAAACTCCAGCTTTTCTCCTTGGCTGTTGTTTAAAGGACTTCCTCCTCTTCCTTTCCTTCTGCATTCCACCAGCACCCAGCTCTTGAGGTAAATAATTTGTATTCCTCTTCCCATCTCCAGATCATCTTGAAACCTGTCTAGACATTAAAGCAATCTGTTTGCTGCACTGATTATTCCACTTGGCTATATCCCCTATCTCAAAGTACATAGATTATGCTGAATTAAGTCCAATTTCATCCAGAAACCAACTGATTATTTTCTTCCTTTTCCTCATTATCCTAGAGATTCTAAATGATAGCAATAAACAGCAGCAGCATCACCAAGGAGGAAGGGAATGGGAAGGATCCTCATTTCACACTGAATCATTTACTTGTTAAACAATAAGCCTTGAAATTAACTTTCCCTCCTGACACCCCTGCGTGCAGATATGCAAATAAAATGATTACAGGCTTCATCTTGGGCAAAAATAATGGTCATGGATGGTTCAGCTCATCTTAAAGTCACCCTGAAACATCAGCCTTGCTTGTTCCTATTTATGTTGGTTAAATTCCACCTAATAGTGGTGTAAATCCGTGGCCACCCAGGTCAGCCCAGAACTAGTCCTGGCCACTTCATTTATTGCTGCACCGCAGTGTATGGCTATTAAAAAATCTAAATATTTCCTGACAGCTCTCGGGGGAAATCTACAGTTCATCATTTCCTTCCATGGCACTATTAATACTTCCTGACAGGCTGAAAGCCAGTTGTTAATCATTTGGCGGATTTCCAGCTTCTTGTCTAAAATTAGCTTCAGTTCACTTCTTTTTTTTTTTTTTTTTGGCAAATCTTAACCCCTGATGCAGAAATTTCTGAGGCAGGAGTGGCAGGTGGATGCCCTGGTCCCCTTCTGCAGGTGTTTGTCCAATCCTTGAACCTCCTGGTTCCAAAGAGCGTTTCTCCAAGTCCAAAACTCCAGGGATGTTTTGCTCAGCTGCACATTCCCTTTGGGAAGAAAGTTTGGTGGGTTGGTGGGTTCTCTGTGTCCAGTGGGCAAAGACATTGCCTTTTTTTCTTTTTAAAGGTGTCGTGAAGGCCACCAGCAGGACCAGAGGTGTAAGAAGTGCAGCAGCAAAAGTAATAAATACTAAAGATATTGTTTTATTTGAAAGGAGAGCCCCATAAAGATATCACAATGCCTTTAATATGGATTTTAATAAAAAGATCTGGGGTGTTGGATGTGAAGAAGCAAAAGATTAAACTGCAAGCACCAAATAAGAGACTTTAGGGTGGCACAAATGAAAGCATTGCTGGGATGTGAGGCTCACAGAGAAACAGCTGCTGCATGAGATCTTGAAAGAGATGAAGTCTTCAAGATATCATTGTGAAAGTTTATCAACAATTCCTTTATTAACCTCCATATCTTTGAAGAAATCTGCACACTGTCTTTTGATGATATTCTAATTTTGATCCTCTTTTTACTGAAGAAATGCAAATTTCACTGCTAACTTCAGTTGAAACAGAATCAATTTTTTTTTATCAGTATTACACTGATAATATTTGGAAGGAGGTTTTCTTAAGCTTTTACTCATAGATATGAAGTAGATATTAAACTTTTCACCTGGGAAGAATAATGTAGACTCTTCATTCCCAGTATTTGGGTGCCATCAGATCTGCAGCTTTAGTGTTTGTGAACATGTTAAAGGAAAAGTGATAACTGGTTTACAGGTGATATCATCAGGTTTGGCAAATTTAACACTTTCACATCTCTTCAAAAACTGTATTTTATAATGTAGTGAATTGAGAATTGATCCACACTTCAGCCAAACCTTGGAAGTGTTTTTATCAGACCTTTTCCATCTCAATGTTCACTCAGTAATTCCTGCAGACTGCATTGAGTGATCAGGACAGAATCTTCTCGTTGTTGGAAATAACCTTCATGATGAAAACGTCTAAATTCTATTTCACATGGCAAATGTTCTCTTCTGTAGCTCACAGAAGTCTCTAAAGACTACACTGATTTCATCTCACCAACACTTCCAGGACAGGTTTCACCCAGGTGTTGGAGGTCCGTTCCCACATATTTAGGGATTAAATGGGAGCAGCACTGGTTTAGCCCAAGAATGAGCAAAGCTCTTGTGCTTGGCCCTTGCAGTCCTGCCAGTTCCCTGACAAAGAGCCGGAAATTCCTGTACCAGGATAGCTGGAATGACCCAGGAGTACTGAAATCATAATCCAAACCTTTAGATGAAGTTAATGTGAAGTTGCCATCACTTTGTAGCAGACATTAACATATTCCTGTCATGTCTTTAAGCATTTTGATTTGCTCCTACGTGGGAACTCGGGCTTTAGGCAGTTCTGATACAGAATTCACTTTACCGTATTCAACATAATACAGACGTTCAATAACTGGGATTATTCCTGGTTTTCTTCCATAAACATTTTGATGGCAGGTGACACTTCCAGTGCTGGTGCTGAGGCATGGAAGGGGATCAAACTAAAAGAGCTCTGTCCTGATAAGAGGGAAAGAAACTGAGACGACCCAAGCATTGTGTTGGAGCTAAGGTAGGATTAGATCCTGCTGCCGTCGTGAGCAAGGAGCTCCAGAAGGGGCTGAGGATGGGTCAGTCCAAGGTCCCAGCTCTTTTTCCAGGGATAACCCCTATGAAATGTTGGGGAATAGCTGGATCTTGACTCCTTCTGGACTTAGGCTGTTACACATTCAATGTGTTCTCAAGTCTGTAGCGTATGGAATAAATTCTGCCCTTCCTGTTGGGCTTCATACAAAGAGACACTTAAGCTGCACAAAAAAAAAGGAAGTGAAATGGAAAACGGTGTCTGAGGTTAATTCTTCCAGCTCACCTCCAGCATCTGTGTCTGCAGATACAAAGAGGAGGAATCCCCGCAGCACATCACTTTTGGGGAGCCACTTTCCATATCTCCTATGGATTCTCCAGAGCTGGAATGAGATTTGCCTTCCCTGAGTTGCTGGAAACATGGGAGCCAGTGCTAAATGCTGCTCTCACTGCTACAAATCTTTCTTTTACCTTTTCCATTTTGCTCCAGGAAGCTGTTGAGGCTGACATTTTTCTATCTCTCAAACAACATAAGAGAAATTATCACTCTGCTTTGTCTCACTCTACTGCTGCCTCACTCCTGTTTAGTTTATTGAAAGAGTTCCGAGCTAGAAATGCACTGTAAAAGACACCAGTGCTTATCCCAGCTGCAAATTTAGTGCAGAAAACACATTTTCCAAAAATCAGAAGCAGTAATTTCTGCTCAGAACAGAAAACACGGCAGAGCCACGCTGATCACAGCTGTAGGAGGGAATGAGACTTTGTGTTCCTTGATACCACATTTCAGGGTCTAAAAGATGAGGAACTGACTCCCTGTGCTGCCTCCAGGAACAGCAGTAATGAACACTAATGGTCATGGAATATTTCTAAGCTGCTTAAACTGGAACTGTTTCTTTTTACCTTCTATGGGGTGAAATGGTGTGACTAATTAACAAAATAAGAGTTCATTGAATTTTTTAAGGGACACGTGTAATGATGTGCCTCACTTAATTAAGCAACAAGAATTTTATACTGAATTTGGACATTTTTACATATAAATGATGTTTCAAAAGGTAAATCTGCATGTGACGGGGACTGCAGAATAGAAATTACTACAAACTGATATACTGAATTATAACTATAGGTTGTCTTTGATGGACTTGACTCATGACACGTTCAGATACAAATCCAGAAATAAATGGACACTGAAACCATGGAAAAGGTATTATAAAGAGGAATGCACTTATTTATGATGAATTCAGGCCCACAGTTCTGGCAGTGGGATGAGTTTCCTTGAGTGCCATGAGCCACTCTGGGCTGTTTCAACCTGAACTGGTAAAATATTTCACCCTCTAAAAGGGATTTGTGGATGGGTCTGGACTGAAGCCAACCCTTGGCACAGCTGCAGGTGTGCAGACAGCCCCAAATCCCAGGATATTGGCGCCCCAACGTTCCCCACACTCAGATCCTTCCTCCCTGGGTCCCAGAGTGAGACCAACAGACCAGACAGGTTTGTAATGAACAGAAAATTCTTCACCACTCTTCAAACAAAACCAATTTCTGTGCCAGTCTAATTCCACCACACCACCCTGAGATAATTCTGTATTTATCTATCAGGTAGAAAAATAGCACCATAATTTTATACTTAAAAAACCCCCAGCAGTTGAGATGATTGAAGCAAATAATCCCTTTGTATCCCATGCACATAGACTCATGTATATACACATACATAGACACGTAGGCTATAAAAAGCTGTCTCCATCCCTAAGTTACAGGAATCACCACCAGAAATGTTGGTTCATGAGCAGTGTGAGAAGCAAAATTTGATATTGTTTCAGCCTTTGATTACTGGCATCGCAGAGTGTATAAATTTTAAAAAAAGAGTGTCAAAATACAACTCCAAATGACGTGGTTGTATGGGATGGCTGCACCTGGGTTCAGCACGAGGGCTGGGATGGGGTTACACTCAGTTATGTTCATTATCACTTCAGCACTTGGCTGCTGAAAGGCATTTTAATGCTGATTTGTCAACAGCACAGCCCACTGGGGGTCCTGTCTTTCAGTCTTTCTGTTTGGGTTAAATACAGCAAAATCTCTCATTGGCTCTTGCCTGTTGAGACAGGGTTATTTACAGCTGGGGATGCCCACACAGTGTTTGGCTACTGCACTGAACATGAGTTCAGATACTCATGAAAGAGTGAATGAAAGAGTGGCACTCCCTGAGACCTTTCCAGCAATTCCAGTGGGATCCTGAAACAAATGGGCACGTTCTGCAGTGCACTGATGGCAGAGGAGGGCTTGCTCTTTCAGCTTCCAAGTTTAAGCTCCCTAATTGTTGCTGTGAAAATAAAAACACGGGGGAAAAAATCAAAATCCTTTTAAAGATATTTAAAGCCTGCTGTGTCTTGCACTTGACTGTTAAAGAAGGTGCGAATCCTTACGAGGATGCTTAGAATCATGAAACGGTTTGGATTGGAAGGGATCTTAAAGCTCATCTTTTCTCCCCCTGCCGTGGGCAGGGACACCTTCCACTACCCCTGGTTGCTCCAAGCCCCGTCCAACCTGGCCTTGGGCACTTCAGGGATCCAGGGACAGCCGCAAATTCCCCGTGCCAGGGCCATTTCAATGCTGGTGAATCCATTTGGGAAGGTGAGTGAGGCCTCATCAGACACCAGAGCGCGGTCCAGCCCATTTCCCCTCAAATGTCTTAATCTGGGGAGTTTAAGACACCAAAGCCTCTACAGTGTCCCACCCTGTAGGATCTCAATGTCACCTGAAACACAACGAGCTGTTTGGCCGGATTTAGGAACATGTTTTGAAAACACAAGATTTAAACCCTCCCCGAAGGCTTTATGCGCTGAATTTGAATTGCAAATGAGCCACAGTATTTTCCATTTCCCTAGGAAAAGTAAGCAATAGCAGTCAGGAGTGAAAACCAAATGAAAATCCAAGTCCTTTTGTGAAAGAGGAAAAATAGGAGTGATCAGTATCGGAAACCTTTGTCAAGTAGCACGGGGTACTTTTCTCCCTCGAAATATGGTTCAATAATTCTAAATAAGCAGTAAGTACTCCAACAGCATACGTAAATCTTGTTGGAGCCTGGAAAACTGGGCGCTTCTGCCCCTGCTCTGGTAGCTGCAAGTGTTTGCTATTCACTCTGTTATGGATATCTGGAAAATAGTTTGAGTGCAGGAAGTGCCTCAGGGATAAAAAGTTTGAAAAGAAAAATGTAGCTGTATATCATTGGCATTCATGAGAAAGTTCACATTAGATGCCTTCAAATCAGGTGCTCAGGGGACAATAGAGAGATCAGGAGCAACGGTGTGCCAGGAATGCAAGCCTGGCTGGGACAGGCTTATTTCCTGGCACACGAGGAATGCAAGAGTGTGGAAGGCCAAATTCAAAAGATAATAGAGCTGTGTGGAAGCTGGTGGGAGGGAAAGCTGAGGCTGCAGGATGAAAAGGCTGTGCATACACTCACTCCCTGGATTAGAGCCTTTCTCCCCACATCTCCATTCCTTTCTTCTCCCAGACATGCAGCGGGTCTCGTTCTGTCGGTGGTTACACCAACAAATCAGGCCTGGAGTGAAGCTCCTCCACCAGCACCGCTGTGGAACTGGGCCCCAAATCCCTGTTGTTAAACATTTGCTCTCCCACCAGGTCAAAAATTTGCTCTTTCTGCAAACACTGCTACATTTTGCCAAGGGTAAAAATGTCAATTCGCTGGAATTTAGCTGAGAGCAAAATCTCATCATTCCCGGTGCCTGACAGGTTTTACCCCAGTTCAGTGTCACATCACCACCTGGACCAAGTTTTGCTTTTACAAAACTTAACAGAGAATTGTGGCAGAAGTGGGGAATGGGGCCTATTTTCATGAAAATTCAGATGACACCAGAAGAGCATTTTGTTCTTTGGCACAGATTTGGTCTTGTAAGGGTTTTGCTACTCAAAAAATAAGTGGCTGTGGAAATTAAGGGTCTTGAAAACCAAAGCCCCAGCACCAGGCTGGGCTCAGTAAAGACCAAGATATTGGCACTTATGTTAATGTGTTAAATATATGTCAGATTATTTTAATTAATAAATTAAAATCCATATCCTATTCCCTTCTAAATTCCAAGGAAAACAGCACCACAACTGCAACCTTCAGCTACACAGCAAGAGAGCCTTTCCCTCCGTGTGCTAAGTGCCAAGTCAATACCGAAATCCCACTTTTATCCTGAGTTTTTCAATATCCCAGATGTCCAGGAGGGAATGTTTGATGACAGCAATACTTGGGATACCAATGATATTACCCAGAGTGTTTGCAAGGAGAAGCAGGTGCTGCACAACTCATCCATGCAGAGCCATTGCTGACCCGGGTATTTGATCCACCTTTTTCCATTTATTCACCTCCTGTACACCCCTGTGCGTCCCACACGTCACATTTGGATGTCTCAGGAGCAGATCTCTCTCCTTCCCCCACAGATAAGAAGGAAAAATGACAGGTATAAAGTATCAGAGGACTGAGTTCTTTGCTATGGACTTGTTTTCTCTAATGGGAAAACAACAAAAAATGATGTTGCCTGCTTCTGTAACAAACACATTTGTATAAATTACATTCTGCTGACAAATGGACGTGCAATCAGGATTTTTAGGGGGAAGTGTAATGTTTCCCCCATGATCATATTTAACATATTTTGTTTTCCATCTATCTCTCTGCTCAAACTGTGGCATAACAATTAGAATAAGTGATAGCAGCACATCCAGAAAACAAAGGGTATGATGGCAGAATTTATCTTGTTACATTTCTTGATTTAATGCCAGTCTGGGATTTCTGGTCTGAACCAGATTTTTCTTATGCTATAAATATTTCAGTTTTTTCATTTATTCTTGATTTAGTTTGACAGTAAATAATCCCATGGAAGCTGCTGTTGGAAAGATGTTGTAAAAATTATTAAGTGCCTGCTTGCCAGTTTGGTCCTTGTGTTTGTCAGAGGGAAGGGAGTAAAACAGTTGGGTTACTTAAAGGAAATATGTGTGTGTGTGTTTATTTACAGTATTGCCCCATAATTTGCAGTCCTAGGAGCAGAAGAATTACAGTTCTGAGGACTGATCAATACCTTGCATGAATACAAAGAGTTTGGGTTGTATATTCTGGATATTGGCAGCTGCAGGTTCTTGTTTCAGGATTCCAAAAGACTCATCCATAACCCAACGAGAGGAGAATAGAAAGCAGGGAGGGTTTCAAAAGGAGATTTCCTTGCCAAAAAAGGATCTGTCCTCTTGGGAAAGGCAGGGTCTGGCCGGTCATTTGGCTTTTATTGGCTATTTTTTGTTTGGAATATTTTTTGTTTGGAATATCAGGAAGCATGTGAGTAACTCTGGATGGTTTAAGTCCGTTTCCAATTTTCTTTGGTAACTCTTGCACCCTTAGCAGGGATTTCTGCACTAAATAACTCCCACACCGAATGTGGAAGGACCAGAAATGGGATATATTTGAGACACCTTGAGGAAAAGGAGTTGGGTGGGACCAGCGCTGGGAAGTGCTCCCTGTCCAAGGAAATCAGCCACAGAAAAACACCCAGCACGGGAGGAGAATCCAAAGAGAAATGCCAAGGAAAACACGTGGGAATGTGCAAAATTCGTGGCGATAACTTCAGCGAAAGGGGATAAATTGCAGCCAAACGCTGGTTGTTATCAGCTAACAGCCAACCTGGCATCCACCAGGACGATTTGTCAGAAAATGGGCAATTTGAGCCTCCTCACCCCGTGCTGCTGCTGCACACACAGGTCCTGGGCGCTCGGGGAATTTTTTCCCTCCTGCTAAGCTCTAACCAGGGAAAAAAAACCCTAAAACTGGGACACAGGTAAAGTCACAAAATTAACACAGGAGGAATGACCATGACATCGAAGTAATTAATTAAAATCCTAACTTACATTTTTTGATCTGGATACATTCTGTTCAGGAAGGACAAGGGAAAACAAACGTGAAGTGGGGGTTTTTTTTGGTCTCAAATATCACAGATATGTACACGAGCTTCAAGACAAATATTGGCAAGCAGGAGAAAGGGTGTGAAATAAATATGATGTGATTCAATAAGGAAAAGCACCAGGTTTTCCACTGAGGCAGAAAGAATCAATGCCTACCTTCAGTATCGACAGGTGGTTTAAAGGAGGGGTTGGAGTGGAACCTGAACTGAAGGCAAGTGTTTTAAAAAAAGCACCAAAGAGTATTAAAAAAAGAAAGGAAATATTGATTGAGGGTATCTAGGTGCAGTTAGTGCTGCCCGGGGCAGGGTTGATGTATAAAGGTACAAGCCAGCTCCTCCTCCTCTGTTTCTACTTCGACAGAATTATAATTTAGTAGTTCTTAATCCTTTTCCTTTCAAGCACTTATAAATTTTGCAAATGTTCTTCAGCAGATCTCAGCTGTGTGCGAAGTAGGACATCATGAAAGGCTAGAAGAAACTCTGGGGTTTTTCCATCTTTTTCTTCCAAAACTTAGAAGCTTGTCAAGGTTTGATCATTCCTCAGGTTTCCGTCTCCCCTGTAAACACCTGCACTTTTTAGGTGAAATGTATAGAAAATACGAACAGAATTAAGCCCCTTAGAGAAGTGGAATGGCTTCCAGAAGATTTGGATTCCCTAATTTTCTAAAAAACATCTCTCTCACTCCTATCAGCAATGAGTTCCAGGGCAGCCCTGTATGAGATCTTTTCACATTGCTGTGAAAAATGAGACAAGTGAGGAGAGAATATGGATCCGTAAGTGTGGCTCATAATTGTAATTTCTCAGCGGAAAATTTTCCGCGCTGAAAAGGTTTGGAATGATTTTACAATTTTGTAAACTCATTTTATTAAGTGATTTCTGGTTTCAGCTGCTCTATGAACTGATCCCCAACAGTAAATTACCCGTTTGCCCTTTGGGAGTATAGGCCAAGCAGATACTTTTTCCTGGCTTAATTCATCATCTGTTGACTGAAATGTCAAAGGAAATGAAAGGAAATTGTTATGTAAATCCTCACGGGCGAATGGTTCATTTCTGAAGGATAAAACTTCACACAGAAAAGGTGATTTTTTCTTTTACATGGGTTGTGTGGGACACTGTGATCCCTTCTCCTCCCGTGGGAGATCAGTTGTTTGCTTCGGGGTCTGCTCACTGTTACAACACATTCACCAAAGGATCCTGTCTGGGATCAACCACACCACTATGGAATTATGGAATTAAAGACAGATTTGGGTTGGGAGGGACCTTAAAGATCACCCAGTCCCATCCCTGCCATGGGCAGGGACACCTCCCACTGTTCCAGGCTGCTCCAAGCCCCGTCCAAGCTGGCCTTGGACATTTCCAGGGATCCAGGGGCAGCCACAGCTGCTCTGGGAATTCCATCTCAAACCCTCACAGGGAGGAATTTATTCCCAACATCCCATCTCCTGCTGCCCTGTGGCAGTGGGAAGCCATTCCCCTGTGTCCTGTCCCTGTCCCCAGCCCCTCTCCAGCTCTCCTGGAGCCCCTTTAGGGCCTGGAAGGGGCTCTGAGCTCTCCCTGGAGCCTTCTCCTCTCCAGGTGAGCACCCCCAGCTCTCCCAGCCTGGCTCCATGGAGAGGGGCTCCCTATGATGGAACAAGAAATATATTAAAGTTTAATGAACATTTAGGAGTTGGGAAAAGCCCATTTTTCCAAAAACCCTTTCTTCCATCCCAGCACTGTCTGGCAGAGGGACCACAGGCAGATTTTTTCTTTCCTGCCTGGAGAAACTCCCTCTCGTCCCAGAGATCTCTGTGCCATGGAGTGGATGGGAGAAACCCCAACATCACCTATGATTTTCATTCCAACTTTGTGTCATTTTGGGATTATTTTTATGCCAGGATGATCCTACCCAGACTATTTATTGCAATTTTAGCATCTGAGTCTCCAAATTGTGCAGTAGAAAGTGATTTTACCTGGGGAAACTTGGGGTATTTATTTGGAGTCTGTACTTTAATTGCCCAATATCTCTTCCTGTTTTTGCAGAATACCCAGGTAGTCACAGGAAGACACACTTTGCTTTCTTCCACTGATTGGATGGGAGGAATTTTTGACCTTGGAAAGTGGAGATGGTGTTGCTATGGAAACTAATAAGTCTGCTGCCATTCATGAGCTGCAGCACAGGTAAAATGTTCCACTATTAGTGTTTGTGATTGATAAATCTCTATCAGTGTCATAATTCTGGGAGAAAGGAGAAGCAATTACCAAAATTAACAGTCCTTTTTTGTATGAACAAGTGACTAAGGAGCTTTTCATTAGGACATGCTTTAATTTTAAACAACTCCAGGTGCTGCCTTTGAACCAGGAAAACACTTTGCAAGATCATAAGAAAGCTGGAATCCAGGTAATAGCTTTAAAAAATAGTCTCAGCTGTAACAGTGAGCAAGAAAAACAATTGTTACTTGGGTGACAACATCATGAGGACATTTCTTGGCCACAGCATCAGCAAATGAAGCTGGATTGAAAACCAGACCAGTTTGGGAGCACTGAATGAATGATTTGGGTTCCACATTTCATATCACACCCTTCAAATGCTCCCATACAAGTGGAGTGTCTTTAAATCACAGTTAACGGAAAGGCAAATTAAAGCGTTTATTTATGAAGTCCAAAAATGGGTGAGAATCACAAGGACTATCAATATAAATACACAAAAAGGAAAGAAAATCCTGCTTAAAACCCAGAGCAAAAGCAAACATTGCTTCTTTGCCTCCTGCTGGAGTGATGATCATCCTCCCACCCTGGCATCCTGGCACTCCTCGGGCTGGAATCAGAGGACAAAGTGTGGTTGGAGGAAGCAGGACTGAGTTCCCCCATTCTCCTTGAACATCCCTTGTGCTTAATTAAAATATCAACAGTTTGTAGCATATTGTGAGGTAAAATGTTCTTTCCTGCCTGGCTGGGCATTGCTCGCAGTGAGGGTTTGGTATTCCGAGTTCGTTCCTTCTCTGAACCTTTCTTCTAATTAAAAGCATATAACTTGACAATCCTGCTTCATAAACCCATAAAAATGGGATTAACTCGTGTGGCTCATTACAGCCTCGTCTCCAAACAGGCACTGAATGGAGCTGAACTCTTTGAGGTTATAATGAATTTGGGGATGGACTGACCCTTCACACTCGGCTGTGATAGAAACCATGACAACTGACTTTTGTCTCCAATTAATGTATTGAACTCTAAATAGCCAGGATATTACTCATGTACTTACAAGGAAATTGTATTAAAGTAACCTCAAATGATACTTAAATTAATTATGTAGTGCATGAGTCAGCAGCTGTTTGAAGGGAAGAAACAGAGCAGAGGGCAGACTTCAGTAGCATTTTAAAATACAATTTAAATGAAACTCGATGCTGTTTTATCTAAAGGTAAAATATGAACCTCGGGATAAAAAAATGTAAATCTCGGGAACAGACTTTCTGTTAAATCAATACAAAGTTTCCATTTCAGTAACAAACAACCAATGGGAGGAATACTGAAACTCTTGGAATATATAAAATATTGTAATATATAAAATATTTCAGGCGAGCAGTTGCTCATTTAAGCCCAGCCTTGCTGAACTAATCACAACGACCACGTGTTTAGCACCCAAATCTTCCCTTTAATTTCCCACTGCCCCACTCAGCCCTCTCGGGTACCTCTCACAGATCATTCCCTTCTTTACTACTCTGAGTAAAGCACTTGGACCAATCTTTCAGGGCACACGATTCCCCTGTAATTCCTTGATTTCCTGGGAAACCGATGGTGATCCTGGAATCTGAATCACTGGAGGAGCAGGGCAGCTGCGTGAGGGACGAGATATTCTTACACCCATGATTTGTATCTCCAAAAAGAACCTTTTCTTTCACTTTTTTTCCCCCCAAAGCCTTCATTTTTGAAACTTTTTGTCATCTTCATCATTCTTGCCAGAGGATCATCTTTAACGAGCCCGGTCCTGGGCTCTAAACCTGAGTTAAAAGGTACCAGGAGTTCACTTTTAGATGAACATGTTCAGCTTTTAAAGACTCAGAAATAGCTAAAAATGTAAATGTTCCATATTCCCAGGCACCAAGAGCAGCTCACAACGGCACTTTTGTCCTGCTCCTGCTCTCAGTTAAAGGGACAGCAGATGTCCCACTGACTTCACTGGGATGAGTTAATTTATACCTGGGTATAAATTAACTGCATTGATTTTGGCAGACCTCTGCTGATTTTCACTCCGTGACATTCTGAAATATGCCTGATGGTCACAGTCAAAGTGCACTTATGGCAAAACTTCTCTGGTTTATCACATGGAAGGCTCGCATCAATTTCGGAATAATAGAGCTGAGAGGGAAAATGAGGAAGCAGTCCCGGTGCTGAGCAGAGCAGTTTTGTAGGCTGGGGATGGAAAGGTAATTCAGGGTGTTAGATGGCATTGGTCACTCATTTCCTCCTTGTTTCTACCTCAGTTCTGCCTGACATGTAGAATGAAAATGATTTTGACCTATAAATTAATTTTAAATCTCAGGATTAAATGTGCTGTGCAGAAGAGCTGGGTATTATTGGCCCCCGAAATGGCAATTCAATTACTCAAAAATCAAACTGCCCTCTATATTCTCTTTATAGGGAAAAATCGTGGAAAGAATAATGTTCCCTGCAACTCTTATTTTCCAGCAGAGCTTTTTAATGTGTCTCAACAAGGGTCTTTAGGGTTTTCTCGCAGTGCCTTAGGGGACAAAATAAAATAAAGTAATGCATGCACAGTGACACAGCGAGGGAACAGATTAGATTTTTTTTTTTCATAACCCATTGCTATTTAAATGAGATAATCTGATCTAAGCAGAGCACCAGAGGCAAGAAGGGTGATGAAGATAAACTCAGAGATCATTACTTTAAATTCTGTGTACTTGCTATAGGGATGTACAACAACCATCTCCTGATGTCGTTGAAATTTAAACATTATTTGATATGAATATGTTAAGAAAGAGCCTTCACTGTCTGGATTGAAGATGTAGACAGGATTTTGGGAAGTTGAAATGAACAGACTTGTCCAAAGTGCTCAGTAAAATAAAATAATTGTCTCTTCACACCAAAAACTCTTTCCTCCTGTGGCTGCTCCTGGGTTGTGCTGGTTCCTCTGGAGTTGATGTGTGAGGCAAGTTGCCAACAACATCTGAATGAGGGAAGATTTCATTTTAATTTTTAAATCATATTTCTGCCTTAAGCATCCATCAGATGCACCTCAGGCTGTTCTTTGGGTGGGGGTGCCAGGTCAGGTTGTCCATCAGGTTGGATTTGCCTCATCCCTCTGTCTCTCTGGTCCCTCCATTCTTTCCTCTGTCAATAAGTAGTTACCTTTGATTATTTCCAGAGTCTGTCTTTCTCCTGGACAGCTTATCCACATTTTTCTGTGCTCCTCCTGTTCCTAAAGGGAAACAGCACCTCTCTGACCTGATTACTGGTGGCTTCTGCCCTCCAAATGAATCCATGAACAGAGAGGTGGCCTTTGCAACTCTGCTTTGTTCTGCTCATGGTCTCGACCCCACCGTGGAAGCACAGGGGTTTTCCAGGATTAAAGCTAAGGAAAAAGGAGAATGGCAGTAAATTCTATCAGGCTGTTTGGACAGTATAAATATTCCAAGCCGTACCAGCCAGTCTGACCTGCATTTTGGAAATGAGGCATCAACTGTATTTTTACACAGCCCTTTGGCTCCTTGGCCTCCAAATCAATCGAAGACGCAACCGCAACCTCCCGGGCTGGATTTTTGGCCCATCATTTTGAAGCTGTTAAATTAGAGAGAGACATTTCCTGATGTAAAGTGTCCTGATCCTCCTTTGGGTCACAGCAGGATGAATATTGAATACATCACATCCCACGCTCTGCCTGCAGTCTCTCGCAGATTTATTGTTAGCATAACAGCACCTTTAGGGATGGAACAGCAGACCATATATTTTAAGACAAGTGACATCTTTGCTATTTCTAACAGCAAAATGTAGAGAGGAGCTAATCCAGCCTGAAAATGTTAAGGCTTCTCTGAACAACCAGAGGCATTTGGAGATCTGCTGATGAGTCAGACAATGACGATAATTAGGTGTCCCGTAGACAACGTGGAGGTTTTCATGGGTTTGGGAAAGAAAAAGTTGTAATTCTGTAAATGACTTGCAAGACTGTGGCAGGACATGGCTGATAAAGGATCAGTACAGGCCCAGGAGAGGGAGGGGTGATGTTTGAAGAACTTTTGTTTCCATTCTGCGGGCTGCCAGGAGGTTCAGCTCATTCCCCAACATCCGTGAACAACCACCATCCTCTGGTGCAACAAAGCCAGCAAAAGAGGGAACCTGATGCCCTGAAGATGCACTTTTATATTTAGGGAATGTGAGGGAGTTTGAAGCTTTCCACCAGACAGACATAAACCCACCTCAAAGCTTCCTCCTGCGTGGACACCAGTGCCACGCTGTCGTATTTCCCAAGGACTCCACAGCACCTCAGACCTGGATAGATGGATAGATAGAACTGGATAGTTTAATATTCCCTACCATGGGCTAGACTCACTCCACAGAAGAATCTCCCTCACTGTGCTTCCTGTCCCAGAAAAACCCCTTTTTGAATTCCCCTGAGTGCACAGACGTGGTTGTTGCAACCCTGAATTCTAAGAATTTCATTCTTTCTACTCCGACAAGCAATGATCCTCAAAAGCACACTCCATTTGATCTTAGGCCTTGGGAAAAACTGCCATGGTTCAAACACGTGGTGGAGAAGAGGTGAGAGCTCAGGTGCTGCTTTGAGGGTGCACTTTGAGATTGGGGCCTGCATTGATTTCGCTGTCAGGGAAACGTTATTTACAGTTCCTGGAGTGAGGTGGAGATGCTGGAATTCGTGGAAGTCATCACCAGGGTTTTATGTTTTCTCTATGGCTCTGATGTCTAAGCTCTATAGCCTGAAAGGCCTTGTCTATTTTTACACTGGTTTAAGTAATTATTGCTTCCTAATCTTTTCAATTAGTTACTTAACATTATTTTTCCCCCTTTTATTTAAATTTTACATGATTTTTTCCTGTTTCATATCGAACCATTTCATCTCCCAGCACAAAAGGCTCATTAACTTCATAAAACAACATCCTGGTATTTTAGAAGTCATTACATTTTCTTCTCACTTTTTTTGTTTGCAACAGCTTCAAAGACAATTCAATTTTACTTTATTATCACTGCCAAGAAGCTGAAATTAGCAGGTGATTAAGCACTTCAAATATTTTGAGCATTTTCTATCGTCAACAATGGCAAATTTAAGTATAAAGAAATTAAACTTAAGAAGGCACAATAATATATTACTGAAACAGTTTATTGAAGCACAAAATTTTCAAGGCAAATTGATGGTTTTAAGTAATTGCTTTAAACTGAGGGTAGGTTTAGATCAGATTTTAGAGATAAATTGTTCCCTAAAAGGGGTTGAGCCCCTGGCACAGATTGCCCAGAGAAGCTGAATTTTGAGCTCCCCCATTTCAGAGTTACATGGATTTCCTTGGAGTTTAATAGGCAGTTCCACTCCCTTTTTATCTCCAGAACCAATGCCTCTATTAAAGAACTGACATGTGAAACCGTAGATTTTATTATGGAGAGAATGATGGCAATAAAATCATGGAATAACTGAAAAGTTTAGGTTAGAAGGGACCTTAAGGATCATCTGCTTCCACATCCTACATGAAATGGAGAGAAATCCACCTGTAGTCCAATTTTCCACTAGCAGAAATGAGAAAAAATTATTTTTTTTCCAGAAATCAGACCTTGGAAATGCAAAAAAAAAAAATTAAATCTGCTTTATTTTGAAATGGAAACCAGAACCAAAGTTCCCTGCTGTTTAATATTCCCACCCAGCACATCTTGACAGGGGTGAAGACCTCGCCCACAAACTTTTAAGTGCTGCAACAATACCTGCGACTTCCACGTAATCACAGGCTGATCATCCCTCCCATTGTTTGCAGAAGCTGGAAAATAAAACGTCTGGAGTTATTGATTCGCTACTTCTTTTTCATTTAGCGCCTATTGATCGCTGTTTATGTGTGCGTTTCTTGTTGAGCAGGAATTAACATTGAAAACTTCTTGGAATTCGCTGCATTCACACCTCCCTGACGTTCCTGGGGAAATCTCGCAGCCACGCTCCCACTCCAGCCGGGGCTTGCAAAAATCGGCGTTTTCTCCTCTGGTCTCTTGGCAGCAAAAAAAAATCAGACACAAAAAGCTTTTTTTTAATGTATTATTATTATTATGGTTGGCACTTGCCTGGGACAGGAAATGTGGCTGTCACAGGGTTTGAGCTCCCAGAGTCATTTCCAACGCCTCAGGATGATTTAGGCCGTGGTTATCGAGCCTACATTACAAAAATGAACCTCTTGGGGTTGGGAGGGGTTTTTTCATCCCTATCTGCAGGAGGAAATCTTGTGATTGCCATGAAAATTGCTTGTGGAGTGTGCTGGGACAGTCTGAGGGAAATAGGGATGGATTAGCCCAGTGGGGCCATGTGTGAGGGCTGGATGGATGGAAATATCTCGGATAGCTTGGAGCCGTTTCCTGACTGGAGCTGTCACAGCTGGGCCATGTGTAAAGCACTCCTTTCATTGCTCTTGTGATATTTAGATCCCACAGTTTTCCCAGTTTTAGCTGCAAACACATTCCGAATCACAAGCCAGCCACCCATTTCCCAGGAGACTGAATTCTAGTCCTGAACCAGCCAATAATAACAGGAATGGATTCTTTTTACTTAGCTTATGTTTGTTTTTCACCCTCCAGAACACCCCTTTTCTCTATTACTCCTTCCATATTTAGGATTAAACTCTTAAAAAAAATTTAAAAATAAAAAGCAATGCTTAATTGTCATGGAATTGCACAGTTTCAGGAACTGGAGAAACAGCCCCACATGCAGCATGTGAGCATTTATGTCAGCAGTTGCTCTGGTTGCTGGCACAGTTATCACACCCAGCATCCAAAGGCAGATAAGGCTCTCTGAGGCTTCTCCTGCAGGAAGTAAGAGGGCAAAAAGGGCAAATTTTGAGTGTGGAGGCAGAGTTCAGGCACAGGGGGGACCTGCAGCCCCCACTTCCCTGGGTCTCCCTGCTTCCCTTTGTGTGCAAGGGAACCCTTGTGTGCCAACCCTTGTCCTGTGGGTCAGACACTGGTGAAAGCCCCTCCTGGTTTGCAGCAAGAGGGAAATTTATAAACTTTATTTGGATATATTTGATTTTTAGACCCTTTTAGAGTTTTAGCAATAGCCTTTTTTCCCTTCTGCACAGCATAACCAGTATCTTGTCCTGTGTTCAGTATTAATATCTGCTTTACTGTTCCATTCTAATTACAATGTCATTATTAAAGGGGCCCTACATTTTCCTGTGACAGATATTGCATCTCATTGTTAGTGGATCTTGGTTATTCCATGCTTATTGTTATTAATAATTTGTAGCAATTGGATTGGTATTAGAATATTACTTTGCTAAATCACTTTTGCTGCTAATTAAGGCACTGTGTGTGACATTGCTTAGCTCCAAGCATCATCGTCCTGCTTTTCAGCCGGCTCTAATTACCTGTAACTCATTCATTTCTACTTAGAAATCAGGTCTTTTAATCAAACTCCTTCGAGCTCTGCCGTGGTGGGAGCTGCTCTTGGTGGGAATGAAAAGTTCTCATGGACAAAGATATTTGTGATGACAAATGCACCTTTCACTGCAGCCCTGGAGCTCCTTAGAAATAGAATAATTGTCCTCAATGCTTCCAAACACAATAGAAGGAGGAGGGTTCTGAGGGAAAAGTGAAAGATGACTGGAAAAATCCAACTCTTCAAGGTACCAGCAAGGAAATCGCTGTAGCTTTAAATTGTCTTCTCTGCACAAAATGTCTGTGAGATCAGATCTGTCACACTGTTTGCTGGGGGAATATTTCCTCTGAAGAAGCAACATCACTTCGTTATTTGCCTGGGAAATTTATTCACTCTGGCTGCCAAACAAACAGAAGACACACAAAGGTCATGCTTGAGTCATGAGTGAAAACTCACATTAATGGCCAGGGGCTTCCTGGTGTGTGTCTGGCATCAGCAGGACTCTCTCTTAGTGACAGAACAACTGACATAGCCTGAATATTGCAACAGTTTGAGGAAAGGCAGAAAAAAGGGTTTATTTCTGCACAATTCTTTCTGTAGCCATTTTAGGGGAATGTAAAAAAGGTGTAAAAAAGGTGCAGATATTTGTGCTGAAGTTGTGCTGGAGCTGATCTGCAAACACACCTGCACACACCTGCAGCAGCTTCACCTTTCTTTCATCACGGAATCACAGAGTGATGGAATGGTTTGGGTTGGAGCGATTTTAAAGCCCATCCAGTGCCACCCCTGCCATGGCAGGGACACCTCCCACTGTCCCAGGCTGCTCCAAGCCCCAATGTCCAGCCTGGCCTTGGGCACTGCCAGGGATCCAGGGGCAGCCACAGCTTCTCTGGGCACCCTGTGCCAGGGCCTCAGCACCCTCAGCACCAACAGCATCCCAGTATCCCAGGGAGAAAGGCAGGGATTCAGGCACCACTCCAAAGCCAGTGGAAGGTTATTTCCATGAGAGGTTATTTCCGTGCATTGATCTCCAGTCCGGGTGGATTGCTTGCCACAGGATTTCCTTAAAAGCAGATGCAAAGCTCATTATCATTTGGGAGAATTGTCTGGGAGAGCAGCAGCCTGCTATAAAATCAGAGCACATTGTCCCTTGGGATTGGCTTCTCCTCTGTGGAATTGCTGGGTGCTCTCGGCCAGATTGGGGTTTGTCTTGTTTCACCGCCCAGCAGGTACCCAGGCTCCTCCCAAAGCTTGGCATAGTCTCCATCTCAGTGCCCTGAGCTCACCCTGGAAAATTTAGACTACTTCAGAGTAAAATCTATCCAAACTTTGGCCCACATGTTCAGAAGGCCTTTCCCCCCAGCCCCAAAGCGATTTATGGAATGCAATTTCTTTGTCCTCTAACATTGTCTCACTTCACACACTTTATGCCAAATCGGTTTTGATGATTTATTACTTTTCCTACAGCTGATAAAAAAAATGGATATCAATACAATGTCAACAAAACTGCAGGGGTTAATCTCCAGTAACTTATTGAGCATTAATCAGATTCATATTTCAGTCGTATTAGCCTAAAGCTACTAAAATCACTGATGGTTTAACGCAACTTAAATCAGAATATAATGTGATCCCTCCAACTGCTGTTTCTATTTAGATTTATTCTGATTTATGCTGAATTTGGTAGAAATAAAAGCCTTTTCTCTGTGTCTCCCTCGTACATTTGTGAGTTTGCATAACACAAATAGTTTGCTCTAGGCCAGAGAAAATGTAACCATTTCTGCAATAGATATTGAATTCATATTTGCCTGACAAGTGACCTTATCAGCTATAACTTGTCATCTCCTAATTAGTCTACATTTATTTTATTCACTCAATTAACCCCCAGCCTCTCCAGGAGATAAGTTTGCGATACATGAAATTATGTGTGGTGCTGCAATTAAAATGGTGCTGCACATGTACTCCACAAATTTGCCTTAAAGAAAGGTAAACCTCATTAATATCCCACCAGTCTGACTGCAAATTAAAATGGGTTTATTGCCAGTGATGCCACTGACTTTCAATGCTCACTGGTAGAGAATAACAACGTCTTTTCCTCAGAGAATCTGAGAATAATCACGTAAGACTAAAAGTGCACAGCGAGATGTAGAGGGCAGAAATATCTACATGCCCAAGTTCTTAATTTTTAAAAAATATTACTGTGATTTACAGATTAACAGTGACCTGAAAGGAGAGCACTAGAGCTTGTATGGAAAAGAGTGAAACCCTATGGACAGAATCCAGCCTGATTCACATTTTGTGCCTTGAAATAACTTGGGTTAAGAGTTTTGGATAAAATCTGAACCACGTCATCAACAGAAATTCATGCAAATTTTGAGGAAACCAAACCTGAATCAAGATTTCTGTCCCAGTCTGATATGTGTAAAATGCTTGTGCATGTACACAACTCATTTATGGGAGAAATGCAGACAAGAGAGTTGGTGTCAGTCCAAGGGTGGATGTCCACTGCAAGTCAAAATAATAAAACAAACATTTATTGTATTGCACTGACATTTTATTCAAATGCCAGCATAGTTTTCAAGATATTAGAGACGTGGAAACACCAACATGCAGAAAATGAATGTGGCGAAACGGGACGTGTTGTAAATTCAGTCGGATGCAATTATTGAGGAGAGCGAACATGGAACACCCTCCTCTCTTTGCTTTAAAACTCTGCAGTCTAAACCTGCTGAAATTAGAGCTGAATCCATCATTGATTATGTCATTCCCCAGAAATACGGCCTTGAGCAGATTTGTCATAACTCTGCTGGCGATGCTGCACCGTGGGCACGGCAACCATCAGTCAGGAGGATACAATTTCCCAACGACTACAAGTCAGGCAAATGTGTTCTCAGCCTTGTGGGACAGGTTCTGCTGGAGATGGATGGCACCAGGCTGTGATGGATGGGCAGGAGCAAGGCAGCTCCTCACACACCTCTGTGGTGTGATCAGGCTTTAATCCTTAGGGAAGGACGGGCACTTCAACTCTGAAATCCCACAGAAATCCAGGGAAAAGGGAAATGCTGGCTGCCCATCCCTGGAAGTGTCCAAGGCCAGGTTGGACAGGACTTGGAGCAGCCTGGGATAGTGGAAGGTGTCCCTGCCCATGGCAGGGTTGGGGCTGGATGGAATTGAGGTCCCTTCCAGCCCAAACCATTCCATGGTTCAAGGATTCTAAGATCCAGCCTGAATCCAACACTGGGCCTTTTGTCTTCACAGCCTGAAATTCTCCACCACCTCTACATCTCTTGATTTCTTTTGATTTACAATCTCATCCTTACATTATTTTCACTTTCTGGATTTTATCTTCTCATTTCATTTTATTTTCTCTTTGCATTTATTACATTTCACTGCTCCCATTACCCCCCAACTTTAAACACTCTGTCCCAGCTCAGGTGATGAGAAGCAGCCCCTACATCAAGTGTCCTCCTTCCACTGGCATCAAAACACATTCCCTTTTTTTTTATTTTTCCCAATCTGCTGCAGTTTGAATTTCTCCACTGGCAGAGATGAGATGACGAATCCAATTTCTTTCTATGCAGAGAGCCCTCTTGCATTTCTCTCTGCACTTCTACTTTTTCCCTGAATAGCCGTCATTTAATGCCCCGTTATCTTGGATGGCACTCATTTAGTGGTTTATTAAGCAGTAATTCAGCAGCCTGTTATCAGTTCCTACTAGAGCTGGGGAAGATATGCCAGCCAAGTTTGCGAGATTTCCGCAGAATTACAGCGCTTTTGTGATTTTTGGATTAGAGAAAAATTACCCCGAAGTAATAGATATGAAATGTTTTCCCTGCATTCCATTATTGGCCCCGTGCTAAAGCTCCCATCAGGCCGTTTCAACCGGAGATTGTCTGATTTTTATTTCTGTTTCCAGCCCAAGCAGTGAAATTTTACAAAATCACAGAGAACTCAATGGACTGAGAAGTCCTAAACCTGGACTCACTTCTTCTCCTGCACTCATGTCCTTTCTGAATGTTTCCATGGGGGTACAAAGATACAAATTAATTTCTTAGCGCTTCTTAAAAACCAGGGAGCTGAAGTCAAATAATGGGCAAGGGTGGAAACCAAAGTGTGCCCTAAATACAGCAGCGTGGAGGGATCAATGTAAATCCCAGCCGGAAAAAAATGGGTTTGTGAAACAATTTTGATGATAGAATAGACAAAGGCTTGATTGGAAATTACAACTTGTAAAAGTGGATGAAAATAGGAGTATTTTTTATGAATAAATCATTCCCATTCCCTAAAGTTGCTGCATTTTAACCAATAATGAAAGCAGAGATAAAGAGGAGGAGGTAAGAGAGTGATGGAGCAGCTAAACTGGCACTGGCCACAGAACAGCTGCCAGAGTTATGGGATTTTTCCTATCTGCTTATGGAAAGCACTCCTGGTTCTGGTTTCCCTCTGGAAACTTGCACAGGAGTTACAGGAGGACAAATGGCACAAACTCTTCCCATGGGCTGTCATTCCACACTCTCCAGGCTCCTCTGCGGAGTGAGAGCCTCGGGAAGGGTTCCCAGGGACACCTCAAGCCCCTGGGTTTTGGGCTGCTGCTGTTTCTGTGCAGCTTTAAAATGGTGTCAAACACAGAAACATCAGGAGGGGACGGGCAGTGTCTCAATGGGATAACTTCCAATTTTCCCTGGATTTTCAGCCTGCTGACATGGACAGCAACATTTCCACCCCACGTCTCCCTGGCTCGCAGCCCTTCCTGCTGATCCCTTTCCATCTCTGCTCCAAGGCAGAATTTCAGTGCAGCCCTATCAGCCTGCATTTCCCCCTCCTTTCAGCTGGCTTTTGTTTTGTTGTTTATGCTGTCATCTCTCTTTTGTTTTTTTTCGGAGAACACATCAGATAAAGGTCATTTTTCCTTGAATGGAAAAGCACAGTAATTTTGACAGTGAGACATTCCCAGCTTGCTCTACATCAGAAATGTTGATATTAGCTCCTTTAAAATAGAGACTGGAGACAAAAATTGCCTGAGCAACTCAATGGCTGGCAGTTACCTCCCAAAAAATGAGCATTTGCACAGTTATGCTTGTGGCTTCTGCTGAATTCCAGGCTGCCATTACTGGAAGGATTTTAACTTCATTTGTGTTTGCTCAGGAAAAAAAAATCATCATGAAGGTATTAAACAGCCACAAAAGATGATGGCTTCAAACAGTGTCTTTTGGCTGATCCATAATCATTTGCTTTGGCAATTTTATTGGGGAACATTAAGGCTGATCACTAACTCTGTGTTCCTAATTATTTCTGAAATATTGTGCTGTTTCCTGTGCTGAAGTGTGGAACGAGCAGAGCAGTGGGCTGCTTGGGATTGCAATGTTCTAACTGGGTTTTAATCAATGAGTGATAATGAGAGCTTGTGTTTTGACTTTCCCTTCTTAATTGCCAGTAATAAAGCAGATCCTCATTGATGATATTTAGCAGAGTTCAGTTTCATTCATCTCTGTTTATTCTATTTATTTGGAAAGTGCCTGGGAGCTTTCAGTGTGCTAGACACAATAACAGAATATACAATGCTAATTATGTTTTCCTTGCCTGATATTTTCCACAACAGAGGATGATGCTGCCTTTTCCCGGGGAGTGATTGCACCTCCCTGTTTTCAGCAGCTTCCTGGAATGCAGTAGGAGTCAAAGGATAAAACCGTGTCCCATGAAACCCCAACCACATTTTGCTGTTTAAATCTCTATTTCCCTTCCGCTGCTCATGATAGTTGGGATTTTTTTTTGGCCAGAGTGCCAAAATAAGAATGAAACAAAAATATCCTCAAGATGAGGCACATCTGCAGGTGCTGCTGGCCAGGAAAACTCATCTCACCCAAACAGCCACAACAAAGCCACAGCAGGTGTGATTTAACTCAAGTAGATCTTCACTGGCCAATTGTCAATTTTGTGACCCGAATTTTGGGTAAGAAAGAGCATTTTTTTCCTAAAAGTTTAAGTTCCAAATTTAGTTTTGGTCCTTCAAATGGATGCCAGTACTGTGATGACAAATGCATGCAAATCAGTCAGTCAATACAATAAATATTTTGATAATATCCTGCCTGAAGAATCTAATTTAAATCAGGACCTGCCTTAGGTTTAAAATGTTTTAAATATCCCTTGCATTCCTCTTCAATTATATGTAAGAAAATAAAGAGTTTTTTAATCTTGCCTCGATCATTGCTTGAGATGATTTATATCCCAAGATTTTCTTCCCGAGTTATCAATCATCTGAAAGCAAGAAGTGGGTGGCAGCCTGAAATTTCTATATCAGATCTTTCTGTGTCCTGAGGAATTTTTGCCGTGGCAGAAATTTGGGCTACAAAAATAAACGGTCTCCCCATGTTCCTCTATTATCTCCATGATCTCAATAATTTCTAAGTGTTATCCCAGGATATAAACCTTGCTATCTACCTATAAAATCATGGCTGACATCAAGTTCTTACAGCTAATTCCTGACTGGTTTAATTCATGCCTCTTATTTAAGCCCTGGTGAGAAAAACGCGCATCTGGGAAGGAGCCATTTTGTTCCAGTTAGTCAAAATAAATAAACCAGATTTAAATGATTTGTGCAAGGAGCCTAAACACCCACCTGCATTATAGTGCTGTAGAACGGGGATTGTATCTGGGTTTCTACAAGGTCTGGGACTCACAGTGCTGCAGAACAGAAACACGACTTCATGTTACGACACTTTTCCTGTAGAGCATGAGTGGGAATTACCGAGTGTGGCCTCTGGAAACAAAGAGGAATCATTGCTTGCTTTATTGAATTAAAACTAGTTGCAAACCAGCCCTTTCCATGATTTCTCTCCATTCCAGTGTGGCTGGATCCTTGAGTGCAGCAATTCTCCTTTGTCTCCCTCTGTCTCCAGAGTCACTGGGTGGGATGAAGGGCTGCAAGACTCAAATGGGTCTGAAATTTCCCCAAATTTCTTTTTTTTTTTCCCCTTGTTTTCTGTATAAGCAGAACTTTCCGTGTTGTTATGTGCTTATTCAAGTCATTGTTTCACTCTCTTCCCTCAATGAAATTTGGGAGTCGCCACACAAAATCCCAATGACAAAAATCATCTGAGCTTAATCACTCCTCATCCTCTAAGAGAGGAAAGCACAGGTGTATCTTAAACAGAGAAAAGTTAAAGAGAAACAAAGTGCTGGCTTTATTGAAGTGGCAGGATATTAAATGATATAGCTGTTATCTCTTCCTGTAGTATAAATTATTGAATTAAGCCTTCAGTCAGTTTGGCAACGGTGCCAAATGAATATTACAGGAGTACAATGCAGCAAACAGAATCTGTCATTGAATCTGGGGCTCCCTTAGAACTGAAATTGCAGCGAACAAAATGCTCGTGCACTAGATTGGAAAAGGTTCATTATTATTTATTCATCTTGCCCAGTAACACAAAAAACAAATGAAATTTCATTGAGCAGGGAGCACGTCAGGATTGGTATCCATCAGCAAGGATCATCCCTCCAACTTCATCAGGGATATTTGTCTCCATAATTAGATGTCTGTTCCACGAGAGTTCTCCATCTGAAGGACATGCCCAAGTTCATGACTTGAAACAAATCACCCACGCTAATGAAAAGGTGATTTTCACCTCTTATTTCACTTGTCTACATCTCCCACAATTGCACAAAGCCTTCGGAAAATCTTTTCATAAAGCCAAAAACAGTCAGGCCCAGGTAGGAATTTCAGCACTGTTGCTCAAGTGTTTGTTTATTTTTCAGTAAAACATTCCATCATTAACACAGGTGACACATGGGGGTATTTACAGCCCCTCTCCTGGAGCACCTTTCCACACATCCCCACAATGAATTGGTCGTAAATCTGTGCTCATCTCCAGTGGAAAGCTTAAATCAGTGCAGCTCCACCGGATGCTCTCCACAGCCCATCCATTAGGAGCAATTTTCCTTCCCTGCGACTTGAACTCCTGCTCTGGAATCTTTAGGGAATGTTTGGGGGTTTGTAGGGAACACGGTATCCTGTAAACCTGAGGTCTGATTGCTGTACTCGGGGTGATATCAGGAGAAAATGTCACATCTTGGCATTTAGGGATCCATCCGAAATTATTTTGGGATTAGAACGTGTGTATCTGTTAGATGGGTAAGAAATTCACTGCTACCCAAATATATTCCCAGAAAGTGTTGAAGCAACACTGGTTATCACAGGAGAACTTTTAAAAAAGGTTGGGAGCATCACATTTTGACAAAATCTTTTGTCACTATATATATTTAATTGAAAAAGGCTCATAATTCTCACAAATATGACAGGTTTTGCGTAATGCTTCCTTAATTATCACCTGTGATATATTACACCCTAATTTTCTATGCTAGATTCTGACAATAATGGTTTTATTAGGAATTCAATCCATATTTTAGAGTTTTATTGTTTGTTTTCACACGCAAGCAAAATGTGCAGTCAGTTCATAACCTGAACACGTTTTTTGCCACATCAGCCTCAGCTCACCCTACCTGCCCCACCACAGAGATCCTGTTTAAATAACAGGAAAAATATTGGAACATTTGCCTCATTTCTCCAGGAATACAATTGACAGGATGCAAAATCCATTTATTGAAAACATTTCAGATTTCTTTGCCATTTCGGGCTGGAGGAGCCTTAATGAAATAAAAGTTACGTCTCCAAACTCAAATCAAGAGTGGGGTTCTCCGAGTCAGCCACAGGCAACTCCCGCCCACCACGCACGGGACGAGGGGACAAAGGAAGGGGCACTTGGAGTGCCAGCTCCTGGGAAATGCCAGATTCCAGCCGTGCCTCCTTTCATCTGCCTGCCCTCGCTGTTTTTCAAATCTCAGGGAAGGGGAACCATTTTCCCAGATGAAATGGCCTCAAGCTGAGCCAGGAGAAGTTTAGGTTGGATATTAGGGGAAATCTCTTTATGGAAAGGGTTCTAAAGGATTGCAACAGGCTGCCCAGGGCAGTGGTGGCATCACTAGAATTGGAAGTGTTCCAAAAAAGTGTGGATGTGGCACTTAGGGACGTGGTTGAGTGCTGGACGTGGTGGTGGTGCTGAGGGGATGGATTTGTTGCTTTGGAAGTCTTTTCCAGCTGCAATGATTCCATGATTCTGTGAAAGGGATGCCTTGCACTCTTGGCTGTCACTTTAAAGACAGTTTCATTTATAAACTCTGGGCTCCAGTGCCAAATTTCCCATCATTACTGAGAGCTTTTCCAACTTCAGCAGTGCCAGGACTTCCCCCCGTGGGCCTTCTCAGCGCCTCCCCTTCTCCCAACATCACAGGGAGCTAAATGTCTCCCTGGTTTGGTGTCAGCTAACGGAGACACTGTGGAATTCCACCAGTACTCCCAATTTGACTCTTTCAATAGAAGCTGAGACTTGAAAGGAGCCCCGTGTCTCTGGAGCTCTGCACATCAACATCTGAAGGGAGAAAGCACATGAAAGTTGAAGGCCCTTTGGGAAAATCCTACAGGTTTTAGGTTGCATCTTCCTGCTCAAACCTGTAAGATCTAATCTCCCTTTCTCTGTGTCGCTGCTTCGCCCTCAGAGCCGGGTGTCACTGGGAGGGAGCGAGGGAACCCTGCCTCCGCTGCCTGTGCTCCTGACAAGTGGTTTTTCTTCCACAGAACAATTTCACGGCCCTTTTTCTGCTTCCTCTTCTCCCATCCTCTCTTCCAGTGTTAAAATCTGACTCCTTGAAGGGATGTGTGTTACTTTAGGTGGTACCAAGCAGAATTTCATCCATTACCTCTCGTTTTGCATCTGTCAGGCTCCTTTTAAAGTCCTTGAGCTCCCTGGTCCAGGCCTTTGAGGAGGGAAATAATCATTTCATTCTGCTTCTGACAAGATTCAATCAAAAAGCCCAGTGCTCTTTGCAGGGAAACACTCCATGACATTTAAAAATCTGTGGACCCCATAAACTCCCTGTCTTCCAATTAAAAATTACAAACTTCTTCAGCTGAAAAATTAAACAGATTTTGAATAAGTTGGATTTTTCATAATTTTTCTGCTGTCATTTGAAGGGGGAAGGGTCTAATTCACCTGTCCCATCCCTTTTGCTGGAGCTGACAAGTGTTTTACTATCACACTGATTTAAAAGAGGCCTCTTAATCAGGTGTCAGCTTTGGCCTATAAAGTCATATTAATGTTTTGGATCAGATATGAAGCTCTATCTAAGGCACATTAAGAAAGATTCATTAGAAACTCACTACCCCTGGAATTTACAGCCTTCCTGGAACTTAATAGCCTGGATAAATTCCTCCTTATCTGCTTTGCTTATGTGAATTATGGCAGTTTTGCATTTAGAAGCTTCTTCTTATGCTCTTCCGTGAGGATTCACTGATAGGGTACATCCAGAATCATGGAATGGTTCGGGTTGGAAGGGACATTAAAACTCATCCAGTTCCACCCCACAGGGACACCTTCCACTGCCCCAGGCTGCTCCAAGTCCCGTCCAGCCTGGCCTTGGGCACTTCCAGGGATCCAGGGGCAGCCACAGCTGCTCTGCGCTCTCAGCCCACCAGAACTCCCCATTCCTGGTCCTGGAGCAGTGAATCCTCTGGAGTTTGGCTCCCTGGAGCTCATTCTCCCACGCAAACCTAAAACCTTTCCCAGCAAATGGAGGATGATCTTCCTGGGACACTCTCAGCTTCACCAAACAGATTTTATCTGCTGTCAGCGCTCAGTTTGGAATAATGGTAATTCCAACTCCACGCTGCAAAAAAAAACCTGATGGGGAGGAAGACCTGTGTAGGAAAGGGATAAAAGTCAGCTAATTTACAATATTGGCCGACTGAGTTGTCTTTGCTCACATTACAGACTAGGCCTGGGCCAGCCTGAACTGCTCTTGGGCTGTTCTCCTTTGCATTTCCAGCTGGGCAGAGGCCTCACAGGCAGCTGAAAATGAAACCAACCAGAGTCAGACACAAGAGAGATCAGGGAGCAGGATTTGGCTGGAAATTAGGCTGATTAAGTGTGAACTCCAGATTTGTGCCTCTTTCTCCCCGTGATGTGATTTGTGCCATCTCCCTGGATGAGGCAGAGCATAAATATGTAAATATTCCTTGTGGCTGAGTAAAACCTCTTTAACTCCATTTGACAGGAATATCAGGGTGTGATACAAGCACCTATTGCCCACGAGACAGTGACCAGGGAGCACTGGGACATTCCCTCCTGATTCCATAATTATGGAAAAACCAGCGTTCCTCCTCTTCCACTGGCACTGTGCTAATCCCTGCATTGGCTGAAGACAGTATCAAGTAATGAATGAAGGAACGTTGATTCATTTTCCTGCCTTAGCTTTGAATTCAGGCTGGCATAATTACGGTCTTTATGGAGATCAAACTGATTTGGCCCCATAAAGAAATACATTTTAACTTCTTATCAAACATTCCATAACAAGAGTTTATGTTTTCTTTCAAGCACCACGCTGAGGATTCACACATGATTTTTATGTATAGAAACAATACATTTAATCAAATATTCTTATTCCAATAGATTAAAAAAAAAAAAATCTGAATTATTTAAATCTTAACAAAAGCAAACAGCTCTACGAGAATGCATTTGTCATGTGTATCTCTGGAGAAATCATGGGGATTTTATTGAACCTGGAGGATGGAGAAGAAATATACGGCCATTCTCTATAGGAAACACAAAAGGATGCATCAGGAAATTAGAAATGACCAGCCTGACCTTTTCTATAAATAAGAGATGGACTCCTAGGACACCATTGGCTCTGAGAGTGCACATCATTTCTCACAAATTTGATGTTATTCTCTGCTGCAGATCAGCCAGCAAGAAAAGGATATTAAAGGGAAAACAAAACAACAGCAAGAAGCTGCCTTTACTAAAATTCATGGGCAGTGTTTTTGTGACAGGGACTGTGACATGTCCACTGGAAAGGAGCTGTAAAATATTACGTCCTTATTCTACACATTGAGGGCCTGCTGCATTAAGGACACAGGAAGGGGATATAAAATTAAGATATTCCATAGTCTGCAAATGACAAATGAGTCCAAATTCCATTTAGGAAAAAACATGGGAAATTAATTCCAGCTTTACCAAAATATTTACATTTTCATGAGGTGAAGCAGGGATTTTTTATGTACATCAGGTAGTTCCCCTAGCCCAGCCAGCTACATGGACTTAAAATGCAGAATGATGATCCCTGGGTCATTTTGGGGCTTCAGAAAAACTTCTCCCTGGCAGTTCTGCAAAGGTAACGAGAAGGGCTGAGAAAATGAACCCAGAAGGGAAGAAAATTCCTCCCAAAGTAAAGACAAGTCAAAGGGTCAATTGTAGAAACAGTGAAAAAAGAAGCCTTCAAATTTGCCAAGGGATTAAACCAGGAAGAGTGGCAAGAAAAGAAACAAAGATTATTTAAGCAGAGCCAGCCACCATCTCAGAGAGCTGCTCTGCCTTGCCCCTGTGGTTTGCTGAACAAATTGTCCTCTCCCCTGCTCCCCAGAACAAGGAAGATCATCACAAAAAATAGAAACGGTTCTGGTTTTCCTCGCAATCAATCATTTCACTTTGAATATGAAAGAAAGGTTGATTAATTAATGCTACTCCTGTTTTAAAAGGACTGAAAAAGGGGAGGGGAAAAAAGCCCAAAACACCAATAAACAAACAACCAAAAACCCCATAAACAACCCCAAACCCAGGCCAGTATTTAAAAAGTATACATAAAGTATACAAAAATAATATCGCAAAGGCTGGGAAGGGTTAGAGGGGAAGGAGGTGAGTGGTTCCCTCAGACTGTGCTGCGACCAGGGAACGCCAAACACAGAACCACAACTCCACAGTTCCATCCTTTCCTGCTGCCAGTCCCGATCCACAACACGAGGATGAGGTGGATGGGCGCATTTAACGGCTGCCCACAGAGCTCCCACGGGAAATATGCAAAGAGGCTTCACTGTCACCTGCAAAATAAATCACCGGCACCTGAGCTCTGCGATTTTATTATCAATCAGCCTTGAAATATTTCCTCCTTAATAGTCCAGTGTCTGGAGGTGGATTCTCTGCTGAATATCATAGCAGACCTTCACTTGCAGCTGAAAGCAAAGGACTCCAAAGGACAATTTTATGTGGAAGGACACACTAAAGACACCTAATCTTAAATTATTGTTTTTCTTTTTCAGGGGAAGAAACCCTTCATGGGCCTATTTTTATCCAAGAGCCATATGATATCACTTATTCCATGGGCTCAGCAAATCCAGAGATCCTCCTGAACTGCACAGCCAAAGGATATCCCCTGCCGTACTACAGGTGAAGTCAGCCTTGGGGCAATATTGTCTCACTGTCACTCTTTGAAGTGTGTTTTAGTCACTGCACCACCATAAATAAACACCTCAAAATGTGCTGAGTGCTCACAGCAAGAATAGACAAAGTTCAGAGTAAATTCGAGCAATGAAGGAAAAATATCTTCGCTGCTTTGCTGTAAAGAAAATTAAAACGCAGAAAAGGAAAATAATTGAAAATCATCCCCAAAGTATTTTAAAATATACAGAATTAATTCTAAATCCACAGAACAGCTGTGAAAAATGGGAAAATGGAAGTGCTGCGCATCTGTAGTTGACAAAACTTTCCATACATTAATAAATGCCTGGAAAGCAGAAAAGCAACATCCTTCCCCTCTTCTAATTCCAACATTTCATGTACACATTTATGGTGTTTGTTTATCTCCAATACCTTACAAGACTCACTTCATAAAACCTTGGTACAGAGGATTTTTTGTTTATTCAGTAACTATGGACTCACCATTTACAATATAACTTGTTGCCCCAAGGATCTGGAAATCCAAGTTGGATAAGTGGAAAAGCTGGGAATCTAGGGGGGGCAAAAAAAAAAAGGACATTGTGCTTTCTTCAGAAAATAATGGGGAAAGTAATGGTTGAGGTGAAGGAAAATTATATATAAAAAATAAATCATTCATGCACGACATGAAAGAAAATAATGTCCTATCAAATTCTTAGAGAGTATTTATTGGAGAGCTTTTAACTGCTTCCACCACAGCCTCCCCTGGGAAGTGCCACCCCTGGGTTATCAGCTTGGCTTTTGGACTTCATGGCTTGATTTGTCCCCAGACATTGTGCTATGAAAGAAGCCCTTAATTTCCTTTATGAAAGGGACTCTTGATTTCCTTTATGAAAGGAACCCTCAACTTCCTTTTCACAGTGCAACATCTCCTCCTATGAGTAGAAATCCTCACTTATTTCCCCCTGCTCTCAACACGAGCATCAGCTGGTTCAGGCCATGAATTTCAAGTCTTTCCAGTTCATCCACCCTTTGGTTTCATATCTATTGAAGCAGCTTCCTAGAAATTCCTGGACTCTCACATCCTCCCATGGGTTCCTCCCACAGCAGCTTCCATCAGGCAGGAGAGCTGGGAAGTCTCCCCCATCACATATTTGACATCCACATTTTACCTTTAATTTTTTCTGCCCACCCATTAATTAAATTCCCTGGGTTTCTGCACCACGAGGATATTTTGCAAAGCCTCGGTGGCTCCAGGGAGATGGGATCAACATCTGGGGATGGACCCTGGGGCCCCGAGGTCAGTCAGAAGTTAACAGACTATCCCTGCTGCAATTACACCACGATCTGGAGGGAACAGGGAGCTTTGCACTTTGCTTTGATTTCACCACAGCTAATGCTGGCTTTGTCAGATAAGGACTGAGCCCATATATTTAAAGTTCCGACAATTTTAGAGAAATCAAGCCCGGTATGAAATTTTAATCATCTCCTTTGCTGAGTGATGGCAGAGAACAGCAAGGACTGCTGGAGGTTTCTCTTTGATTCAGAAATACAGAACCACTCCAACAGGAAGAAAGTTAGATATGAATTAATTTGCTATTTAGCATTTTTTTACATCAAGAAAACATGCTGATAAATGCCTTTTCTTGAAATAAAATAAAAAAAAATGCTTAGCATTTCCTAAGAGTTTTATTTTATTAGGTACTCTTTTATTCTCATAAACTTGTCGAATATAGTGATAATTTTTTGCAACTCCTCCTCAAAATACTGTGTGTCTGAGAAGCACAGTGCAAGAATTGTGTAGAGCTGTAGGTGGAAGGGCTGAGTAATAAAAATGAGACACAGTTTTCCTGTCGGAAGTAGCAGAGAACACAGATTACACTGGAGACAAAAATATGGATTGGAAGCATCTCTAAAACCATTAAGAAATCTCTATAAATGTTCTGAGAAATATCATTTTATCTCTTATGTCTTTTTTATAAAGTCAGAATTGCCTGTAATATCAGGGACATTATTCCAGGTGTTTCCTGGTGTGATGCTGGGGGTAAATAAACACAACTTTTTAAATTAGATTTATCGTCTTTTGCACTTAAGCTTTTTTGGTTATAGTCACCAGAGGGTTTATCACCAACTTACTCAATGAATTTTACATAATTTTTTTTTACTTACAGCCTATGCCTGAACACCCTGCAGTGTTTCCAGCAGTATTTTGACATTTTTTGTTTGATTTCAGGTGCTCTCTTTTCCTGCACTTCCACTCAATATCCAGAGCAATCCCACAATCCTGCGTTTTCATGCAAGTTGGTAACTGAGGGTGTTTTCCCCTCAATAATCTCCTCAGAGAGGAGTCAATGGAACCCATAAATAAATAAATCCAAGGGCAGCACAAGCAGCATTCATTAGAACAACATTTTAATATTCCAGCCCAACTCAGAGTGCTGCACTAAAAGGAGATAAAGAGATTCAAATCCAATCCAAATCCAAGCACCACGAGGATAACTGGAACACACAAATGCAAGGGAGGGAACAGAGCACAAAGTCTACCAGGATTGTAAACAACATCAAGTATGTTCATAATCATTGCATCAAACTGGAGAACCATTCCTGGTAATCCCAAAAACCCACCCTTGAAAAAGAAATTGCAGCCCAGCACTCATGTCCTTGTTCCCTGGAATGCTGTTCCCTGGCTTAGGGCAGATTCTGCCTCAAAAGTGGGGTGGAATTAAAAACTCCTTCACCCTCTGGTGTCTTGTTCACAGTCAGGAGTTTTTAAACTTCCTCCTGACAGGAAATGCTGTCCATGAAGGGGGGTTTTGCAAATCCTTTTCCCAATTACCAGAAAGCCTCAGGTGGCTTGGCAGGACATTTCCATTGGAATGCAAATAATCTGAGAAATACAGAACACAATGAAGTCTTAAAAATATTGATACTTTTATTATAGCAGCACACTGAAAAGGTAATTTATTAAATCATGTGAGCACATACCCACTCACAGTCCTTGGGCTCCCGGGGAACTGATCAATTCAGCATCAGAATATAGGAAGTTTTTTAAGGTTTAGGTTCTGAAACAATTGGTGAAAGAAAAACAATCCAGGATGCATTTCCTATAATTGAGGAAAAGTATTTTCCAATGGTTGCATGAAAAAATTCACAAAAATATGTAGATGATCCCTGCCTTAACGGGCTTATGTAAAAATTCCCTAAAATAATTATCCAGATTTCTGCGTATTAATACACTGCAGAACACACAAAGTCATTAAATCATTGTCTACCACATGAATTCATTAATTCGCTTCCTTCAGTGATGTAAACATATTAATTAGGGAAAAAGCCCACACCAGGAGCTGAACCCCTGATCTATATGCAAAGTTTAATAATCATTGTACCATGGTGATTAGAATGATTATGGGGATACTGTGAAGAATTCATTTGCAGCAACTAAGCCAACGTCTTTGCATTTGTTTGGAAAAACAATTATAGATCTTAATTGGGAGCCATGCAATGATGACAGCAGTTATTTCAGTGACTGATTCTGAAATTAAAGAGAACTGGCAAATTAAATACCAGAATATCTTAGATTAGAAAATGGAAAGCTTTAGACAACTTGTAGCAAATGTAAATCCTGAAATATGGCAGAATCCTAACGCTGGGATGTGATCCCTTCAGAAACCCAGACAAGGCTTCCTCATCTTTGCTTTTAAATTTAAAAAATAGCCCAAATAGCCTAAAATAACAGCAAAAACTCGACCAGATACAGCAAATATAAAAAAAAGGAATCCAGCAGAGGTACAGAAACACAAAAAACAGGCTGGAATTTGTAGGAAGAATTCCTGAGGGTTGAGTGTTGCATCCAGATCTCAGAGTGTGGATGAATTCATACAAGGGGAGGCATCCAGAGAAATTATTTCATGTTATTAGACCTTGCTCACAGAAGTCCATTGATTTCATATCAGTCAGTCATTATCTTTCAAAACAACAAGTGCTCACTTGGAGGTCAGGGCCCTCCCTGTATTTGTGGAGTCTCTGGGAGCACAGACTTGCATTTCCCAGCCCAGTGTGGGAATCCTCCTGCACAAAAACAACCCCTGAGCAGTGTGAGCGTGTGGAGAGAGGGCTGGGGGTGACTGACAACATCTTGTGCTGTGAATCCAGGTCAGATTTCCAGGGATAAGGTGTGAGTGTGCTTCAATTTGTTACCAGGGAAAACCGCCCTCCCTGTCGGGGACTCAGCACATCAGCAGAAATGGACAATTTTTATGCTGTGATCCTTCAGATAATTTACAAGGATATGATTGCCCTGGGTTTGGGCACTGCCAGGAACCCAAAGTGAGCCATTGGCAACCTTTGTGTGGTCCTTCCATCCATGGAGGGCTTGGAATCACACCCAGAGATCACCAGAAATGATAAAGGCTGAGGAGATGGCTCTGGATATAAAATCAGGAGAAGAAAACACCTGGTTGTGTAGTTTCAGGATTGCTGACCACCTAAAAAGTGGCATTAACAAACCCCAAACTTGCAGGCCTCAGTGGCTGTATCCTTTATCCTTCCTTTGGCCCTCACATGAGCAAGGAAAATTCGACCCTAATGTGACTAATGGCAAAGCCACAAAAATCCCCTCCCTGAAACACAGAGTATTTATTTTCTTCGAAAGAGAAATTTTATTTTGACATCTGTAAACAGCTGGGTAATGTTGCAGACGCAATCCATTTCCTGCTTAGTGGACTAGCAGGGACAAATTATGATTTAAAATAGCAGCGCTCTCATCATTAAATGATCAGTCTCAGACTTGCTGCACAAAAACTTCCCTCTCAGCTTTTGTTCTGCCCTCCGAAGTGCAATCCTTCCTGATCTACATTGCCAAAGCATTTTTGTTGCCAAATTCATGATTAATCATTTGCAAAGCGCATTCAGGCACCATTCATATTATAAAAATAGTGTCGTTCTGGACAAGGCACAAAGCCCCTCCTGACTGAACAGATAACTTTGTGTGAATAAGTTATAATTACTTTTGGTGGACATTTGGGTGAACACTGGTGACTAAAGTAAAGATTTTCCAAAGAATACCATTATTGCTGTCATTAAGATTGATGTAAGAAGCAGTCGTGCGTGAAAAATGATCTAATTTTGTGATTTTTAACTACATTTTTATCATTACAGGTATGCTACAGCACACTATTTAAGATAAATATGAATAGGCTCTGTAAATTATAAGCATAATTTGATTTTTTTCCCCTCAAAGGTGGAAGCAAAATGGCACAGATATTGATCTTACCATGAGTTATCACTACAGGTTGGTTGGAGGCAGCTTGGCAATCAATAACCCACATAAAAATCAGGATATTGGAACATACCAGTGTTTGGCCACAAATTCATTTGGAACAATTCTGAGCAGGAAGGCAAAGCTTCAATTTGCATGTAAGTTGGGAAGATCATATTTATTAGAGCATTATTTTCCTCTTAATTCTGCACATGGACTGTAATTTATTGGGTAATTAAAGGATCATTGGGGATTCTGTCCAAAAGGTTTGACTTCCTTCAGCACCGCTTATTCCTAAAAAACCAAAATGTTCCTAGTAAATATTAATAACAAAACCAGACATCTGATGGCTGCTGCCCTCGGGAGGCAGAATAAAAATCAGGAAATTGAAAGGTCAAGGAAGATGAGCACAATTATTTTCACTTAATAAAGGCGTTTCCACTTTTTAGGACAGTGGTTTTGTTATCCCACAGGTAGCTACAGCCGGGGGGGGAATATGTTGCAAAAAGTTATGCTTTGAGTTTTCTGTAGATAACGAGGTGTAATTGAGACACAAAAACATTGCTTCCCTACCTGCCACACTGATATTTCCTCACGTTACTAAAGAAACACTCTTTTTCCTTGCACAATGTGTAAAAGCGTGAGCTACGCTCTGAGATATTTCATATTTCAGCTCCCTCAGGTCGAGCACGTTGTCTGTCTTGAGATCATTTAAAATTTATTTCATCTGTGCTCCCCATTTCTCTTCTTCACAACTTCACAGCCTTTTTCACAAGGTTTGGGTGCGGTGACTGAGTTCTGTGAATGGCCTGGGGAGAGGGGGAACAACGGTGGCAACCAAAAAAACTCCAGATATTCCCTGCAGCCCTTTTTTTTTTCAGTCTAAAGCTCAGAGCAGTCTGTTGCTGGGAGAAAGCAATTGTTTTCAAAGCTCATTAATAAAACATGTGTCTAAAGCCAACCTTGTGTCGCTATTTCAGACACCAGCAAGGGGATTAATTATTAATCTTGTCCCATTTCTCATAGCAAACCTCGTGTCACAGGGGTTACACAAAGGAGACATCAGAGGTCAGGCTGGTTCACAGAGTCGCTTTCAGCAGAGCTGATCAAAAGGTGTATCACTGGTATCTCATTTAATAATATTTTACCCTGAATTTCTCAAAGAGCTTTGATTTCCAAGAGCTGGTCAAATGTAAAAAGAATAAAAATTTGATTCATTATTTTACCACTTTTTTTGCTGAAACGTTTTTTCAAGCCAGTCTTCTTGTGTGGGGAACTATTTCAAGATTTGGAGGTGAAAGTTGTTTAGTGACAGAACAAATTCTGTTTTAGAAAGGAGCAAGTATAGACAACCACCTCAAAATTGTCCATGGAGTCTGTAAACCTCAAGGAACCAGGGCAGGACAGGGAGGGAGCTGGGAAAAGACCTAAGGAAAGGGAATATCCTTAAATGAACGCACAAATGAGGCATAAAACATTTTTTTTAAAAAGGGGGGGGGGGGGAAGGAAAAAAAAAAAAATCTGCGAAAAAAAAAANTTAAATGAACGCACAAATGAGGCATAAAACATTTTTTTTAAAAAGGGGGGGGGGGGAAGGAAAAACAAGAATATCTGCGAAAGAAAGAAGGCTCTGGTGATTATTCAGGATTTCTTATCAAGCAGTTCCTTTATTTAAGCTTTATACCCCCACCCAAACACTTCCCTAAGTTCCTGCAGGGAGCAGATCCCAGAGCTGGGTCTGGTTTGCCCCCAGCTCTCAGCCTGCTCCAGTCCTCCAGCTCTAACAGCACCACAGAATGCTAAATTTATCCCATAATCGAGCACTACACCACTTTTCCAGCAGTGGTGACAGATATTTACATCCCTCCCCACGGAGAAGAGAGAGGACAGACAAATCAAAGGCTGTTATTTACACTGACAAACTCAAATTTACAGGAAAATGCTTCAATTTAGCGGCATCACTGCAGAGCTGTGAGTTTTAAGTTGTCTTACAATAGGGAAAAAACCCCACAGTACATGGAAAACATCGTAATGACCTGATGAGAATAGTGGAACAAATTGCCTTGAAACACTTATTTCACAGTCAACATTTCCTTGTTTCTTATTTTCATGTTGCCATCCAATTTAATTCTTTGTTTCAACCAACACTTCAGGCTATATCTTCAAATCCAGGCAGGCAGCACGTTGCTGTTATGACACTTTCATTCAGCACCTCACAAAATGGGATTCTTCCCTGGACTGGAATGCCTGGCATATTATTGCAATCTCCCTGATAAAGTATCGAATCAAACCCATTATCCAAGTAACAGGGTTTATGTGTATTTGTCTCTTTACTACAAGGTAACTAACTCTGAGTTGGAGTTTGAATTAATGATACCTCTGGAAACCTATTCAACATGTCAACTTAACATGTGAAAAATACTTTTTTCCTCTGTTCGAGATAGGAAGTTCTCCGAGAAGCAAAATAAATGCGGGATGAGATTAGAAATATGTCTTCAGATTCAGCTGGAGCTTGGTGCTTATCCTCTGTTAAAACCAGAGCTGTCAAAGGAAAGCTGCAGGAGGAATATCCTACAGAAGGCAGTGGCAGAGATTATTAAAGCTACAAGCTGAAAATGAGAGACGGCGTCAGGGCGAGGGAGCGCGTAAACGCATTAGCGGGATGCACGGGATGGCAGGCCCTTGGCATCCCCGCTTCCTGCACAAGGCTTGTTTTGTCACAAATAAACTTGAAAGCTCCCCACGAACCCTGCCCACCTCCCGCTCCCCTGCCTGCAGTACGCTGGGAGCAGCCCACGTGTGTTTTGCGGGAGCTGGAGCTGTCGAGGTGGAAGCTGTTGTACAGCTTTGGTGCCAGCCCTCGGCTTGCGCAGCCACAGCCAAACACAGGAGCGGGGTCCCCATCCAGGCTGGCATCTGGGCTCATGGCCTGCCCCACACTGGGCTTTTCATCTTCTCGTTCAGCGGTGACGTCCAGCACGAGGCCGCCTGGAACGCTGCAGCTCGGCCTAAAGGGAGGTCAAATGTCGCACTTGGACACGGCAGAACCACGCAGACACCTTGTCAGGAGAGAAGCAAGAAAAGAGCCGGGGTCAGAGACCCCGAGCTGTATTATATATGTTCTTAGAAACCACCGTGGATTGGAGGGAGAAAGGGCCACCCCTCGATCACACTGGTCAAAGGAAAAATCCATCAAACGTCTCCGCCTAGGAGAGTGGAATGAAAAACAATTAAGGACGGTTAACAAAACATGGCTATGTTTACAGAAAGTGCGTGAGAAACTGTTACAGAAAATGAAAACATCGAAGAACTGCAAACTCAGGGCAACAGTCAAAGGCCTGGGGAGTTCATCTTGGAACTAGGCCCGAGACAGCTTGAGGGAAGAGATGAGGGCACAGAAGGTTTTCCTTCAGCTTTTACACGACTTAGAATCACAGAATCATTAGAGGACACAGTCTTAAGCTGCACCAGGGGAAGTTTAGGAAAGTTAGGAAAACATTCTTCACAGAAAGAGTGATTGGAATGGGCTTCCCAGGGAGATGGTGGAGTCCAGTCCCTGGAGGTGTTTTAAAAAAAACTGGATGAGGCACTCAGTGCCATGGTTTGGTTGATAACGTGGTTTCAGGTCATAGATCGGACTGGGTGACCTCCAAGGTCTTTTCCAACCCTTCTAATTCTGTGATTCTGTGATTAAGGATGGAAAAGGCCTCCCAGATCACCCAGTCCAACCTTTGCCCAATTCCCGCCTGCTCATAAACCACATCGCAAAATGCTACAGCTACTCTTTTTCTTGAACACTTCCAGGGATGGGGACTGCCATGAGCAGCCAGTTCCAAAACTTGGCCACTCTTTCAGTGATGAAATTTTTCCTAAGGCGTTTTTGTTTAAGGCATTTCATGCCTTAAAAAAAGACAAACAAAAACCTGTTAGGGAAAACTGCTTCAGTATGGCTTCAACCAGAACTTTCTCCAAAGGCACACAGGGGATTTGCTTTAATTATTTCCTCAGTTTTAAGCAAAAATAACTGTGTGCAAACAACTGGTCTTGAGGGAAATCCCCGTAACAGGCTGCATGAAACAGCCTGTCCAGGCCTGTTACTTGTTCTTTTATTTCCCAAACACATCTATAGCAGAGGCATTAAGAGAGATGCAGGAGAAATAAGAAGTGCAATCAAACAAACTAGAATAAAAAAGGACTCCACAATGAAAAAGAATCACATGTGAACCTAATTCATAATTATTCAGGCCATAAACCCAGAAAATTCAGTATTAATTGAAAGCATCTTGCTACTTAGGGATCTTAAATTCGATTCTCAGTCAAATTATTCTACCCTTGATGATAAAAGTCATGCTGATTGCAGCTTTCTCAGACCTGAAATTCTGTGAAACAGTGACAACAATCTAAATTTATGCCTAGTCACCTTGCCCTGAACCACACAGGAGGGCACACAGTGGAGCCATTAGATCCCGCATTTTAAAGTTTCTCACAATGCTACAGACCCAGCAAGGATTTCTCTTTGGAGTTTTTGGGCTCCAACCATATTCTCCTGGTTTTCAAAGTGCTGCTTAAGGGTTTTGCTTGGTGCTTATTCTCAACAGCGTTTTTCCAACACTGCCACCCTCCCTGCTCTTGGCCAGTGATGATGTGCTCACAGCAGTGTAGCTGAGAGTGACAGTGCTGGAGCACTTGGAATAAAATCTGCAGCTCCCAAGAGCTCCCATGTGCTTTTTGTCAGAGACAGAAGACACAGTTTTTCTGAGATAACAAATTAGAGGCAATAATTCCTCGTGGACTGAGTTTTTGCCATTCTGAAACAGAAAAGTAACAGTCCATCATTGGTGTTTAACCATTTCAGGGAGGAATATATTAAACCAAATCAAATCCATTTAGTGTTTGCTGGGTGGTGACAGGCTGAGCTTTAGCAGAGGCCTGTTGGAGGGGCTGGCTGGGAGATGCTCAGCCAGCATGAAAGCCCACTTTTCATCTGATTACTTCATTGTGATATTTACCTTCGAGTGCACACAAATTACAGAAACATCACAAAGCAATCCAGCAGCCTCAAGATGTCATAACCCTTTTCACTGGGAGTGTATGCTTTGAAACAGAAAATGGAAAAATCAATAGGCTTGGATCAGATAGGCTGAATTTGCAAAGTCTGGACATGCATGAATTTAAGGCTAAATGGCACCTACACTTCTGGCTGGGTTGTGTTGTGGTGCTGTGTGTGTCCAGAAGTCCCTCTGCAACAATTGTATTTGATTAAAAGGTGTGCTAGCTGTTGTAACTACCACCTGGAGTAAAGCTCTCTGGGTCTTTAAGCTGATTGTTAATTCATCACTGCACACGTGGGCTGGAATACTGATCAGGCTCCCTGGCAGTTGGATTGCAGGAATGAACTCTGGCAGTGCCTTTCTTTTTCAAAAGGAGGCATAAACTGCTCAGTGCAGTGCCCAACAGGCACTCAGGGATGACCAGCTGATAACTGAAGAGCAGGAAGGAGGAAGAGCTCAGCTTGCCAGTTCCAGGAAAAGGTCATCATCAAAAATACAAAATACATCCCCAAAAGTTTGACTTGGTTTTCTACATTCCCTTTTCCTCTTAAGGGACACATCAGGTAAAGCCATAGACTTGCCCATATCCACACAGAATCATGGAATGACCTGGTTGGAAGGGACATTAAAGATCATCCAGTTCCATCCTCTGCCACCTTCCACTACCCCAGGCTGCTCCAAGCCCCATCCAGCCTGGCCTCGGACACTTCCAGGGATCCAGGGGCAGCCACAACTTCTCTAGGCACCCTGTGCCAGGGCCTCCCCACCCTCACAGCCAAGAATTTCTTCCCAAAATCCCATCTAACCCTGCCCTCTGCCAGTTTGGAAGCCATTCCCCCTTGTCCCTCCAGGCTCTTTTCCAAAGTCCCTCTCCATCTTTCTTGTAGCTCCTTCAGGCACTCAAAGGTCACAATTAGGTCACTCTGAAGTTTCTCTTCTCCAGGCTGAACAATCCCAAGCCTCTGCCCTCATTCTAACATGATTCTCTACCCTACACATGCTGGGTAATGCACTGACCCTACCTCTCTGCTTTAAAATGGTGGCCTTATAATCCTAGAATGGTTTGGAAGGGACCTTAAAGCTCATCTCATTCCAACCCCACTTCTACAGGCAGGGACACCTTCCTCTGATGCAGAAACACATCTCAGCTGCAGATACGTGGAGAATCAGCCATAAAATTCTCCTTTCCATGCTCTGCACAGCCCTCCTGGTGGTCCTGGTAACACCTCCCAGTCTGCATCTCCCCGTGAGCCAGTGAGGAACAAATGCAACCTGCAGCGGGAGCACTCGCTGTGGATCGATCCTGTCTGGAGGATGGAAGTGCTGCTGTCATCTCTTCCATATGTCACTGAACAGGCTCACGGCTCAGAATTGCCTTTTGGACTTTGAAGCACAGGTACAGAATCCAATATCGCTGCAGCAGCAGCAGCCACCCTCCCTGGTGTGGGGAGGTGAGGGCCAGGCTCTGAGCAGAATGAGTTACAGGAAATAAACCCTGTATTTTGTCAAAATTCTGCTTGGAGTGAAAAGAAAGAGAACTTTCATTTATCACTTCTGATTGTTATGGACACTCTGTGCCAATGCTCCAGCTCTCTCTGCAGCAGTTCCCATGGCAGGAGACCTCATCAAGGTCTTTGCTTAATGGATGCTCTCCGTGGAGCAGACCCAGCAGCCTCAGGCATGTTTTCCTTTTTTCCCCTTTATTTCACAGTGTTTCCTCAGAAAATCAGGAAAAGCCTGGTGAGAACCACTGTTGTAAGGAATATGACATTTCGAGGAACAGCAGCTCCAACTCTCCCAGCTGTCTTCACAGGAGAGGTGCTCCAGCCCTCTGAGCAACTTGGTGGCCTCCTCTGGGCTGATTCCAACAGGGAAGGATCTCTAAGGGGTCTCTATCCTGCTCTACCCAGCCCAAATGGGGGCACTGGGTGTCCTTCAAGGCCACTTTGAGCAGAACACATGCAGAGAACCCTCTAAAGTGATACAACTTCATCACTCCAAGACCAAAACCGCTTCAAGACCTCACCACACTCAGCTCATCTTCCTGTATCTCGTGGAGCTTCCCAGTGTTCTTTTCTTTGCAGAATTCTGTGCACACAGAGGCTCTCCCAGGCTCCGGGAAAAGCAGGAGCCACCACTCAGCGCTGAGGAGGCAGGAAGCCTGGAAGGGTTTCACCTGCCTGCTGACAGGACAAGGCAGGGTGATAAGGGAGTTTCTATTTTAAAGCGCTGATATCACAAGAATAGGATTATGCAAATCTCCTGACATTCCTGAAGACACAGAGAACAGCCTGGAATCTTAAAACCAGAAGTTATGGGCACGTCTCCATAAGGAAGGGGGTTTGATTTCTCCATCATCCCCTATTTCAGTCTTCTCGAATTCTCAGAGCCCTTGTGATGCCCATCAGCACCAAGTGCAGCCACGGCCTCCTCTCTCCTGTTAAACACATCCTGAAGCTGATGGGAGCAACATTCCCTGTTTATTTCATGTTGTAGCAGACCAGGCAGCATCAGAAATTCCACTTTTCTGCCCCTCCAATGGTTTAAACCTCTCTCCCAGAGTACTTAACCACTGTGTTCAAGGCTCTGCTGTATCAGCACTTGGTTAAAGCTGCTTAAGTCCAGGTTAGTTCCTTAGGCTTTTATTACAAAAGGGGATTTTTTATCTATGAAACAGAGATCTACATTGCAGAGAGGTTGTAAGGAGCATTACAGGCAGTGAACCAGGCAGATAAAGTAGTAACAGGGAACATAGAAGTATTTGAAGAATATCTTTTAGTTCTATGTTATTACTTACTCTACTTTAGTTCCTTTAAAAGTGTTTATCCTAAATCAACCCATTGCCAGTTGTATTGGAAAAGCAATATACATGATTGAGATATGGTGGGGAACAAAGCATCCACAGGTCCCGGAGCTGATAGATTCTGATTGATAAAATTTAATACTTGGGAAGGATAAAACCAGTCTATATTTGCAGTCTGGGTGATTCGCTGTTTTATCTGCTCCCCTTTCATTACAGACAAGATGATGTAGATTCCAATAAATTATTGAGTGAAATATCCATGATTTTCACGTGAGATTCTTTGTATTTTGGCATGACAAAAACAGTCATGGTGCAGGTTTGCAAGGGAAAAAAAATACTAAATTATTTGGAATAAATTATTGGCTTTTTAAAAAAATCAAAACAATGAAATTAATTGATCAGTTATTTTTGCAGCGAAGGTTGATCCTGTGTAAATGTTTTAAGGCACCAGATAAACTTGTCTGTTCTGTAGCTTATATTGAAGAAGGAGATCAGTGCATAACATTTGGACTTTTCATGGAGTGAAGGAATGAGGTCACAGGCATTGCTTTTCTCAACAGGAAAACCACATCTGGCACAGAGAATGCACTGAGCTGTAAATATCCACTTCTAAATGCTACAGCAAGAACAACAAATAGTGCAACCGACACCCGAAATCCCACTGACAAGGTTCACAGCCAAAAATCCCCCACATCAATCACTCGGGTAAATCTTGAAATTCCCATTGGAAGGAATTCTTCGAGGGCTTTGCAGCTGGAATGAGGGAGATAAAGCAGTGGTGGCTGGGCGTAACTCAGGGTGATTCTACAAGAAGTAATTCTGTGCTGGATCAAGATCTCCAAAGGGCTGGGCAGGAATTTGGGAAGGGCTGAAAGAGGCACAGACACTGTCAGCAGTGTGTGAGAGCCCCCTCTTCCTTGCCACTTTTCCTCTCTTCCTTGCCATTTTTTATTGTATTTATTACAATCCTTGATTATTATTCTGTTGGTAGAAACATTATAAAAAGAATTAGTTGCCTGAAGTGGGACTGTACCCGTCAGAACCCAGGACAGGGATGCAAGAGGAACTTCCTGCAGGACCAGGGCATGGCTACATGACCTCAGCAACAAGGCCAAGGTCTGAGGGAAGGGAGAAGTTCCTGAACCATCTCCACGTAGTTAAAAACAGGTTGCTGTGGGAGCAGGGGGAAATATGAAGGAGAAAAGGGTTTGGATAAGAATTAACCCCCCTGCCAAAAGGACATTTGCCCCAGCAGCCAGGGCCATCTCAGTCAGGGAAGTCAGACAAAATCAGTGTAGTTGTGGCAGGGATAAATCTGGCCCTCGAGGTTCAGCCCAGGAAGAGAAATCTGTCTTTAAGAGCTCTCCAATCTGGAGAAAACTCCTGCAGACGGCGAAGTGACTCTGGTGATGACAGGTGACAAACGAACCGTGCCGTGACAAGTGAGAAAACTGCTCAGGAATATAAAATATTAAACCCATATTCCCTCTGTGGCCCTCCCTGGGAGAGGGCCAGCTCCTCAGCTGTGCCTCTGGCCTGCAGATGGGCTTTGGAGCAGGAGCCCTAAGGCTGCATCAACACTCACTGCTCAGAGCAAGTCCTGTGCTCAGCTCAGAAGAGAAATTTAATATTTTATGCTGCTAACTCCGTAAAAGCAGGGCAAAAAATAACAAAGGCCAGATGTAGACCAGCTCTACGGCTTCCCAGCATATGTTTCTGTGCTCTGGGTTTCTTGGTGCATGAACAAAAATCAAGCCAGCTCAGGGTTTTTCTCCCCCCTCAACTCACCCTCTGTTTAACTTAATTGTGACCTTCCACTTTTTTCCTCTGGAGAAGCTTGATATTACTTTGTAAAGGGCATTTTCACTCTTTAATTGAATAAGACAATCAGGCTATGGCAGGAATTATTGTTCTCCACCTTGAAAATTAGTGCCTGGATTGGCCATTCAGATCATTTAAGCTGAATTGAGGACCCGGGGCCTGTGTTCATCCTAAAGTGTAAAATACAGGTTCTCCCCCTTGGAAGCTCCAAAGTAATTTGACGAGGTAGGGAAGCACTGATGAAGGGCCTTGGATGCTTACACAGCTTTGGAGAAGGACAGGACCCAGTGGTTGTGGTTTTCCCTCTCTTTTTGACAAGTAACTCCATCAGGGAGTTTCGGGGGACAGGGCAGCTTTCCTTTTACCCACAGTGGGATGCAGTGTTCCTCTAAGGTGGAAATGAGAACAAAAAGTGGGAATTCCAGTGGATTTTTAACCTGTCCTGGTGAACGGAGACGCTCAGGCATTGCCCAGGCTGCTCCTGGCTGACTCAGCTCCAAATCTTCCAGACCTGAGGTGTTAAAGGCTCACGAGTGCTTCAAATGGAGCAGGGGAACTCAGCAGGTGTTGAGGAGAAAATCCAAGTATTTAAAAAGCAGGAAATGGGGAATACTAAGAGGCTTTCAGACACCTTAATTAGAGATAACACCACTCTTAATCTCAGAATTGAATTCATAGAAAATCAATTAGAACATTCAAAAAATTGAGATTAGATGCTAACGGGAAAAGATTAATGTATTGACAGCATTATCAAGACAAAGAAACTGTCAGAGGGTTTGTTCAGCAAGTTTAGTGCAGTTTGGAAAGCTGAAAAAGAGAATTTACTTTGCAGTGGAAGTTGTAGGGAAGGAGATTAGCCATTCCTTTGGGAGATATTTGGATATTTGGAGAAAGAAGGATATTTCCATAACACATCCTGTAGTACCCAGGCTGAAAGAGCTTGGTGCTCATCTCCTACAAGGCCATTCAGTACAAAAATACTGAGGAGAAGCAGAAAACAGGGATTGATGTCCAGCAGGGGGGCTTCCGGAGTGGTCTGGACAGGCACAGCCTGTAGCTAAAAGTGCTTTAACCCCAAATCTTTTGGGACTTTCTTTATGTGAGAGAAGAAAGAACAAACCCAAAATCTGCAAGTACAGGGCCTTCCAGAATTTGAGATAATTTTAAAGATCCAATAGGCTTAATTTTTATTATTTGTGGTTATAACAGACCTAAATTCTCTGATTCAGGCATCAAATTCAGACCCAAAATGGGAACCTTGATTCATTACAGTCAGAGCAAAGGAAGGTAACAAATTGTCAGCTGCTAACACAGGTGCTGGAAATACGCCCAGCAAATCCTATCCGTGAGCTTCCTTGGAAAACTGCTGAGCTTGTCCTTCGTATCCCAGCTCCCTGTGAGGAAATTCCTGTTGTGCCGCATCACTGCAGGAACACCACTCCTGTTGCAATGTATCACAGGCAGTAGGAGGCACAGAAAAAAAGGAACAGAAGTGATCTATCACAATTTGACACGGCCACATGGAAATGTGAGGAGTTGTATTGATTTGTCCTCAGGAGCGTGGCTAATTTGTAAGGAGCTCTTACTCCTCATGCCTTAACATTCATTGCACATTTCAATAGCAGGTAATTACAACCACTATATTTGGGATTATGTAATGACAAAACATTTATGAGGGGGGAAAAAAAAAATCAAAAGTTCAAGAAAGCATGAAATCACATTAATTCAGATGAACTGTTGTAATTAGGCAAGGTGATAAATTGGAGTTTCTCTAATTGTCTGTAACAATTTCATATATTAAAACACCCAGGTTTCCTTGGTTTCTTTGGAGAAGTTCTATGCTCCTTCTTAAGATGGACTGGTTTGGAATGGACTGGTTTGGAATGGACTGGTTTGGATGGACTGGTTTGGATGGACTGTCGCTGAGCAGGTTCAGCAATTTCAAACACATGATTGGGAGGTTGAAATGGATGAGTTGCTGCTTGTGAATAGGTTTTTGTTCCTATCAGACGTATTTAAGAAGCAGTTCCCTAATCCCAGGTTAAACTGACCTTGTGTTCACTCTGTTGTGTAGTTAAATCTGTGACTCTGACACCTGTAGGGCAGTTTTATATTAAAAAAAAACCAAACAAAAACCCCAGATGTGTGGGTAATAGTGGTGGTGGGGAAATTAGAATAAATATATTAATGAACAGTCAGCAATTGGATGTTGCTTGGAGCAACCTGGTCTAGTGCAAAGTGTCCCTGCCCATGGCAGGGGGTGGAACAGGATGGGCTTTAAGGCCCCTTCCAACCCAAACCACTCCGGGATTTATGATTATCTCTATTATTATGAACTTCAAAACATTAAGGAAAAAGTACTGCATGGCTGAACCGATTAATTAACCTGTTAATTAACGCAAGTGCTTCAGCAGGAAAGATTTCTGTCCATCACTTCCACTCTGTTTCTGGCTCCAGAGGGCATTTTTTCAGGCAAACACCTCACCCGCCCTGGGTTTGCTTCCCTCACTGGCAGGTTTGTGCTCAGCAAAGTGACACCCATGGTCACCTTCATCCAGCACTGATATTCTTCTCAACCTCTGTTTTTATTCTGTTTAAAATCGACCTGGAAGGCTTTCAGGCCATAAATCAGGATAAAGGCAGGTTGGACGGGGCTTGGAGCACCCTGGGATAGTGGAAGGTGTCCCTGCCCATGGCAGGAATGGAATGGGATGAGCTTTAAGGTCCTTCCAACCCAAACCATCCTGTAATTCCATGATAACATCCTTGACCCCAGTGGGTAAAATTGGGTCACACCAGCTGAAGGAAGCTCAGGCCCATTCCTTCTCCCCATTCCTCCCTTCATTCCCGGTGAGGAGCTGACAGCCTCCTCCACCTCAAGAATTCCTGCTCCCATGGGAGAAAGCCGTGCCATTCCCTAGCTCCATCCCACAAAATGCCATATGTTTGGGGTGTTGTGAGCACAGCCCCGCCTCGCTTAGCTCTGCAACATTCCCAGCCGGAGACGAGCCCGTGCCGCACGCAGCTGACTCCATACATTCCCACTCTTCCTGGGAAGAATCGCTTGTGCATCTGAGCATTTTGCTTGGCCTCCACGACCTCATTATCACATCCAACTGATTAATTGTGCTCTACCAAGAGCAGTCTGCCAACATGCACAGATCACAGGGAGAAAAAAAAGTGGTTTTTTGTTAAAACTCGCAGCTGAGAGAGCAATGGAGTGTGAGGGAACTCGTTGTTCTTCAAGTGAGATAAATACAGACAAAGAATGAAAGGAATTATGTAGGAACTAGGTGATAATTTATTTATAGATCTCTGCAGAAACACTGAAGTTAGCAAATATACCATCTGTTTAAATAGTCATCTTATTCCTAAGTGCATATTAACAATCTAAATGTGTGCCAAACACCTGATCTTAGCCTTCTTATTTGATACTCCTCTTGACAAGCAACATTCTGCTTTATTAGGTTATGTCATGTTATGTTATAGAGCTGTGCTAGGGAACAGGAGCTGGGAGAACACTGTGGTTGTGCTCTCTTGGTGTAAATGCACAGCCAGGGCGAAGAGAAGTGGTTTTGACAGCAGCCAGAAAGTCAGAATAACAAGAGCAAAGTAGAATATCTGCATTTATATCCCCAGGTGATTCTTTTTTTTTTTTCTATATATGCACTTAACACATTTCAAATTGCAATAAATGGTTGAAAATAAACCCCATAGGTGGGAAAATGGATGGAGAAATCTTTGTGGCAAAGACAAACATTACTTCTGAGGGTCCACCTCATCCCTCTCTCACCCACCTGGATTGCAAAGCAAAAGTAGATTATTTTGTAGCTCATTACTGAACCCATTTGAACGAGGTGTCACAATATTCCATGGGAGATGCTGCCTGCCTGGAGGAAGAGTCCAATAAGGATGGAAACAGAAGCAACACTGACTCCACTAATGAATTCTCTTTATCTCTTTTGCCTTGGTTTGCTTTTTCAGAGGTTTGGGGTTTTTTTGTTCTTCAGTGATTCTTTATTACAGAGACAGACACTGAATAAATTTACTTTGTGCGATTATCTATCAAAATCAATCAAAGCAAAAGATCATTTCTGGTTTGGCCTGTGAAATTCTGGGGAGGTGAGGGTTTTAAAAAGATGCAGTGTGATGAAGACCTTGGAGTTAAGCAGTGCAATGGATTCTCTAAGGAAAATGTCTTTTCCCAAAGGTCTTTAAAAACTGGGTTAAATAAGGACATTGCACACTTGTCCCTGCCATGGGTGAGAGGAAGAGATTAAATGATGATTTATGTGCCTGCACAGCTGCTTTTTTATACCTATGATTAATAAGCATAAAGGGATGGAAATCTTTTCTCCTGCACTGGAAAATCTGAGTTGCTTTGTAAAACAAAACTACAAACGTGCCATGAAAGAGCCCAAACTCCTGCCCACGGGTTTTGATCCTCAAGGTTGAAAAGTGGAGATTGAAAAGGCACAGCCAACTTTTTCCCCACATGGATTCAGCTGAAAGGGAGTGGGTTTAGATGGGATATTGGGAAGAAATTCTTCCCTCTGAGGGGAACAGGGTGCCCAGAGAAGCTGTGGCTGCCCCTGGATCCCTGGAAATGTCCAAGGCCGGGTTGGACAGGGCTTGGAGCAACCTGGGACAGGTGAAGTTGTCTCAGGGGTGGAGCTGGATGAGCTTCAAGGTGCCTCCCAACCCAAACCATTCCATGATTCCATCATACGACCAAAAGTGGTCCCTGCTCCCTATGAAACAGTGGATCCCTAAGAGATCTCATCCTCCTGCTTTTAATTATTCAAGTCAGGGACACTTGTCATGGTTTTAATGGAGAGACACAGACAGGTGACACAGCACCTAAAACGAGAGTAGAAATGATAACATGACATATTGTGTCATTAAACTAAAAATTGCTACTAGCAGCTCATTACTTTCCAAAATCTATTCCCATTTCAGAGCGAGGTATTACACAGCTAATTCTCAATTGTCAGGAAAACCTTTTCCTCCTGCTGCTCTGCGCTTCCTTTATTTTTTTGCCCCCTCCTTTCCCGGGTGTCTCATAACAAGTGAAATTCTGTTCTCAGCAAAAAAAGCACGGCTGATCTACCACGGTGAAAATACTGGGAAGCATTACTTAGACTGCACAGATTTTCCATACTGCCCAAGAGCTTTTTTCACTCTATTTTTAAGTAGAAATTGCAGTTTGTTTCGTATTAGCAGCTGAGGGAAAGAGATAGGAAAGGGAACTGTGACCATTTTGTTGTCAGCACCTGAATCTTATAAAAAGCTGAATTTTTGCACCTATCTAGTATTTTTTTTTAATTTAATATAATAAACAAGAGAATTTGAAGGTCTTTTTTCCCCTTCTCCCAGAGCACAAAACCTCAGACCAGGCACCCCAAGCAAATCTTGAAGGCTGTTCAAGGGACCAATTTCCACACAAATATTTGGTGCTGGCCTTTTTCTTCTCAGAGAACAATTCCCAGGAAAGAAAGAAAATGTGGTAAATTTTCTCAGATGGAGTTTTCAAAATGAGTAAATAAATCCACACAATATCAGAGACTGGCTTAAGCCTAAGTATGAAACCAAACTCTAATTAATCATATTACACCCATCCGCTATTTTCTCCTTTGTTTAGAATTACAGGATGGAACACAACTAAATAAATGATCTTTTTTTCTATTTTTCTTGGCCTTTCTTGTGTTTTTTCCCCCCTCAGACTACCCACAATCCAAGGCAGAGCTGTAGCCAGCAGGCAATTAAAAGAACATCAGCGTTTAAATTGTGTATTGACAGGCCCCATCTATTGTGCTATGACAGCACGAGGAGGTGCTACAGGTGCTTAATTCAATCCAGCCCCCTCTGAGCAGACAACGTCTTCATAGGAGACCAATATCCAGGAGATGAAGAGGAGGAAAAGAAAAATTAACTGTGTAAAGTTCAGCTAAAGGGGAGAAAATTGATATATTGACATAAATAGCTGAGGCTGTACAGGTAGTAATCGTTATTGCTCTGACCAGCGAGGGCTGCTTCTCTCTATTGAACTCTGGCTCAGGTTGGTGTTCAGCTGATGAAAAATGGAACAATTGTTTGAAACAAGAATCTGCAGCAAGGTAAATAAAATGGGCTCAGGGCAGGCAGTTTGCAGCTCTGTGATGTAAAGGGAAGCTGGTGTTTATTGTATTAAAGCATATTTTGAATGTGTTTCGAGCAATCATTTCCCAAATGGCTCTGGCAAAATGGGAATGCTTCTCATTAGGATGAGAACTGGATCAAAAAGTAAATAATCTTTTTTTTTTTTTTTTAAAGCACAACTTTTGTGTCATGTTTTGTAATTGAATTAAAGGGAATCAGGCTGACAATTCTTCAACATGTCAGTGAAACGTGAGGAAGCAGCAGATTGAGTGTGGTGTTAGACTGGGTGAAAACTGGGTGAAAAGCCATACAAATCACCTGTGGGAGATGGGCATGGACATATTCATACAGGAGATTTCCCACTGAAAGTCCCCCTTTTCTCCCCTTTAAAACCAGTGCTAAAGCTCAAGGCAATTAAAACATATCCAAGTATTTCAGCCAGTTTGGGACAGAACAGAATCTTTAAGAAAACAACACATTTTTATCATCATTTAAAGCTACACTCTGTGGGAGTCCTGCTGATCTTTAATTATCACTTGTATATATAGAACACAGCTGTTCTTTATTTCTATAGAAAAGGAAACACTACAAAACGCATTTTTTTCCCAACTCATGTAGATTAAGTCTTGCAAATTCCAAAAAAATGATGCTGGAAAAAGTCATGGAATAATAGACTGGCTTTGGAAGTAGAAGTTGTAAACACAAATTCCCAGAGTTGCAGTAGAACTGCTGCGGGAATAAATATTTTGTGAATGCCAAAGGACTCGGTAATGGTTGGACTGGATGATCTGGGACAACTTTTCCAGCCTTAACAATCCTGCAATTCCATGCTATCAGATTTGGACGAGGGATTTTCCCATACAATTTCTCAATGAAATGATATCCTGCTGTCCAATGTGCGACTCTGTTCTTGAGTGAATAAATTGGATAGATTGGGATGCAGTTGGGAGTAAGTCTGATAGACAATAACTGGGCTTTGTTTCCTCCTTCTCCCTCAAGACCTGGAAAACTTCGAGGCGAGACCGAGAAGCCCGGTGTCAGTGAGAGAGGGACAAGGAGTGGTCCTGCTCTGTGGAACTCCCCCCCACCACGGAGGTACGGTGAGGGACAGCCCGAGGCACCCCTGCTCTGCCTCAGGAGAAGCAGAATTCCCTGTGGGATTAGCACTGGCATTTGCTTGTGCATCAGTTACTGGGTTTACAACAAATTTGGATTTTGTTTCTTTAAAAGACACTGGGTTCCCACTGTTTTAGGGCCCTTTTTTATTGTTTTGCGAGGGAGTAGAACCTGCCATTCCTTGGGACACAGCAAAGACAGCATGAAGGTCTGCAAGAGTCTCTGCTGCCATTCCTGGTTATCCAGGGCCTTGGTCCTCATGGAATGGCAGAAGAGCAGCCCTCAGCAATTCTTCCTACCCCAGAACTGCTCCAGGTCTCCATGGAATGGCTCTTTTCCCCTTTAGTGCTTGCTGCTGCAACGCCCTCATTTCAATCCCGCACCAGTCACGTTGGATTTGTCATGGAGGTTTGGCTGCTGCTCTTGAACCCCTGATTTTATTCCTGCCTGATAATCATAGAATAATTTAAATTGGAAGGGGCTTCTGGAGAGGTGAACTGCCTGATTAAAGGGGGGCTGCCCAGATCAGGGTTCTCAGGAATTGTCAGTGCTTCAGATGGGGAATGAAAAGGGGTTTGCTGAGGAATTGATTTGGGGGTGCCTTTGCCTATTGCTGCTTCCTCACCATAAGACCTTGGAGATCTTCCTTTCTGGGTGGGGTAAATCCAGGTGAAAATTCCACCCTAGTGAAGCAGATGTCTATTAATAAAGGGGAAATATCAATGACATAGTTACCAAATTGTCTTGTTCTGGACTTAAAGAATCAGCAGTTCTCGGATGACTCATGCCCCGCTTCTGGCAGCAGTGACCACACATCCACTGCAGTTTTCCATGCCTTGCTCCCAGCAATCCTCAATTCTTCTTAAAGAAACAGAGTTATAAGACAAACTCCCAGGAGAAGGTAAAGAGTGATCTAGAAAAAGGATACAGGATTTCAGAGAGGGAGAAAAACCCATCAATCAGCAGAAACCCTCCAGTCCTACAGGGAAGGAGTGTCAGTTCTCTGGGTGTTTACAGCCATATGAGAGGAGGATATAATCAAGGAGACGAAGTGAAACCTGGTCCTTAAGGGCACGAAAGGCTTCAAAGAGTTCCTCAAATGTATCAGTGGGACAGGCAGAAAGACAACACATCCATCCTAGAGCCAGTGAACTAGCCATTTTCCTCCTGCTGCAGGGTAAAATTATGATTTGACAAATAGGAAGGAGGAGAAGAAAACATTCAGAACAAATAAATGGTTACCAGGTGAGTTCCCCCCAGATTAATTGAACTGACAAAATGGCATCCACGAGCAAAGCCTTTACCAGAGTGTTCCTGCAGCTGGGGCTGGGAGCTGCTGACCAGCAGGCCTGGAAAATCCATTCCCTGAAATAACAAGTCTCTAGAGAGCCGAGCCCGAATCCTTTTGTCATCCCTAAACATTGTGTTTAGGATCCAAAACTATCTGCCACGGGGATGGCGTGAGCCATGGTAAGTCAGTGACTATTTCAGGGTGCATGGGAAGTCGTTTTTGTTGGAAAGGATTGTATATTTAGTTTTGGGGTTGTTTTTTAATTGAAACCCTTGCCTCCACCTCACAATACCTACAGGAGGAAGGATTACGAACTGTGCTTCCAGCTCACAGTACAAGCGATCTGTGCAGCACTTTAAATGCGTCAGGAATTAGAGAGCTGTCAAGGAATTTGGAAGATAAGCCCTACCAGCAGGGAAAGAGTTGCCTTTCCTGTGAGGCAGTGACTTGAAGGAAGACAGGAACCCTCTGTACAGCAGTTGTTTGAAGCAGCTGCTATTAATATAGGAAATCTGAAAGAGGAAGCACTGGGTAAAACCTCCTGCCAACCTATAAAAGTCAGTATAACCATAGAAGAAGAGGAATAGAAATAATAGAATGGAAAACAAGGAGGGTTTATTCATTCCATTCCTCCCATATAACATCCAGAGGATGGAACGAGAGCTCCAGAAGTGTTTCTACCACCCGTGGTCTCTAGGGAAGTGTCTCGCTTCTCTTTCTACCCCTCACATTGCCAAGTTTATCTGGTCCTGCACCACAGCACTGGAGTTAAACCTCCTGCTCACAGGAAAACTCTGCAGAGCTCATCAGGACACTCAGCTGCTTATCAGACACCACAAGTGTTGATCCATAGTCAGAAATAGTCTAAATATTTAAAGTTTAATTGCAATTAAACTTTATTTTCCAATGCATTTGACAAGGAAAGATGTGCTGCTGCTTTTTTTATGCTGGTTTCTTGACTGAGAGCACTGCCAACCTATTTTTGTACAAGAGAAATGAGTGATTCACTTACACAGAGGATAAGAATATATTAGTCAGCTATAAAACAAAAACAAACAAACAAACCCCACCAAGCAAACAAACAAATGCACAAAAAGGCTGCTCCAGCAGCTTTCACATCAGCTTTAAACTACCTCAGAGAACAAAGAGAGAATTCCACATTGCTGTGGACTAATGTTAGGACTTTCAGGATAAATCAAACACAAGCATGGAAGAAAGAAAAACCCACCTAAGTTTATATCTTAGATCAATTAAGACATTAAAAATTACAGTTAATGAACACAGAATCACAGCCTCTAATTAGCTTTTAAAGCAAGAGCAGGGCTGCCCCAGGTTACCTGACCCACCCCAAAGCCTCTGCTCCCTCAGCCAGCTCCTCCGCCCCCGTTCATGCACAGGTGTCTCTGTTGTTATTGATGAGGCTCATTACCACACCTTATAAAGTTCAGCTGTGCCATCCCTCTGCTTGTTAGAGAGGCTCAGCAGGGCAGGGGGGACCAGGTGAGCTGCATTTTTTCCTGAACCAGATCCCTTTTCTGCTTTCAGTTCTTTAGGTCAGCCCTTTTTCCCTGTCCAATCAATGTAAGTAATATTTTACTAGTGAAAAAAAAAATTGGTTTATAGAGAGCTCTGAGGTCAGGAAAGGCGTGGAGGGAGGAGGCTGGAAGAAGCCTTAATTTCTGCAGCTACACGTGAGCTTGACCTGCCTGTGCTTAGGAAGCTGCTGCCTAAATGGTAATACTTGACACAAGGCTGTGGGGTGGACTGTTGTTCATTTATTTTCTTAGAAGTGAAGCCTGATCTAAAGCTTGTTTCCTTCGAGCTGGCTCCCTGCAGAGCTTTAAGGAAGTTGCTAATCTTGTTAGGAGCAGCAGGATCACTCTGCATTTGCATTTATTTGTGGGGAAGAGCTGCCAGGGCCGGGAGTGGGGCGGAGGCTCTGGGCTTTCCTCTGTGCTGACACTGCTGTAGGGAGGCTAAATAAACCCCAAAACACTCCTAAGGAAGTAGGAGCCCTATAGACCTGCCCAGGGGGTAAGAATTCCCAATCCTCAGGCTGCAGAAGGTTGGGAAAGGCGGTGAAACTGGGCTTTGGAGAGGATGGGATGAGATGAGCAGCGCTGTGAAAGGGCCTTTTGATTTCTGCATTTTATATTAAACGCTGCACTTGGTAAAGTGCATAATCTGAAAGGGAGGGTTTGAAGTGTCTCTCCCTTTATCAAACTCAGTGCCTGAGTCGTGGGCTGAGAGTCCCTTTCTCTCTGCTCCTGTGAATCTTTAATCCAGCTTTGCCACAGCTCCGGAGGGAGGGAGAGTCCCCTCCCTGAGCCCGCAGACCCAGCAGGATTGATTGGGATTTGCCTGGGCTGAGGGAAGCACTGAGATGTTCAGTTCCCCACATCGGTGTATCAGGAATGGTTATCAGCTGCTCCCCTTTCCCAGCCCAGCTCTGAAGGAAACTCTCAGGGCTGGGAGAAGCTCTCCAGCCTGGCCAAGCTCAGGAATTGCCCACCTGGAAGGTGAAGTGGATTAACCAGTTTTTGGGGTCTCTGGGGTGAGAAGGGACTCTGACACCACAATCACTTCCCTTGGATTAAAAAGGCCCCAAATAAACACACCCCCAGTATTGCAGCACTATAAAATAGCTCCTGCTGAGCCATACAAGTGAGAGCAAAGGGCTTTTTCTCCTTTCTTTGGCTCAATCAGTGGATCTGCTCATCTGATTTAATCCAAGAGACCCAAAATGGAAGATTTTATAACACAGTGCTGGATTTTCTACCTGTTGCTGTAGTAACTTTCCACGGAAAGATACTGAGTAGGTTGCTGCTATAATGCCTTAAAAGCATGAGAAAAAGTTCAGGCTCCAAAGTTTGGCTCCTTTCTCTTGAGATTTCATCCAACTCCCACTGAAGTCAATTAAAATTAGGGTTTCTACAGAGTTTAGTGGAGCTGAATTAGGCTCTGGGCAAGGATGGCCTGCGGATGGGTGATGATGAACTTGCAGTTAGGAGAGGGGGAGTGTTTATATCCCTTATACTGGGGGGAAAGGGATTTAAATATGACTAAGAGGGGCCTGTGCTTGTTCCCAGTTAAGGGGAAAATTCATCAACAGTCCCTGAAGCAATGGTGGGGAGCAGAGAGGGAGAGAGGCACAGAAACTCCAGAAAATAAAATCAGCCAGAACCCCCTGAGAACTGAAATCAGGACAGAAAAGGTCTGGTTCTCTTTTAGTGATTAATTAATTCACAGACTGACCTCCTGAAGAATGCCTGCATGGCATGAAGTTGGCTATAATAGAGTTTTGTTTTATTTTATTCCATCCTGCACAGAAGATTTAGCTGCATCACCTGCTCCCATGGCTGGAGTCTGGGTTTTGGTTCCATGCCATAAAATGTTTTAAAGATCCTTCCAGGGAATCCTTTTGGAGTCTTGGCAGCTACAGGGATGCCCTTAGAGGGGGTCAGGGCTTTCTTCAGCCCTGCAATTTCCACCACCAGAACTTTGGCAGGGAAACCTCCAAACTGCTTTTCCCTATTAGTCATTTTTAAAATTACTTCCAGATTCTCTTGGATACACTATCCTGGCATGGAAATCTGGGCATCCAAATGTCAGGTTCAGCCACTCAGAGTGGTTTTATTGCCCAGAGGTGCCTTAGTGCAGGTCTGGGTGAGGAGGAAGGCAAGAATTCCAGCTGGCAGGAAAAGCACATCGGAGTACCAGCCCTCAGTGCTTTGGGAAATCTGGGGAGACAGCAGATCCATGGTATTTCTTCCACAGAAATGTTGGCAACATCTAACTGAACATAGATTGAAGTGTTTACCTCGCAAATCTTCAGCGTTTTCTGTAGAGTCTCCATCTTGCAGCTTAGAGACCTTCGAGAAATGAGCTGAAATCAGAATTTTGCACACTTCTGTCTGCTTGCCCAGACAGTCTGCATCAGCAAAACCTGTGCCTGAGACAGGAAAAGTGTCTGTGTATCTCTGCAAGACAGAGCAGGTCACGGCTACATCCCTCATTTCTGATCCTTCCTGTAGGAAAACCCCTCCATCTCCAGACTTTCCCCTGTAAATGGATGCTTTAAGGTACCTCAAAGTCCATGGGCAGGTGAATGTGCCAACGTGGGGCTTTGATCTCGTGGGGGAGCACACGTACCTGCACGCACCTTGGGTTACACTGAGAATTAATTGCTGCATCTCCCAGGTTTACCGCAGAGCTCGGAAAAGTTTCGCATTATCTGCAGTAAAACGGAGCCTGTTGCAGGATTTAGCCAAGTATAGAAAGTGTCATTGATTGCTCCCTGGAGATGCATCATTTCTAATGAGAGTCCTAAAATGCTGCAAGCTGATAACATAAAACTCCACAGAACTACTGGAGTTTGCAGACTTATTACCATACTGCTCCCATGCCGGGGCTGAGGGGGGGAAAGCGACGTAAATAATCTTTTTGGAATGGGGTTGTTGATGGGGGAAATGTGTAAAAATGAAGCCGTTGGCAGAACACTGTTGGCTTATGAATTATGCATTTAATTAAGGGGAGCTAAACTGGTAGATTTGGAAAGTTTTGATTTACTGTGGCTTGTAAAAGACAGGATTCGAGTCCTGCTCCTGCTGTTGGGTGTGGAGCAGCTGCAGAGCGGGGCTGGCAGGACACCCTGGGTGACCCCACACTGGGGCATCAGCTCTGAACCTGCTCCTCAGCGCCCAAGGCTTGGCCCAAGAGTCTTTCCCAAAAGCAGGGAATGGTAAACTCCCAGGGATATCTGCTTTTCCTGGGTGGGCTGGTCAAATAAATCAGTTTTAAGTTGCCTGGTCTTCTAGATCTACGTGATGAAGGTTTGCATTGTGGAGCACCATGTGGGAAAAGGGGGCAGAAAAGGGGCAGGAAGTGAGAATAGGGCAAGAATTACAGAAGATAAGGGGATGTTCGTTATCAAATGTGCCATGAGATCAAACACTAAGTAATCTCCGAAGTACTTGTGTGCAGCTCAGCTCCTCCCTCCATGAAAATCCAGTGATCACGCTCCATGTCACCAGTTTAATTTTGCCACATTGAGGGTGAAGAAAGGAGCTGCAGTGCTGAGCAGCAATTTGCCCTCTGGATTTTCAGAGGGAAAGCGCCACAAACAGAAATTGTTTACTAAGGCAGCTTTCCCACGCCGTTGCGGCGCTGCCGTTCCTGCTTAGGAGCAGGCTAAGCAGGGAAATGAGAAGTAACAGGGGACAGAATCTGCTGTGACCTCCTGAAGTGGCTTGAAATGAGTTGAAAACTCGAGCAATGCTCACCTGGCCCGTGCTAATTTGTGCATCCCCAGTGGTTTTCCCTGCAGCCGCCCCGTTCCTGGCGCCGGCCCCGGCGGGGAGCGGGTTCCGCTGGAAGGGATGCGTGACGCGTGTCTCGTGTTTTCCAGGCTTGTCCTACACGTGGATCTTCAACAATAACACCTTGTATCTTCAGGAAGATAGCCGGCGCTTCGTTTCCCAGGCAACGGGAAACCTGTACCTGGCCAAGGTAGAGCCGTGGGATGTTGGGAATTACACGTGTGCCGTGAGCAGCGCCGCGGCACAGCGCCGAGTGTGGGGGCCCCCCACCGCCCTCACCCTCCGAGGCGATGGTGAGTCAACAGCGGGGCTTGGCTGCCTCAGAACATCCAGCTGCTCCTTCTCCAGCTGTTGGGAATTCGCCCCCACCGAGGGAAGATCCCCTCAGCGAAGGCTGTGCAGCGGGGCACGACCCCACAGTGAGGTTTGGGCTGTCAGGACGGGGGTGAGGAGATGAACACATAAAGTTCTCGGTGTCACTGAACAACAAGAGAATGTTACGTGGCACTTTAATATTTCCCACCTCGTGCCCGTGTTGAGGTTTAAATCCAACAAATCTTTCTAAATTTATCATCTAAGTATAGCTCAAACAGCAAATCCAGAGAGCTGCTTCAGCTCGAGGTGAGAAACTCCCCTGCACACGTACAAATGCCTTCCCGGCAACACTTGTAATTAAATGCTCACAGGCAGAAATACAGACCTGGAAATCTGTGCACAAAGTTTGTTTTGTGCGTTTGCCCACCTAAATTCCAATCCACTCGTGCTGTTCGCAAAGCAGGGGCGACAGTCAGTGCCAAAACTCTGTGCAGGGCTGGGTTTGGAGGAGGAACAAAACTCAGCTGTGCGTTATGGAATAATGCTTTTGCTGCGAGGCCGTGCCGCTCAATAACGTCAGCAGATCACGCAAAGCAAAGCTGCACTTCCTCAGCTCCAACGTCACTAATTTGGCACAAACTGTGATTGCAAATGCTCAAGATCTTTTCTGATTCTTTATTTTCTTTTCATCACTCTATTCCTTTTCTCAGCCTCCTTCTATCAGTCTCTCTGTCTTCTCCCATTCACTCTGGTGGCCTCTGGATTGGCTCCAATGCTGGCAGCCTCTAAGGCAACAGTGGAAGTTGTATGTGCAATATTATCCAAATTACGTTAAATATAAAACAAGAACTGGTTCATTTTCTGTGTGGGATCTGGGCATAGACACTGCAGGAAAATACCTGATTTATGTTCATCCCTACTGTTGGAATGAGTTTCACTGCGAGACACATAAAAGACATTTAAGAAGTTCAGCTAAAAGTTTGGTTTCCTAAATCCATCCCAAACCTGCTGCAAAATTAAATGCCCTAAATTAGTACTGGATTATCTGTGACTTATCAGATGTTCAGCCAGATTTTCAAATATGATAATTCCATCTAATTACATCGGCCTTCCTCAAGTCTGCAGCTCACACTTGGATGTTTTAAAGAACTTTAAGTGTTTTGCAAGTAGTTCGGACACGGAATTTTCTAATTTTCTTGCACACAGGATCAACTCAGTGTTCTGAGAGTGACTAGTGGCAAAAGCATTGCTTGATAAGAGGTGTGAACCCAAAATTATCTCTGAAACCTCGATGCAGAGCAGACTTGTGATGTAAAACTTGTATAAAGTCACACTCTTCGACTCCTAAACGCAGGGAATTTAGAGATTTCACAGAATTGTCAGCACAGGGTTGAACTCCACCCAGGAGGTTTAACCTGCTCCATCACGTGCTGCTCACCATGGGTGGAACATAAGGCTCTGAAGTGATTCATGCCACCCTTCCTTTTACCCTGAGATGCTGCTGCACGAGGCAGGCCTGGGGCTCAGCTGGAGCGAGCTGTTTGATGTTCCACAGGTGCGATGGGGGAGTACGAGCCAAAGATTGAGGTGCGTTTTCCAGAGACAACCTACGCAGCGAAGGGCTCCTCTGTCAGGCTGGAGTGCTTTGCCCTTGGAAAGTAAGAGTTTTGTTTTTATTCCATGTGGGGTTTAACACTGCTCCTTTGGCGTTTGCACGTTGGAATCATTCCGGTCAGAATGGGATTTGCGAATCCTGTATTTTTGCTTTGATTGTTTCTGTGCCGTGTTGTCCTAGTTTGGACAAATTTGGAGGAGAATACCCTCTGATAGAAGTCA